>JAOUQZ010000039.1:11325275-11343452 GCA_028564935.1 Neosilurus hyrtlii
TATATATATATATATATATATATATATATATATATTATACCCAGTATTTATCATCATTCTCTCTTACAGCTGCAATGTGAAGAACTTACAAAGGCGGCATGTGTGCATTTCTCGTTTGGACCGGCCTCAGAACTGGGGAGAGAACTGTGCCGAGGTCCGCTACGTCATCCTTATACTTGCACCTCTTAAGATGGTAACGCATGTGCACGCACATACATACACACACTTACTGTAGGTAGTAACTACCCTGACTTTCTACAGTTGTAGCCCCTGGAGCAGGTCGAGAGCGCTGCTGTTGAACCATAAATCTGGGTGTTTGTGTTTCACCTGCACTGTAATCACCTTAGCCTCTCTCTCCTATTATGTGCTATTTTACATAGCAGATGTCACACTTTCTCACTCACACACATACTGAGGCACATTTGTGTGCTGCTTTACTCATTTCACTAAAAGCAGGATTGCTTGCTTTTACAGATTTATCTCTGCACATTGTGTGTACCAAACTGAAGCAAAACAAACATTATGTAACTTAAAAAATAAATGTTCTTATGCTTAGATGTAATCCAGAAGAATTAGATTGCACATTTCTCTTGTTCATATGCTTGCAGGAAGCAAGAGGATTAGTCACTGAGTCTGAAAGGTTAAATTACAGGAATTATTAAAACACTGACAAGTAATTGCATTGGTGTATTTAGAGGCATGCTTAGTTAATTTCATTGTATAACATGAAACTAATAATTATAATTGAACCTAAGAAAATAAGTACAATGGATACTTAAAAATTTAAATATCTTATTTGTAACATACTGATCCCTCTCCTTTCCTCGCTGCTTTCCTCTCTTCTCTTGTCTCATCTCTCCTTTCCTCTACTTTCCTTTCCTCTTCTCTCTTCCCCTCTCATCTTTCTTCTTTTCCTCTCCTTTCCTGTCCTCTCCTCTCCTTTCCTCTTTCCCTCTTATCTCTGCTCCTTGTCTCTCTTCTCTCCTTTCCTCTCCTCTCCTCTCTTCTCCATTCCTTTACTGTCTTCTTCTCTCATCCCCTTTCCTCTCCTCCTCTCATCTCCTCTCCTTTCCTCTCTTCTCCTCTCCTCTCATTTAGAAAAGCACTAAGACAGCGATGGAGCTTGGCCGGACATTTGCGAGCATGTTCTCGGACATCTCGTTCAGGCAGAAGCTGCTGGAGAGTAAGACTCCAGAGGAGTTTAAAGAAGCACTTGTCATTCAGAGGTTCCACCTGACTGCTGCCAAGAGCAAAACTACCACTGTTGAGGAGGAAGAGACTGACCCACACAGCCACAAACCACTTATGGTATGTTTAGACAAAAGTGGGCATTGTGTGTATGTGCCTGTTGTTTGGAAATATGTGGTTTTATCTGATATGCATCAGATATTTTTCATAGTGCATGCATACATGTATCTATATTAGCTTTTGTTTACATCCTGGTTTTCCTTTGTGTGTTGTGCTCTTCCTCTCTTACTTTCATTGGTGCTGACGCTTGACTTTTTGAGTGACTAGCTTGTTATTGTCTCCTGCAGAGCATGTTGCAGCTATTGAGAATTTATCTGGCTTGCTGCTCATTTTGTATACACACACACACACACACACACACACACACACAAAATCATTCATCCACACCAACACACACACACACACATACATTTATGTGCCCTCACCAACATACACAGATGCAAACACGCATTCCACGCAGACCACCATGGCTGAGGTTTCCCGCTTGTAAAAGCCCTTTCCTTAGGAAGTGAATAGAGAGCCAATAGTTCTGTTTTTGTTTTGTTTTTTTGCACTCTATCACACATCTGAAGAATGGCAACCAGGTGGAGGATCATTATTTTGTGTGTGTGTGTGTGTGTGTGTGTGTGTGTGTGTGTGTGTGTGTGTGTGTGTGTGTGTGCGCATGATTGTGTGTGTACCAAAGGCTATTCATCACAGAAACAGCCCTGAGAAAGAAGAAAGATCCCCCCCCCCACCTTACCAACTGCACTAACATGGACATATACACCCATATCAGACAGACAGTAATATAACACGTTATAAGTTATGTATAAAAGGTAATTGGTCTAAAACTGGTGTGGTTTATGTAATTAAGAGCTGAGTGTTATGGACTTTTACACCAAGACACATTTTTGTACAATGAAGATTTAATAAAGGTCACAAATAAAACATTTGACCTGTTAAAGCAGCTAATGCTATTGTTTTCTCGCATTCACATTTTTGTGTCCTGGGTAATTTCAACTTTTGTATATGCACTACTGTTTAAAAATAAGGAACTATGACCATTATAATTTTTATAAAATAAGGCACATGACTGTTATTGGTGGAAATAGGTGGATTTTAATGCAATATCTACAGAGGTGTACAGCTCCAGTTTTCAGCACATATCATACTTGTGTTTGAGTGGCATATTGTTAGCTAATCCAGGTCTGTCATGTTAAAAGTCTAATAGATAATTATAAAACCCTTTTACAGTTATGTCAGCACAAAACTGTTGTTCTGAATAAAGAAGCAGTAAAACTGGCCTTCTTTGGGCTTGTTGGGAATCCATATTTGTGTGCTTGATTACAGACTCAAAATTGCTAGGAAAAAAGATCTTTCTTTTGGAATTAATCAGTTTGTACTTTTTCTGAGAAATGAAGGCTATTCCTTGAGAGAAATTGCCAAAAAACCGAAGATCTTAAAGAGTTTGAGGAGTTTGGTTCAAAAAGAACATTTATGGTGCAAAATAAATCATAATTTTGATAAGAACACTTATGATGCTGGAGGAGTGCTTGATGCCATCTGTCATGGTGGGGGAAATGTGATGGTTTGGGGGGTTTTTAGTGGTGGTTAAATGAGAGATTTGTACAGTTTAAAATTTACAGGGTAAAAAAGAGATCTTGAACAAGGAAGGCTTTTTCCATACCCTGTGGAAGGCCGTTGATTGGAGTCCTTTTCCTCCTACAAAAGGATAAGCCAATCTATTCAAGAACTATTTATAGAAGAAGCAGGCAGCTGGTATTTTGTCAATACTGGAGTGGCCATTGCAGTCATCAGATACCACCCTTATTGAGCTGTTGTGGGAGCAGCTTGACTGGTATGAAAGAAACGCCCATCAAACCAGTCCAACTTGTGGGAGGTGCTTAAGGAAGAAATTTCTTCATTTTACCTCAACAAATATACTGCGACAATTACAAAAGCTTGCAAGGCTGTAATAGCTGCAAATAGAAGATTTTAGACAAGAGCAAAGTTTGAATGACATAATGATTATTTTAAGTAAAAAAGATTTTTTTAACCTTGTCGATCGATGTCTTCAATACATTTTATATTTATTTTATGTTATATTTATATTTTGCAACTCCATGTAAAATTTCTTGGGTGACCCCAAACTTGTGACTGGTAGTGTAGATACGCACATCTTGGATTTGGATTTTGTAAATCTGACAGCAGTGTTCTTCTGATGCCTTAGAGACTTTTGAATTAGATTCATCACTGATCACCACTCTGTCTCAGCAAGTGTTCCGAGAGATGTTCATCATTGCATTGTAGTGATTCTGCTAAAACTGTGTTGCTTTAACCTTGTAGTAACATTGTAGAGGGGTATTTCTAATGCTGGGCTGTCTCTCTCTCCAGTCTGCAGTCTCTGCTCACCTTGTGTCTCTCTCTCTGCTCTGCAGGGGGCTCTGTGTGAGTGAGATTCCACTGCGCTTCTGTACGCGAATGTGCAAAAGTGTAGATGTTTGTGTATATGTGCTTGTTTGGGTGTATGATTGGTGTGAATGCATATTTGTGTAGGTGTGTATGTATGTGATTGAGAGTGCGTCATGTTTTTATTTATTTATTTATTGTGCTTTTTTAGTATATATGTGTGCACATGCATTCGTGTGTGTGTCTGTGTGTGTGTGCATGTTCATTTGCTTGCTTTAAACTCTGTATTTTTCCTCTGTCTGCATTGTGAACTGGATGCATCTTTTCTTTAAATATTGTTTGTGATTCTGCTAGAGTCTTGTGTGTGTTAATTTAAATGCTTGTGTGGGGTTCACTTTTGTGCTTCTTCCTTAAGAGTATGCTTTTGTGTGTATGTATGTGTCGATGATCAGATCAGAGGTTATGTGAATAATTGTGCTGTCTTCCTTTCTTTACCCTCTGTAGTGTAGAGATTTTTTCAGAGTGGGCAGAGGCATCTATGAGGATCTGAGCCGCCGTCTGCCCTTCTATATATCGGACTTCACTGATGGTAAAATACTAAGAAACAGCACATAAACAGCCATATGTTTATATATATTGTGCATAAGAAAGTGTTTTTATGCATGATTGTGTGTCGTGTGTTTCAGGCATAGTGGGCAAAAATAAAGCACTATTGAAGTATTTAACAACATCCATTTTCCTCTACATTGCTGTTCTGCTTCCTGCAATCGCATTTGGCTCACTCAATGATGAAAGCACAAGAGGAGAAATAGGTGAAGACAAGAAAATATTATTCCACACATATCAAATACAATTATGGGATATATTTAACCAAAGTTTTATAGCTAGTCATTAAAAATATTTAAGACTTACACAGTTATAAACAGATTCATATTAATAGTACCTTTTTTATTTTATAATTTTTTTTTTTTTACAGTTTATATTGAACTAATAATAATTAGTATACACTACATTGGAATCTGATTGTCTTGCAATCTTGGAGATATAAGACATTATTATTCATCCAAAAAAGTTCCTTATTTCTGATTGGTGGAATGCCATCAGTGAATTTTTGGTAATCTTTTACAAGCCAATTTAACATCATTGACAATGGATAATTTGAATGATTATTGCACGATTGTTACGTGACAATGTTCCTCCTCATACATATTGTATAAGATACATCTGCTATGCCCCTCAGCAGACTGCAGAAGCACTGCAGCCCTGAGCTGTAAACTTCATTTAATTTTCTCAATATTTATACTGTTGCAGGCATAGAGATAGAGAACTACAACAGCATAAATATTGAGAAAAGTAAATGAAGTTTACCATCTGCCGCAAGGCATAGTCTTATCTTATGATATCTATGTTCCTTCTATTCTCATCCCCCTTCTCTCAAGGCTTCTTATTCCTTACAAATAACCGTGTTTGGTTAAAATCTTGATTGGTTCTTACAATCAAATACTTTAAGTCCATTTTTTCTTGCTTTTTGTGTCTAGGATGAATCAGAAACATTGCTAGCTGTATATTATGCTAACATACAGCAGTTTCCTTAATTTTTTCGTGTAATGTGTACTAATTCTGATTGAATATGCTCAAAAGGTTCTGTTAGCTACACAGCACTGTTGGCTCACCTAACCTATATCTGCCATGGATAAATTAAATGTATTACTATTGAAAAAGCTGTGCTGTTACAAAAAAATTAATCAATTAATTTTCAACTTTCAGCAGATTTAACCTTCTGTACAACTACATACATTTGAAATCCTTCAATCCTGCATTTGAAATCCTAAATATTATATAAAAACTGGTAAAAACTGTATGTTTTATAGCTCAGATTAATTTTTTAAGATCAGGGATAGGAACATTGTCCTATGCCTTGTTTGGGTGTTTTGTTTTTGTATTTTTTATTATTTTAATATTTTTTATTTGATATTGTGTTTGTTTTATTTCATTTTTCTTTAATTTATGAAAATCTTGTGACTGTTTAATTTTTGTGTGTATTAGATGTTCAGAGGACCATCATTGGGCAGAGTATAGGTGGAATCATCTATTCATTGTTTGCTGGTTCTCCTCTGGTCATTCCACTAACTACTGCACCTATCGCCATCTTTATCAGTGGTATGACACACACATGCACACACACACAGAGAGAGAGTGAGAGAGAGAGAGAGAGAGAGAGAGAGAGCACACACATCACTATGTTCATCAGCCGTCTGGATATTGCAACCTGTTATACACATCCACACAAATCCATATGCACAGTGCCCCTCTCCCACACACGCTCGCACTCTCATCTCATTTTGGCAAGAATTGTTTACTTCATTCTCTGAGTGAGTAATGACACTGTGTGTAGACTTAGAGCTCTGTTAACCACAGCATTCTGTAGAAAAGATTTCTCACTCTCAAACCAGGAGGCTAACTATCAGGCATGGTTGCAGTTTGTTTGGGCAAAATTTGTGGTTCCTCTCTCCCAATCAGAGAGTCTTGCTTGTGGGTTTATGTTGATGAATTTAATGGAAATACTTGAGAGAGAATTATCTGACTGTTAATGGAAGAATTCTTAAAGTTGTTGTGTGTTCATGGAAATAAAAGGAGATTGTTGTGACTCCATTTTAAATGTCCCAAAAAGATACATAATAAACATGTACATCCGAAACAGAACAAAAAAATAGAATATGAAATTCTTCAACAGTTCAACTTACAATACAGTGTGCATCATCACTATGTGAACAGGCATACATAATTGTTTCTTTCAGTCTATTACATTGAATTAAATGTGAAAGAACGAGTTTAGAGCTAAAACACATTTAGTGGGGCAGCCGTATCCTAATGCTTAGAGAAGTGGCTTTGGGACTGAAAGGTCGTTGGTTCGATTCCCGAACCAGCAGAGAAAATGTGTGGAGGTGTGGGAGTGAGCTGCACCTTCCCCTCCTCCATATTCATGGCTGACGTGCCCTTGAGCAAGGCACCTAACCCCCAACTACTCTCCGGGTGCCCCAATGTGTTTGGCAGCCCACTGCTCTGAGTGTGTGTGCTGACTGTTTACGTGTGTGTGTGTGTGCTAATTTCCCTTGCAGGATTAATACAGTATAGCAAAAAAAGCAAAAAACATTTTTTTTTAAATTCATCTGTATCTAATGGTATAAGCTTAAAGGAATAACATCGTTGTTTAAATGTTCATATTTAAATGAACAAAATTCTAAATTCTGTATGTGCAATGGATTATTGCCTGCAACCAGGGATCCACTGTCATCAGTTTCATTAGTTCAGGATTCATTTTTGTTCCATACACATTTTCCTCTTTCCATACAGGCTTAGCCAACACTGACCTTTCTGTTTCCTGTTTGGGTTAGCAGTGGTTTTCATCTTGTAGTAAAGATCATGGCGGTGTATCCATTTGTGGTATCTCCTTTTTAGACATGTGGTTAATCTGTTCATTGGTTAACAGAATTTTAAAATGGCTTTCAAAGAGCAGTTCAGGTATTTCAGTTATGTGATGGATTACTTCAGTGGAAATTAATTTTTTTTAGATCCATGTGCAAAAAGGCAGCTCTACACTGAAACATTCTTGTGCAGGGGCTAAAGGTGCAATAACACACAGAGACAAAGAACTAACTGAGAGCCATTCTGTTGAATTATTTATAGGTTATATTCATCTTACCATCATTCTGCCTCATCATAGTTCTGTGTATAGAAAGGGTTTTATGTATACATACGCGCCTATACATCACATGGACACACATACATAACTTGTACACATACTGAAAACTTTTTTCAATTTTAGCTGTAATGTTTGTGTTTTTCTTATTAATCATGAGTTTCTTACTGTGTTTAATGCATGTGCTGTCTATACAGTAATCAGAGGGATCTGTGATGATTATGAACTGGACTTCAGCGCTTTTTATGCCTGCATTGGTCTGTGGAACTGCCTGTTCCTCATCCTCGGAGGCTTCTTTAATTTCAGTCTACTCGTTAAGCTCTTCAAGAGGTCAGGCTGACATATACATACACACGCACTCTCTTGCTCACTTACTCACACACTGTTAGATGACTGATACATAACAATAACAATGATTTATTCATCTTGTGAAACATGAAATTTGTGGCACATGAAAATGGTGACTAGCATAGTATTAAAGGAAGTAGAAATAATAACACTGCTCAGATACTACCACTGTACACAACTTGAGCATTGGCTCGATGAATGGATACATGGTTTCATATTTATGTGTACAGGTCAATAGAGGAGGTGATCGCTCTGTTTATTTCGGTTGCTTTTGTAGTAGATGCTGTCAAAGGCACTGTCAAGAGTAAGTCTTTCTTTGGTTCTCTCAGATGCTAAATGTATTTTGAGTACTCTCGCATTTCAGTGTACTTTATTAAAACAGTGCATATCACTGAAAATGCCTTACAGTCTTCCATAAGTATTACCATCCTCCTACACTGGCCAATGGCAGCATACAGGAGCTGCACCGAATAACTGGAGGGATAGAGGAGAGGAATTTCACATCGGCAGTGCTACAGTTACTCCCAGAATCCTTCATTTTGTGCACACGAGCACGGCCATTGCTTTGCCTCCTGCTTATGCTTGGCACCCTATGGCTTGGGTACACACTCTACCAGTTTAAAAGAAGGTAAGGGTGAAATACACACACATATATCGGGCAGGATGAAAAACTTGGAGTTGTTTTGACACTATGTGTGCTCAGTCCCTTCCTGCATGCAAAAATGAGGGAGGTTCTGTCAGACTGTGCTCTGCCAATCTCTGTGCTGGTGTTTTCCTTCATTGGCTCCTACATCTTCAGCGACATTGAATGTGAGTGAGAATTCTCTAAAAACACTCACAAATATTAATTGTCTTTTTGATTGAATGCTACCATCACTTGATTTCCAGAATTTTGTAAATGCATTCCGTGTGTGTGTGTTTGTGTGTGTGCACTTTAGTGCCCGTGTTTAACTATCATCAGGGTTTATTGTTTCGAATGGCCCCCTTGGAAAAGCTATCAGGAGTCAGTGTGGTGTCTGCTATGGGGCTAGGATTCCTTCTTGCTCTCCTCGTCTTTATTGACCAGAACATTGTGGTGTCCCTGACCAATGCTCCAGAGAACAGGTACACCTCCCTTCAATACACTTCAAATCAGGCAACTCTCCAAAAGTAATCTTGTCAGTTTTAAAGGAAATGTACTTTCACTGCATGATGTGATGACTTATTTTTGGCTTTTGCTATGAAAGGTTGAGATCTGATGATTTGTTTGCACACATGCTTGTATTCATGATTGTGTGGAGGTCAACTAAAGGGTATAGCATGCCAAGTAATGCTTTAGTAAAGAACAATGCAATGATCTATTTTTTAAAATGTTTTTGTGTTTATAACTGCATATCCTGTTTGCCTGTCTATGTGTATTTGCATGTTTGTGCTCTGTTGGTTGCTAAAGGGTACGTTGTATCACTAGTAACTGACTGTGGTTATATCTGTTTTGTGTTTGTGTAAATCCTTGTGTGTTTTCTCTGTGCTGTCTGTCTGTATTTGTGTTTCCTGCAGGTTAGTGAAAGGTACAGCCTATCACTGGGACCTGACATTGTCTGGCCTCATTAATATTTTGATGTCGTTACTGGGTCTGCCTTGGATGCATGCTGCTTTTCCTCACTCTACCTTGCATGTGCGGCAGTTGGCCCTTGTGGAGGAGCGTGTGGAAGGAGGACACCTTTACGAGACGTGAGCATCTGCGCTCTCCTTCACAGCCTTTATTTTTGGTTTTACACTTAATCCAGATCCCAAGTTTAAATTTGATTTATTTGTGTTTATAGAATTATAAGTGTGAAGGAAACCAGGGTAACATCGCTCTTTGCAAATATATTGATTGGTGTGAGTGTGTTCCTGCTGCCTGTTCCACTGCAGTGGATTCCCAAACCAGTACTCTACGGCCTCTTCCTCTACATTGCACTCACATCCATCGACGGCAATCAGATGTGTGACCGTATGGCACTTCTACTCAAAGAACAGGTATGCATGGGGTGTGTGTGTGCATGTGTGTGTGTGGATGGCCAACATAGAAAAATAGCACACTACAACACAATGGGATGGTATATGTCATCATATTTTATTATACAGTATTTATTTAGTTTGGTTGTAATTGTAATGTATGCTGACACCATAGAAAAAGTCACTGGTACATTAGAAAGCCCCTAATAATTATATTAATTATATTAAATAAATAATTGTTTGAGCTTTTTATTTGACCCTTTATTTCACCCTTTGAAAAGTAATTTTCCACTAATGCCAGATGCACACTGGAGTATTTTCAACTCTCAACAGATTTTAAAAAATGTGGGAGATATAATGATAGATTTAAAATTTAATCTCATAATCACAGGAACCCACACAGGAAGCAATGAGTGACAGGCGATCATGTAAAGTCAATAAAAATCAGTAAAATGAACGATGGGAGGCGAAATTTTCTCAAGCGACACAAAGTGGGTGGTATGGCGTTAAACTGAGCTGAACTTAAACTGAGCACCCTGTGTGATCCAAGCTTAAAAATACTCTAGATTGACAGATGCTGATAAACACTGAGTACCCCAAAATATTATTTGTACTGAAACAATGAACACAAGTTTATTTTTTCTGCCTACATCAGCATGAAAGAGAAGCTTTTTATTGCCATGTCTGAATATCCTGTGCTTTATGACTGCACACAGAAATTTTACAAGGATAATAACCGGAAACACGATCCTTAGGTCCATATTTCCGAAACGGTTGGTATTTCCTGTGAGTATATATTTAAATATGTTTATCCCTTTCTGGTGCATGATGCACAAGAGTCTCTTTTTTATACTTGCCATGTGATAATAATACCAATAATAATAAGTTATTATGATAATATAAGCTAAAATAATACATGCTGATATTACTATAAGCTATTTATTGGTGAACTAGCTAGACACTGCTCAGTTTAACTTGGAAAACGTCAGGGAAACATATAAGAGTGTTACCTATGCAACCAGAGCTCTTGATGAGCATTTGATTAAGTGCTTTTTTGTCATTTCATTGCTTCCTGTGTGCCCCTTTAGATTATTTAGTTGAGACATAGGACCACACATATGACAGTTATACTGAACAACTTCAGAGTGCACATTAAGAGAACGTATCATCTCATCCAGTTGGTGACCTTAAGAGTATGTATGTGAACCCCTCACGCTGCAATATTAGCCGGGCAGATAACTGCTTCCAATCAGCCTCAAATTGGGAACACCCTCCTGATTATCATAACAGGCAGATCAGACCCATTCAGCTGATCCTGATTTTCATGTAGTGTCGGGCCAGAGTAAATTACAAAGTATACATCTGCCTTAAAATGAACAATGCTTGTATTACGGCTTGGTCTGAAATGTATCCATAATGCTAATTGATATTTCATGATGTTACATATGAACAGGAAGAAATTTGATCAGCAGCTATTACATGAGACGAAAATATGCGACACCCATTGAGGTGGCAGAGGACTCATTACTGAGCAATTTCCCAGTAACAAACTAGTTTCTTTGATGGAACTTTTTTTATGTTGTGATGAACCCATTTTATGTAGATTTTAATGCTATTTTTTTCTTTCTGTTACGTGATAGAATACACAAAAGAAAAGACAGAAAAGAACAAATATAATCTAATCTTCCTAAGCTTTGCCATCAAATCACTCAAAGCCAAAAACTTTAAACAGCACAGTGAAGTCAAAACAGGAAATAAAAGTCCAAGGTCACTGAAAAAGAGAAACAGAATGAATGTTTTGAACAGGTCAGAATACAGAAGCTGTCGGCCTGTTATGCAGATGATAACATTTTTATTAAAGGTACATGATGTTCATAAGTGAGGCTGTAGTGAAGTCTGAGAATGTGGCATAAGTAGAGACAAGGTGGAGGTGATACCATTCAATTCAATTTTTGAAGTGTATTGATATGGTAAGAGGGCAGCACGGTGGTAAGCACACCCATCTCACAGCAAGAAAGTCCTGGGTTCGAGTCCCAGGCTCAGAGAGGGCGTTTCTGCAAGTTTTTCCCATACTTGCGTCAGTTTCTTTTGGGTACTCCGGTTTCCTCCCACAGTTCGAAGACATTCCCATTAGGCTAATTGGCTGTTCCAAATTGCCCCTTGGTATGAGTGTGATAGTAAATGGTTGTTTGTGTGTTGGCCCTGCAATGGTCTGGTGAGCTGTTCGGGGTGAACCCCATCTTCGCCCAGAGTCAGCTGATAGGCTCCACCCTCCCTGTGACGCTATTAGGATTAAGCGATTCGGCAAATGAGTGAGAGAGAAAGAGCTGATATAGTAAGAACAAAATAATTCAAAAAATGCAGTACACACTAATTCTTATCAGTAGAGGTATTACAGCTTTGTGTCTCAATCAGTATTTTCATGTTTCTAATTATAATAAATCAGAAACAGAATTATTTACTTATATTTCAAGAGTTTGTTCTTGTTGAATGGAAGAAGAAGCATAAGAATATGTATTTAACTGACGACATGCAAAGGCCCTATAGGAGAAGTGATGGGACAAATCAGAAGGCTGAATTTATGTGAATAAATTACACCTGCTGTAAGCATATTGTAGTAATAGCTAGTGATTAATAATAATAATAATAATGTGTAAAGTGAATGGAAATAGAAGCTCAAGTGTTTTGTACATATAACAAAAATATTCAGTTTTTTGATTCAGTTTAGTGTATGGATTATCCTGTCACCAGCTCAACATAATATATAATGTAGACAATATAATATATAAATATAATGTCCACCTTCTCTTCCACTGCATCGCACTGCATTGTACAATCAGAATATTTATGTAGGTTATATATGGTCTGTGGTCTGACAGCGATAGCAAAAATCACAAACTGAATACTTAATGTGTGTGAGTGCCACCCAAAGGTGCTCATACTAGGCGATTGTCCTCATGCTCAAAAAATGTTGATAACCAAGCAGTGCTCAGTCTGACCCTAGTGCACAAATTAATGTGAAAAGAATTTCAAAAAACAGCAACCAAAAAATAATGTTTTCAAAAATAGCTGGACATTTTCCCTCAGTGACGGCATAGTTTCCTACGGGTTCATTCTCATTAACATTCATGTGACCTTCACACAGCCTACAACACGTGCATATAGTTACTGAGCAACATGCTGCTGATGAATGTCTTTGATCAGCATTAACTTGCACTGCTACTGCAAACAGTTTTCTACATCAAATGGGCAACAGTAGACTCGATAATATGTTAATACACATCAGATTGTATCACATGCTCTCACTACATCTGATAAATTTATCTTTAAAAATTGGGTGGAAATCTGCCAGTGCCCCCACACATTTCCTCACATCTACACTGTTAATGCCCTTGTAACCCTTTAAAAGACACCACGGTCCAAACACACACACACACACACACACACACACACACACACACACACACACACACACACACACAGAATACAGCTGAAAAAAATTTCAAACATAGGTCCGTATGACATGGTCAGTTTAATCCTGTTTCTTGTTTTTATCAGGTTAAATTTAATGGGTCAGTGTTATAAAAGAACTGACAAACTATGCAGGAAAGCAGACAATGCTGAATGCTATTTGTCAAGTTCATTGTTTATTATATCACCTGTGTAATTTTTGGCAGAATATGTGCCAGTGTCTGTGATTAAAAGACAGGAGAGTTGAGTTTGAACCACGGTGTGAGCGTGTTTGTGTTGATTCAGAACAGCAGCTTCTCTTTCAACTAACTAGAGGGCAAGTAAAAGTCATGGAAGGCATTTTTCCATTTGTGCTTAAAAACAGCATCCAGTACATCAAATCAAAGCAAGGCACAAGAGCGCCCTCTACCAGCTATCTCTTGGGACCGATGACATAGAAGTCTGTAAATCAGTGGTCTCCAACTCTGTTCCTGGAGATCTACCTTTCTGCATCTTTTATCTCCAACCACAATCTAACACACCTCTTTGGCCTGTTCAAGAACTTCTTCAAGGCAATAATCAGGTACTCTGGTGTGCATGATTAAGGTTGGAGATAAAACCTGAAGGAAGGTAGGTCTCCAGGACCAGGGTTGTGGACCACTGCGTAAACCTTCCTGCTAGACACCTAAGCTCGGGAGCTGGTGTCTTTTGGGTGGACACATCGGGAGCTGGTGTTTTTTTAGCCACTTTGTCTGTTCTTGATTCATAAACTTGGTGGCTTCCTTGGCTTTTTGGTGCAGTTCAGTGCAAATATTATTCACCACCTCTTCCATATCTTCACCATCTGTTGTGAAGATGGTGGCCTCATACCACTTCAAGGCAGCCTGGCACTTGACCTTTGTCCTGCTTCCAAGTTTCATTGTCCGGGTCACTATAGTTTTCCACTAACATACTAAAAGTTGATGCTGTGGCATCCTTTGAGCCTTCAGCATGCCACCAAAACTTGTGGATTTTCTTGGTGGTACAATCTGTTGCAGGGCTTCACCCAAGCTGCTGGAACAATGGCTAAATTCTTTTCATTTATGTTAAAAAAGAATAAGCACCATTCTTTATGAAAAAAAAATCCATGAACACTTGAAACATTAATTTGAAGTGGATCTCAAAAAATTGTTGGATTGTATAGAATTTTGCTGATGCCGCGCATTAAAGATTTTTATATGACAAAATTACATCAGTTTTCAAATGATATTTTGATAAGCAAACATCTGTTGTCTTAGGCCTAAGACCTATTTTTTCCATATAAATAAGGACAACCTACAGAGCAAATACTTAAACTTAAACACTTAACAACTTAAAGGGAGAAGCTATCTACATCAAATTCAAATTTATTTGTCACATACAAATTATACACAGTACAATATGTAGTGAAATGCTTAGTACGACTGTCCAGAATGTAAAGAATAAACAATCAGGTAACAAGGAGGAAAAAAATAAATAAAAACAAACAAACAAACAAACAAACAAATAAATAAAACCCATAGACTCTCTATGGCTGTTACTGACGAGATTATGTTCATGAATATTTATTTAGCCGTTTGAAATCATATTGTAAATGTTAATAGCTGATAATTTCGTTGTTAAAGATGGAGGAGGATGAAGTAAAGAAAGGGCACAAACTAAGGATCACAATTTTCAAGGGTAAGGATTGGTCTAAAAAAAGATAGATCAGCCAAATGTATATGGAAGATTATTTGAATACATCATGTGTGAGGGTTTGTGTGTTTGATGGTCTGCCCATGTGACTGTCTGTGTGTGCTGCTGTTACCATGTCCGTTAGTACTGTAAGCCTGTGCCCTTAATACATAGCACTTCTCCAACAACAGATTTTCTAAGACACAGATTGTACTTTGATTTCTTTCCAGAAAAGTTTTGTCAGAGTGTGATTTGAGGATGATTTAGATTGCTGCATTGTCACATCCTGTTTAGTTTGTCTTATTTTGAGATATATTTTCTTCTTGGGTATGGGTCATTCCATGTCATTTCAATATAGAATCAGCTGTCACGACTCTGATTTTCATGAAACTTTCAGGAATGATTAGGACCCATGAAAAACGTCTAGAACTCAAATATTTTTGCAAATTACCTCTTAATTAGTGAGATATGCACTAATGAATTTTTGACTAATTACCTCAACATCACAAATTAAAATTTCCTGATTATGTGAACACAAAAATTCAATACCAATGAGCTAAAATAAAGCAAATACAGTTTTTGCAATCATTTGTGTAATTTTCTCTACTGCACCACAGCACCAAATTGTAGGAACCCCACCTATCAAATCCCACTTGTTACTGTTAAACGTGTGTTGAATGGCTGCCGCTATCTCAGCCTATGTGTTTGTAGATCAGCTTGCATGTGGGCACGCGGCATGGCACATGTGAATAAAGTTAGGATCTCCGCACATTGTGACATACCTGGACATAAAAAGTGAATTCTGTTAACACTACACAAGTCATTCACAAAATTATTCAAATATAATTCATTTGATAAAAACTCCTTACCTTGCAACGCCGATAGAAATTTCCAATAAACGTTTCAGACCACCCAGTTTTTCAAACCTTCCACAATGGCTGACGTTTCCAGTTCGCATGCACAGAATAGACTCCGAGTATAAACGCACATATTGTTTGTTGGCCGTTTGTGGTGTTTGCATAACGGTTGCATTAAATTATTTGGATAATCCAGATAAATGTCAGTTAGTAAATGGTATTTTTATTCTTTAATATCTACTAACATTGTTGGAATGATTTTTAAATGAGTACAAAGTCTCTCTTGCCATCATTTGTCTATTGTTCGTTTTCCAATGAACATTAGTTTTCAAATAAACTTTGAATGACAAAAATGGGCCAGTGGTGGCCTGGTGGTAGGGTGCTGAATTACTGATCCCAAGACCCTGCTCTTGTCACTGCTGTCACCCCAGTGCAGCTGACTGGGTTATCAAATGCAGGCCATGTCTCTCACTGTATATGGTGAGGGGCATGTAAAAGAACCATTGCTGATTTTCGACAAGAGTAGGTTGCATAGCTGTCAGCGTGTTTCTGCCCTGCGATGGCCTGGCGAGCTGTCCAATCAATATTTTAAAAGTTTGAATATAGTATATATAAATTTGCATAAAATTATACAAACAAATGCCAATATATATAAACATTTGCCAACAATCAAAACGTTGAAGAAATGGTGAATAGACATCAAACGAATGTTTGGACGGCCTTTGCAAACGCTCACTTCTATGTGGGTGGGGTGGCTCACCTGTGTTGCTTTAACAGTATTTTAAAATGATTAAAAGCTGCTTTGGTTATGTTTGGTGGCACCAATATGCTTCTGCATACCATGTTTCGCTCTCTCACTCTCTCTCCCCCTCTGTTTCATGCATTTGTCTTTTTAGACATCTTACCCACCAACTCACTACATCCGGAAGGTCCCACAGAGGAAAATCCATTATTTCACTTTCCTTCAGATGGTGCAGCTGCTGCTCCTCTGTACGTTTGGAATGTACCCACTCCCGTACATGAAAATGATCTTTCCTCTGCTAATGGTTATCCTCATACCTATCAGGTTTGTTTCTCTCTCTCTCCTTTTGTAGGGATGTCCTTAATAGTAGCACCATGACATCTATTAACACTGGTTACTTATAGAAGCCTTTCCAAGGCTAGTGCTGTCACTTATCCAAAGTACCATTGATGTAAAGTACCATTTGTGATATGCCTGTTGTCTGTTTATCATTTCTCTGTTGCTGTTACTAACTTCACTGTAAATGTTTTAGGAATTGTTTGCTGCCCCGGATCATTGAGGCCAAGTACCTGGACATCATAGACGCACAGCACATGTAAACGTGCACCTCAAAAAAAACAAAAAAGTAAAAAAAATTAAATAATAAAAAAAATTAAGAGAAAAGCAAAAGGACTCTGGGAATTGTATTTTTGAAATATAAAACTCTGGGAGGATAAACAGACTGATTCTAGTGTTGTAGAATCTTCTCTTAGTGTTGTTCTGGTGAAGCACTGCAACAGAAAGAGAAAGATGAGAGAGAGAATATCTAAAGTTTGAAAGGCTGACAATATTCATGTCTGTTTGATCTTAGTCAGTCACTGCTTCTCTCACTGTTTTCTCATGCCAAAGCTTCTCTCTTTGGTTAATTCTTATGTACCTCTGTCTCATTATGTGGATCTCTCTTGAGTTATAAAACCACAAGACATCCATGTTCACACACACAGTGGCAGTTGAATATTATCCTGGCAGGAAGAGACTGGTGACTGATAAGCTCTTCTCATCGTGTTTCTGATATCATGAAAGGTCACTGAACAAGCGAAGTGAAGTGAAGTGAAGTGGATCTATCTGTAGCAATACCTCTGATGTTGACAATTCACGCATACAAAACATACCTTACTTCACTTTCTTTCAGGTGAAGGGTCTCTTTCTCCGTCAGCTCGTACATGATGTGAAATCATACTGTTGATCTGATCATACACACTCCAATGTGTTGTGGTGCGTACATTACAAACAAGCCCAACCAGACCAAAAGATTACACGCACATCGCCTGCTTGATACTGTGTCTCATAGCAATACAGTGATATAGAATATGAATATTTTCGATATTTCTATGAGAAGGATTATTACTGGGCTTCATATACGTATTCCAGAATACACGGTCACATGTGTTTAAGAATGTAACATTAGTACTGATGCTTCAGGGATAGGGGAACGGGTCCAGACAAGTAAAGCTATTTTCCAGTACACACTGCAGAACAAACTCTTACCATAAGCTTTGCATATTACAGAACTTCTCCACTATATGTCCTCAGAATGCACAGAAACACACACACACACACACACACAGATAAGCGCGAATAGGCATGTATTTCTAAACACAAACTTGCATGCTTGCTCACGCACACTCAGTCCTGGCCCTACTTTACAACATATATATATATATATATATATATATATATATATACACACACACACACATATACATATATATATATACATATATATACACATA
>JAOUQZ010000039.1:11420845-11433033 GCA_028564935.1 Neosilurus hyrtlii
GCCCTCGCCCAGAGTCCGCTGAGATGGGCGCCAGCCTCCCCGCGACCCTAATTAGGATTAAGCGGTTCAGAAAATGAATGAATGAATATTTATTTGTGTGCATGTATGCTATATAAAAGCAGAAAAATTGTCCACCCAATAAGCACATTTAAGTGCTGTATTAAAATAAATAACATTTACTGTACATTAACCTGAAAGTGAGGTATCATAATAAACATCCTTTCATTACTTAGTTTTAGAATGCACACTCTGAACAATGTTTTCATTTGTTTTTAACCTCTAATGATTTCACACTTTGGAAACTTTGTCTTTCTTAAAAACGCATTCATGTACACCCATGCAAGAAGGAGAAGTGAGAGTGGGTACTCTGTTGTGGATGTGTGAACAAACTGCTTCAACAGTCTTCTGCATTAAATTCTGATCTATAAATTCTCAATTAATGAATTGATCTTTGGTGTGTTTTCATATTTTTTTTCTTGCTCCCCCCCCTTGTAGTTCATTTATTGTTTTGCTTTCAATCCACAGCATGAAGCTGTGCGTTTTGTGCAACAATGACAACCATCCAGTAGATTTGTACTGCGCAGAATGAAGCTTTGAGGCAAATAATTTGAATTTCTGAATTTTGGTAATCATGTTACTCAAATTAATCGATGAATTGTTTGACCCTGTTCCTAAACCTCAGTTAGATAAATGAATATTTGAATAACTAATGTCATCTTTCAGGTGAATTTACAGTATCTGACTGGGCTGAACTGAGAGATGAACTGAGGTCAGAAAACTATTTGAAGCCCAGTGGTAAATGCTTATCTTCATTTAACTAATTGAAAAGATGATTTGTCAGGTCATTAACACACAGTATAATCTATTATAGTCTAATAGTAGTTGTAGTAGTAGTAGTAGTAATAAAAACTACAAGGACCGGCATAGTGGTGCAGTGGTTAACTCGTCCGCCTCACAGCAAGAGGTTCTGGGTTCGATTTTGGGGCACGGGCGTTTCTGTGTGGAGTCTTCTCCCCATGCATGTGTGGGTTTCCTCCGGGTACTCCACACCTACAGTCTACAAACATGCACAGCAGGTTACTTGGCAGTTCCAAAGAGGAAAAAGAACACATTGCTATCTAAAATAGAAGACGTGTGTTATCGACAACTTTGGATATTTGGCTTGGTTTCATTTTCGAATTGCTATGTTTACTCTCTGTTTACTCTGGTGAATGTGTCTGTGTAGATGATGTCACTATGTAAGAATAAGTTTAAAAGTAAATAAATAAATCTCTGTGTTGAGTAATTTTAGAAGCTTGTGCAACCTGTTCACTCAGTCAGACAAATTTACTTACAAAGCAGTCACTAGTTTCTATTTGGCTTTCTGAAAATGTTTTTTTTTTTTATTTTTACTTTTTCATTCCAATTGTGCCCTCCCACCAGAATAACCACCAAAACAGCAATAATTTTGTATCCTCCTCCAATATATTTACTTTTCTCAGTACTCAAACCAGAAAATCTCACTATATAGGCTGCAGCATCATCGGTGCAAGATGTGAGTAGGCATGTGTACACCAGATTCATCACTTCTTAAACAGTCAGTTTGGGCTGGAGTTTCTCTGTAACTGAGGACATTTCAAATTGGCCAAATGTTTGCTTATAGTGAGAGGTAACAAATGTACAGTAGTAGATATGCACTTGGTTTTAATCATATAGGGTGAAATTATGTTTGGGATCAGGCACATTTAAAGCTAATAGTTATTAAATGATGTTGCATTTCTTATGTTGAAAGTTTTAGCTTAGTATAACTGATGATCAGAATAATGGTGGGGGAATGCTATATATTTAAACTTTTTTATTTACTGTGAATTTTTTATTTTTTTAATGTTGATGCCCCAAAAAAGGCTTGAACTGATTCTTTTAACAGGAAAGGGATCAGTATCTACAGGGCGTATTTAGTTGTGGTTATTTTAAGCAAGATAATATGGCCTGTAATTTAAACGCAACACTTCACTTAATCAAGATAATTATAAAGATGTACTCATGAGTTTGAGAACACTGAGGCAGATGGCAGGCAACATTTGGAGCTGTAATTACAATCCCAATTCTAAAAACGCTGGGACATTGTGTAAAATGTAAATAAAACAAAATGCAATGATTTGGAAATCTCATGAACCCATTTTTTTCACAGTAGAACACAGAAAATGAAAGTGTTTATTTCATTATTCACTATTTTAATAAAAATATTCACTTTGATTTTGACTTTGTATTTGCAAGATTTTGTCATGCACAGGCTCAGGAACACTTCTAGAAATCTATGTGTTTGAACACCGTCCACATAGATGCAGGCCTTTGAACAGAGTGCTGAAAACAAGCTGGCTGGTCCCTCTCCTTTTTAGTCTGGAGGACTCGGTGGTCATGTTTTTCCAAAAGGAGTTTCAGATTTTGATTCATCGCACCACGGAACAGTTTTCCACTTTGCCTCAGTCCATTTTAAATGAGCTTTGGCCCAGAGAAGACAGCAGCATTTCTGGATCATGTTCACATATGGCTGCTTCTTTGCATGGTAGCGCTTTAACCTACATTTGTGGATGGCACGGCAAACTGTGTTTTACAGACAATGAAACAAGACAAGTGAAAGTGTTCCTGAGTCCATGCAGTAATCTTCATGACTGAATTTTTTTAATGTGGTGCTGCCTGAGTATGCAGTATGTCCCAAAATACAGTATGCAGTATTTCCTAAAAGTAGCCAGCCCAACTCAAAACCCTTTACTCTTTATTTTACGTGTTTGCAGGTCAAACTCTATACTGAGGCTGCGTTTTGAGCACTTTGCGACTGAGTGCAGTTGGGATCACCTGTATGTATATGATGGCGACTCCATATACTCTCCTCTACTGGCTGCATTCAGGTACTGGGGGATATGTGGGTAAATGGACGTGGCTGTTTCCATAAGCCTGTCTGTGTGAAGAAGCCATAACCAAATAAGTGAGCACTCAGTAATGACGAGCAGATCAATGTTGTGCTTTAAATATGGAACTGGAGAAGGCATTGTCTCCTCTCTCTGTCTCTCTCGCACACAAAACATACATAGTCTGTGCATTTACAGTCACCTCCCCAGTTATTTGCATCTTTGACAGGTTTTTAAAAAGCTTTGGAAATGCCTTCATGGTTGATCATACAGAAAATGAAAAGTAAAAGTACGATTGAAGTGAAGTAAATGAAAAATGTAACAAAGCCCTTAAATATATATTTTCAAAACCATTCTGATTGCTGGCAATCCTGCATTTTGGGCACTGAGTCTACTATAACGTTTCGAGAGAGATGGCGTAAATTTACAGTGTAGAACAAGAAATCTGAGTGCACTCTTCAATACAAACATCTCCAAATCCTCCTAGGTCCTTTCCACAGGAGGATAAACTAATTAACCCCAAAGGCATATTCAGAACTGTCTTTAAACCCTCTCTCTTTCCAGTGTGTTTATTAACTCTGTTACTGTACTGTACTGTTTGCGCATGTAGAGAGTTAAATAATGTGTGTGTGTGTGTATACACACACATGCACACACACAAGCATATATATGTATATATGCTTATACATATATGTGTGTGTATATATTACATATTGTAGAAATATAAAAAGCATGTTGTAATAAATTGAGCAGGGCTTTCAAGCATAACATATTTTCTTACTAAATGTTAAACCTATATGTCATATATGACAGAATGATTCTTTTCAAGAAAATGTAAGTAATCACAAAACAAATTAAACAAACAAAAAATATTTATTGCAGAATGCTGTCAGTATTACATGGGAGTTACGTTCCTACATGAGATACACTTTTAGTACTAAATGCTACAAATACTGAATTATGTAGTATAATATATTTTTATTTATTATATTTATATATACAGCCATAACATTATGACCTCCTGACTTATCTGTGCAGTACTGTGTGTTCTGACACCTTTCTGTCACAGCCAGCATTAAGAGTTTCTGCAATTAGTCTTCTGTCGGACCAGTCCAGACTTATCAGCCTTTGCTCCTCAGGCATCAGTGAGCCTTGGATACCCATTGTCACTCTTGCCAGATTACTAGTTGTCCTTCCTTGGACTGTCATTGGTAGGTCCTAGTAAAGGCTAGTACGTCTGGTCTGGTCATACATAAGAGCTTCAAACTGCTGAAACTGTATATATAGTCATCAACCATCTCCAGCCTTTTTTGTGAGATTTTTTTTTTCTGAGTACTGCTATATTTTGACCTCAAAGAACGGTTCAAGATACAGGTAATTTTAGAATGCTTAGATTTTTTTATCCACATAGATGTTGGTATGGAAACTAATATTAGTGTTCTCATGTTGCAGTGGACTGATTGTTCCTGAGCAATACACCAATGAAACGGTACCAGAGGTGGTGGCTGAATCCGGCTATGCACTCCTCCACTTCTTCAGTGATGCAGCCTATAACCTCACTGGCTTCAACATCTCCTATAGGTGAGCTTTGCTCTATCAGTTCCAGATAAACAAATGCTTTTTGAAGATTAAAAATAACTCCTATTGCACATCAGTAATTTTTCGTATTTAAGTATTGAACGTAGTATTTCAGCTTTCATTCCCTGATATTTACATCTAGCTTTGTTAAACAAAATTTAAAGAATTCTGGAACATGTGACTGATGGGTGTTTCTTGCTGTCCAGGTGTGCTGTGTTAAATTAAAGAATTAATATCACTGAATGTGTCCTCTTGGTTTGAGCTCTGGGTTTCGCATTTAATGTTCAAAACAATAAACCAACATAATGACCAGACCAGCTGTTTATGTAAAAAAGCATATGCTGAAAATTGATCAGGTCAGCAAAGACAACAGCAGCTGATGACAGAAACATTGTGAAAGCTGTATATAAAACTCAAAACAATATTCAGTAGGTCTGTTTCCATAAACCTATTTAATTGAAATTTGTGAATTAGCAAACAAATAGGGTTGGTTTAGCTCTAGTCCAGTAAGATATCTGGAGCAACCCTACAAATGAGAAATGAACATTTTTGAAGGAAAAATATTAAATATTGCAACAAATGTCTACTAACATTGCATGAGGTTCCTTTTTAGAAGATATGGTAAAACACATTCATTTGCTGAACCACTTATTCCTATAAGTAGGGTTGTAGGTCTGGAGCCTATCTTAGCCAGAATCATGGCTCTTAGCTCTTGCTCATATCTGGGGGCAATCTGGAACAGCCACTTAACCTAATGTCCATGTCTTTGGACTGTGGGAGAAATCAGGAGTACCCAGTGGAGACCTGTGCATGCATGAGGAGAACATGCAAACTCTACACAAAAATGGCATTGCCGGGCCTATGATTTAAACCCAGGACCTTCTTGCTGTGAGCCGGACATGCTAACCACTATGCCACTGTTCCACCCTTCAAGAAAATATTTTGCTATGTTGATATTGAAATTTTGTCAAGTGATATAACGTGTCTTGTACAGGTGAAACTTGAAAAATTAGAATAGCGTGCAAAAGTTCATTTATCTCAGCAATTCAACTAAAAAAGGTGAAACCAATACATTATATAGTCATTACATGCAAAGTGAGATATTTCAAGCCTTTATTTGTTATAATTTTGATGATTATGGCTTACAGTTTCTGAAAACCCCAAATCCAAAATCTTGGAAAATTAGAATATTATATAAAATCAATAAAAAAAAGCATTTTAAATACAGAAATGTCAGCCCCACCTTAAAAGTGAGGTGCCAATCCCTGCTGGAAAATGAAGTCAGCAGCTCCATAAAGCTTGTCTGCTGAAGGCAGAATGAGGTGCTCTAAAATGTCCTGGTAGACAGCTGTGTTGACTCTGGACTTAATAAAGCACAGTGAACCAACACCAGCAGATGACATGGCTCCCCAAATCAACACAGACTGGGAAAAGTTCGCACTGAACTTCAAGTATCTTGGATTGTGTGCCTCTCCTTTCTTCCTCCAGACTCTGGGACCTTGGTTTCCAAATGAGATGCAAAATATGCTCTTATCAGAACAGAGGACTTTGGGCCACTGAGCAAGAGGCCAGTTCTTTTTTCTTTAGCCCAGGTAAGACGCTTCTGACGTTGTTTGATGTTCAGGAGCGGCTTGACAAGAGAAATACGACATTTGAAGCCATTTCCAGGATCCATCTGTGTCCACTAACTCTGGCCTCAGTCAACTCCTTGTGAAGCTCCCCCACACTTTTCCTGACAGTCCTCTCCAGGCTGCGGTCATCCCTGTCGCTTATGCACCTTTTTCTTCCACACGTTTCCCTTTCACTAAACTTTCTCTTAATGTGTTTGATACAGCAACTTTAAGAACAACAACCTTCTTTTGCAATTACCTTTTGAGGGTTTTCCTCCTTGTGGAGGGTGTAAATGATGGTTTTGTGCACAACTGTCATGTTTGCAGTCTTCCTCATGATGGTGAATTCTAATGACCCAGACTGAGAGACCATTTAAAGGTTCAGGAACACTTTGCAGGTGTTTTGGATTCATTAGATGATGAGTGTGACACTTTAAGCCTATAATATTGAAATTTTCAAAATATTCTAATTTTCTGAGATTGTGGATTTGGGGTTTTCATAAGCTGTAAGCCATAATCATCAAAATTATAAGTAAAGGCTTGAAATATTTAATATACCACAAACACATTGCTAGCACCTCAAAGGAAAAAAATTCAAGGTTTTACTTTGGACAAGTCAATCATATGAGCTTAACACAATTGCATTTGCATTTCACTTCCTGAGAGAGAGAGAGAGAGAGAGAGACTGATTGGAGAAACCCCTTAAACAAATCAAACAAAAAAGTTCTTCAAAGAAGATTGCAAAACTTTGATGTCAGTGGCTCATCTGATTGATTCAGTTGTTGTCTTTGAATCCTAACATTGAGTGTTTTTTCTTTAATTGTATCCCCCATGAAGCATAGCGGATACTATGTTTTAAGGGGCTTACCACCACAGCTGCATTCGCCACTGCAGATACTTGTTAACACTCTAGCAGTGGCTGCTCTTTGTGTTTTTTATATTCATATGGAATGGTCCTTGCGGTCCTTGAATGGTCACCTTGACCTGTTTTTCTAGGTCACAGAGGTCGATTCATGAAAAATGCATGTTAACACTCTAGAGGCTGTAGTTGACCATGTGGGGATACACCAAGTGTTTTGTGACGAACGCATTTCTAGTTTACGTTGAACCTATCTGAACATAGAACCAAAGGTAACATATCCAGCTGTAAATATCAGGAAATAGAAACTGAAATTCTGATCTGTTGTCTCACATTTATCTTTTGATCTAAACTTCCCAGTTTCATCATATAGGGAAAAAAATCCAAAAGAATCGACCTTGCTGTTCCGGTACTTTGAGTCGGTTTCAGAGGTTTGCTAGATTTGGCCTCCTGATTTAGAGAGATTGATGATACAGAGTTCTGCTGCTTACTGGTGCAGTTTCTATAGCGACTGTGTTCATGGTGCACCTCTTTCTTCCCAATGGAGCACAGTAGAGTGCAAAATCAAAAGAACATCAAACAGAACTTCCGCATGCACTCTTTCACTCTACAAACAAGCGTTCATGCAGGCACCCTTCAGACGCTCCTCCATTATATACACAAAGAACAAGGCTTGCTGAAGAACATCAAACAGCTTGTCTGGTTTTCTCTCCATCTTTTACACAAATGTATGCGTGCGTGCGCGCACACACACACACACACACACACACACACACACACACACACACACACGAGCTCTGTTCAGCTCTAGAGGAGAGTGAGCTGATTACTAATGGAGCAGCAGTAATACCAGCTTAGATTTAAATGCAGCTTAATGTTGGCAGCCCAACGCAGTATTTTTGCTCTTACTCAGCTGATGTGAAAGATATTTAGGTATTGAGTAAATCAGTATTATAACAGCTACACCATACCTCATTAATTGTAATAATTAAAAAGATTACTGCATCTCAATCTCATACTAAAACAGAAAATTCACAACTGTCTATTTGATATGCTACGGTTAAGTCCTTAAGTATGTGGACAGGAAGACGATTATTGTAATTTTGCATTTACATTGCTCTGTGTTCTGTTTTGGTTTCTGTCTTGTGTCCTTCCTTCTTCTGTTATTGCTCTAGGTCTGATTGTGTCATGATCACTGTCACCTGTTTCTGTTCCTCCCGTTGATTTGATGCATCTATTAATCCCTTGTGTTTGCCTTGAGATTGGCTTGAGTGTGAGATTGACAGTTCAATCAAGTTTCATAGATTGATTTGTCAAGAAGTCATCTATTTAGGGTTGCCCAATGTTTATATAATATGCAGCCTGAGAAATAAAGAGGCCACTGTTAATGGGAATTCCTTAAAAAAGTTGTCTCTTTTTCTCCATCGTTGTATATGTACAGTACGTATATAAAAATAGAGAGACAAAGTAAAATGGCTGTAATTCCTAAAAGGTTAACACAGTACTTTTGTTAAATCCCTTTAAGTAAAGCTGAACGTTTACATTCAGTCATATTTTTATTGCTTTGTTTTAAATCCTTCACTGTACAGAGACAAAATTGCAAAAATGGTCACTATCCAAATAATCATGGACTTGACTTTATGACTTTACTATGGTTGTAGTTACTAAAATGATGTTCCTGATCATTTCAGTCTTCTGAAAAGATAAGTATATCTTGTGGAAATTGTTGATATTTCTTACCATGTTTTTGAACAAGCTAACGTTTGCCGCTCTTTGATGCAGTGCCTAGAGATAAAGTGATGTTGTACACAGCTAGCTGCCCCAGCAAATTAAACCTGAGAGTAGATCATTTGATATGCAAAGAAGTCTGCATCTACTGATACTCAAAAAAATGGATAATGCGCTGCTAAAACATCAGGAAACTTAACGTTAACTGTAATGTTATTATTAACACTGCCTTTCTGTCTGTCTTACCCCTACCCTTTCCCTTCTTTAGGATAAATATGTGTCCTAATAACTGCTCAGGCCGTGGTGTGTGTCGTCTGGCAAACTCTAGCGATGTGGTGTACTGTGAATGTGAGGAGGGCTGGAAAGGAGATGCATGTGATGTCCATTACTGTGCCTCAAATTGTGGCTACCCCGTGCGGGGTCAGTGCCAAATCAATGACAAACGCTGCCTTTGCAAACCTGGCTGGCAAGGTAGGCCACCTCTGTGTGTATCAGCATATGAATTATTAATAATTTTATATCCCAGAAAGTTAGGAAAATAGAACTTTTATTTCATTACCCTTGAGGCAGTGGTATTCTGTTACTGGTTCTTATTCTATAAATGGTTTCTATTACTGCAGTTCATATTGCTGGTATAGACCAAGAACTGGACATGCAGTATGTGCGAGAAAGTGGTGTATGTTACAGACGTGGACAAAATTGTTGGTACCCTTCTGTTAAAGAAAGAAATACCTACAAAGGACACTGAAATAACTTGAAACTGACAAAAGTAATTAATAAAAATTTATTGAAAATTAAATAACGAAAATCAGACATTGCTTCTGAATTGTGGATCAACAGAATCATTAAAAAAATTATTCTAATGAAACTAATGAAACTGGCCCGGTAAAAAATGATGGTACCCTTAACTTAATATTTTGTTGCACATCTTTTTCAGGCAATTACTACAAACATGCAATTTCTGTAACTTTCAGTGAGACTTGCATCTGTCGACAGGTATTTTCGCCCACTCCTCATGAGCAAACTGCTCTAGCTGTCTCAGGTTTGAAGGGTGCCTTCTTCAGACTGCATGTTTCAGCTCCTTCCACAGATGTTCAGTAGTATTTAGATCAGGGCTCATAGAAGGCCACTTCAGAATAATCCAGTATTTTATTCTTAGCCATTCTTTTTGTGTTTTTCGTTGTGTGTTTTGGGTCATTATCCTGTTGGAGGACCCATGACCTGCAACTGAGACCAAGATTTCTGATACTGGGCAGTACATTTCGCTCCAGAATGCCTTGGTAGTCTTGAGATTTTATTGCACAGATTCACGACATCCTGTGCCAGAAGCAGCAAAGCAGCCCCAGAACATAACTGAGCCTCCTCCATATTTCACAGTTGGTACAGTGTTCTTTTCTTTGTATGCTTCATTTCTGCATCTGTGGACATACAGCTGATGTGTCTTGCTTAAACGCTCCAGTTTTGTCTCATTTGTCCAAAGGACATTCCCCCAGAAGCTTTGGCTTGTCAGTATGCACTTTTGTAAATTCCAGTCTCGCTTTTTTATGATTTGCTTTCAACAGTGGTTTCCTCCTCGGTCGTCTTCCATTAAGTCCAACTTGACTCAAACAGCGACGGATGGTGCGATGTGACACTGATGTACTTTCATCTTGGAGTCCACCTTTACTCTCTTTGAAAGTTGTTCTGGGCTCTTTGGTTACGGTTCGTATTATCCGTCTCCTCAATTTTCCTCTCGTGGCCACGTCCAGGGAGGTTGGCTACAGTTCTGTGGATCTTCAACTTATGTGCAAATGTAGTCAGAAACATCAGTGTTGATTTTTTTGAGCCACTTTTATAAACAAATTGCTTGAAGATGGTCTTATTCCCTTTACCGTTCACATCATTGCCTATAATCTTATTCTAATCTCATGAGACAACTCTATCCTTAGTTTTCTGCTGTTCATGTTCAGTGTGGTGCACACCATGGTACCAAACAGCACAGTGGCTACTTTTCACCCTCTAAGTAGGCAGACCGACTGATTACAAGTTAAAAGACACCCTTGATGCTAATTACAGGGCACGCCTTAGTTTAACATGCCCTTATGGTCAAATTAAGTCTTTTCTGGGGGTGCCATCATTTTTGTCTGGGCCACTTTCATTAGTTTGTTTTTTTTAAATGATCATGTTGAATGACTAATTTAGTAATTTTGCTAATTTTCATTAGTAAATTTTAATGTATCATTACTCTTTTCCGTTTCAGTTTATTTCAGTGACCATTGTGGGTTTTTCCTTCTTTAACAGAAGCATACCAACAATTTTGTCCATGTCTGTATACTCTATGGTTTCTCTTTGGGTTTTCAGATATCTATAGATTTTTATAAGTTACTTTTCTCTTAAGCTACTTTCTGACATTTGTTGAAATATTAAATAAATTAGTAGTAGTCTCACAGTCCAGCCTCTTCATTGACTAATGCAATCCCCACACTACATGGTCATTGTGCTCATCTGTGGTCCAGTTTGCCCTTTCCAATACTTGAGGCTGCACAGGAGTGAATATCTAACCGAATAATCCTGTAGGGTGAGAAGTATGCAGACCTAATCCTAAAATCACTCGATCAGAGCCTGCCAGATTTAGAATTGTAAATATTCGGCATATTTGATATTTATGATTAGAAATTATGTTGTGTGAAAGTGACCATGGTTGAAAATGCTTGAAAAGATTTGAAGTAGGGGTGAGCAGCAATGTTAAAATATTTTATAACTGTATAAATAGTAAAAATTGTAAAAATATTATAAAAAGAATACAGTGGCAATAGTAGCAGAATATGTGATAGTTCTGTCACTGTATAAATATTGACGTCATGTTAACGTTATGTCACTATATTGTATTTTTTCTTAGTAATTTAATTAATGTCTTAAAATTACTTAAAAACATACCATTTTTTTTTACCATGTTCATGTCGTGTTTGATTATTTTCTTTTTTATTTGGAATACATTTTTTTTCCTGGCATTCTTCACATAAATGTGACAGCTCAACATCAGTGACTGTTTTCATGCACAGTTAAGTGTTTTCCTTCAACCAATATACAAGAACGACATAGTAATCAGTTCATTGTCTGAAATATATCCAATAGCCGATATGCCCCCTTTCACCATGTTAATACTGGGCTTTTTTTACTTATTAAAGCCGCAGATTGGTACCGTGTTCAGCTGAGAATCAACCCAATTACAGCCCTGTACTTTTTTTATGCTTTATTTTTTTAATGCAAGTTGTTGTTGTTATTGTTATTATTATTATAATTATTATTGTGTGGTCCACTTTTATGAATTTTCTCATTCTCTGATGAATGGCATTTATTTATTTATTTATTTATTTATTTATTGATTGATTGATAGCTGAAGCACGTTGCTATATCATCTTTTTATATCTCTTTATTTTTATTTTAATTTTTTTAAATGAAATGCAAGGAGATGATTTGTGTTAAGCTCCTTGTGCTCTTTATTTGTACTAACCAGGGCTTCTCGTGTATTGGCTATATGCCTTT
>JAOUQZ010000039.1:11495809-11509054 GCA_028564935.1 Neosilurus hyrtlii
GTGTGTGTGTGTGTGTGTGTGTGTGTGTGTGTGTGTGTGTGTGTGTGTGTGTGTGTGTGTGTGTGTGAGTGTGTGTTTGTGTGTTTTAGCTGTTGCTGACCAGAGCTAAAGCACAGCAGTGTTTGTTGAACCATAGCCTGGAGACAAATTCAGCCCGGCTACAGACAAGAAGCTATGCAATGGTTAGATACCTTTTTTTCTTTTTATCTATTTTATGTTTGTGCTTTGTTTGTGCATGCTGAGTCTGAAAGTTAATTGGATACATTCTTAATGCAATTCACACATCTTCATATGGCAGCTTTATTTTTCAAGAAATGACAATTATATCAAACAAACCCTGCCCACTTGCCCTTTTTTGTGTCCCAAGAAACCAATTGCTCAATAGATTTAGTATCAAGCAAAGAAAGAAAGATACAAAGAAATATGGCTCCTGCATACCAAAGATTTCATTTTCTGAACTCTGCTTCATTTTCCATTGATGGCAGGTAAATTTCCATATCCACTCCAGGAGTCCATTCAGCCAAGTGTCAGTGTTTTTAGTGCTCGTGTTTTGGCATTATGTGAAAGTGGGTAATGACATCCATCATCTGTGAGAAATGATGGTGTCATCTAATAGATGTTAGCTTTGTGACAGATTTTTGTGGATCTTCATTAAAAACAGGCATCTCTCTTTTTTGTACAGCTTTCTCAATGCCACTGCGTTGCCACTTTATTAAGTGCCTCTTAATGTGTGGTGCTGTAGTATTGCTGTTGAGGTTCGGGGATTGTATATGCCGCTGAAGCAATAAGAATTTACACCCATTTCCTTGGAGTCATTCAGAAAAACCATTAGCTGTGTTATGTGATACATTATTCTACAGGAAGTCAGAGTGTGGATAAACGGTAATCAACTGAGAAAGGGGTGGAGTTGCTCAGAAATTGTTCAGGTACGCTGTGCTGTTCAGACAGTATTAAAACAGTGTATTAAAATCTTAGTTACATGAAGAAAGAGTCCTCACATTATCACACCACTATCTCCTGCCTGCAGCATTAGTCGTACTGCACAGAAAGCTCCACGGAATCATGTTCGCAATCTGATCCTCCATCAGTGACTCATGATGCAAAAGGAACTTAGATTCACTTGACAAGAAAAGCACTTTTTAGTCCTCAGGGTCCCAATTCTGAGCCAAGATGTGCCTGCGTACCCTTGGGATGTGCCTCCTTATGTGCTGCTGGTCTTTGCCAGTTGTAGCTGGTAAGCAGAGGATTTTGAGAACACACACCTCTGTTGATATATAGTTTTGACATGTCTGTTTGCTTGCATTATCTTCATTATTTCCCGTTAATAAACATCATGTGTTGGATGTCTAATTGCGTGAGAAACCCAGAACTATCTCCAAATTTGAGATGGTTTTCTGTCACATTCAGCAGCACCATTCATACCATGATTGCCACCTTGGTCATGCATTTTAAGTATTCAACTCAATACTGAACAGTAACTAGTGCTGATTTGCTTAACGTATACTATACATCACACTCACAAGACACAAAGCTTATTGGAAGGTTTCATTTGCATGAAAAAAGTGGGTGGGGGTGGGGGGGGGTTGTGGGGAGTGGGAGGGTTGGATTTATGGAATAACCTGGCAGTTCAGTTTTATCCCAGCATGTGTGGTCTACAGAGTAATTGTTGAAAAGAAAAGTGCTTTTCCATTTATAATTTACTGGAAAGATCAAATACATCGCAGTTCAGTAAGTCTGAGGTTAAAGCAAAAGTGTGTAATTTGCGGACATCACTGAGGACAATAATCATGACTGTAACAAGAAAAGATATCACTAATGATATATGAATTTTCCAACACATTACAAAAATAAAGTACATCATATTATTTAAACATCCCTGCCATTCCATCAGGATAAAGTGTCTTCATGTGAAGAGTCATCATAATAAACACTAGTGTGTATGATTACAGCTCTACAATGAGACACTCACCACTGTGCTTTGTCCCTAAAGCATGCAGCAGAACTGACCTGATTCATCAATTCAGACGTACCAAAATCAATGTATGTGAAAAAATTGGTATTGAAATAATAACGATTAGGGACTATATGATAAGCCACAATAGTATTTCAGGTTTTTGCACTTCAAAGTGTGTTCTTTTTTCTTTCTTTTTTTTCTTTTCAATACTTTCTTTCTTTTTCTTTTTTTGTTTTTTTACACAGGCCTTCATAGAAAGTTTTATACATGGACATACACATACATACACACACACATACAGAGTCTTTACTTCAGTTCAGTCTCAAGTATCGGTCATAGAACTGTGCTTATAAAACAAATCACTACTTCACATTGTGGGCTGGAAACTTTGGGTCATAGTCTTTTCAGATAGTTGTCTCTTTTTGTGCTCTAATATTCATTTGTATATTATTTCACCAAAGGGGTTTGATGAAAAGCCTTAGACACTGTCCCAGCCCAACTCCATGCTGCTTATCTGTGATTGGCTGGCTTGATTCTAGAAATGAAGAACCAACAACAGGATGGAGGGGAGAAAAGCTGTCACTGCCAGGTCAGTGCATCCAGGGCTGCAGCCATACACACCAGGTAACGGAAGGGTAGTGTCACTCAATAGTCTGTCTCTCTCGGTCACCTGTGTGAGAGAAATAGGGACAGAGAAACACAGAGGGAGAAGGGCATTTAACTCCATGAGGCAGAAGAGTTTACATGTCTGTTCATGTCATTTTTGTTTGTACTGACATTCTGTCTGTTCTGTTTGCCTTGTCTCTTCTCATTGCTTTTTTCAGTTTCGGAGCCTACCTCCTTTCATTTATCATCATTCCCACTGTTTTACCCTCTGGTCACATATCTTGCATCAGTAGAGTAACTTGCACAGCAGAGATTGACCTACATAAACCTCAGCCTAACACTCACACATGCACAGACAGCAACTGCAGAGCACAGTAACTCCTGGTAATACATGACTTGTTTACCTGGGTGGGTATTTGAAGACTGAAGGTGTTCGACTGTCTCTCCACATTAATTGAAATGGTGGTAGTGGTGATAGTACTGGTAGCTAGGTGTTGACTAGGAGTATTGGTTCTTGGACTGGCTGATTGTGGCTGGTTAGCTGTTGATTTGGAGTCAGTGTCATTGCCAAAGGCGAGGATAGCGTTTTCTGTTTTGAAGAATGTAAGAAATGAAAAAACACTGTAAGTGCTTTAGATTTTGTCTTGCTTCAGTTAACTATCTTCCTTAACCTGTATTTCTTAGTCATGCCTCTCCTAACACCAGACTTGGGATGCAGTCAAGGCACCATTTTCCAAGAAAAGCATTCAGCCCATTGATGAATCCACTGTCAATGAGCAACACATCGATAATCAGTATGAAAAGTTCATTGCACTGTGTCCTGTGTAGATGAGTACGTGTTGCTTCAGGAACACACTAAAATACTCAGGTTGGTGTTGCATAAAACCCTTCTTATGAGCATGCATATATTGTGTAACAGACCTAGCACTTGACAACATATAACTGAAAAGACAAAATCTTCAGACAGGTGTAATAATTGGCATGATAAATACATTAGCAGAATTCATAATAAAATTTTACTGTGACACATGAATGAACTTTAAAATGATTTACAGCATTTTAACAACCATTTCATATCCATGTTTGAAAGGTCATTTTGTCTGTTTCTGGTACATATGGGTATCCCCATTCAAGTTGATATGAAACTAAAAATAACTGCCTGGGAGCATTGCCAAGATGACCACAGAGTAGAAATACTACAAGGACGTTGGCATAATGCATAACTTGTAGGTCATCCACTAATGGCAGAGTCCTCTGTAGATATTCACAGCACTGTCTGATAAAATAAATACTAGAATGAAAATAAAAAATTTTGTGAGTGTAATCAGGTGGTGGATTGGGTGCAGAATGAATAAGCACTCTGGAGTGCTTTGTCCCAACATAATGAAAATGATTGCTGGCATAGCATAATTTGCTGGTGCAACATATTGCATATGTGAGAGGTCAACAAAACAGAGGAATTTCACACTTACAAAAAATGGTTATACATTTGTGGTTATATTATTTTAATAAGTAAATAATTTCAGTGTTCAGCAGGTCAACTTAACATGTGCGACCTGACAAACACTGTAAAGCTTAATATTTTAGGTTAGTGTAATGTACCACAAACGAGTTAGAACCCCAGTTACAAAAAAGCTATGATTGAGTGTAAAATATAAATTAAAAACATAATGCAATGATTTGTACATTTCATTAACCCATTTTTTAGGAACAACAGCTTGCAATTTATTTGATGCCATTTTTATGAAGTTACCGGGCAACAAAATTTTGGAAAAGTAAGTATGCTAAAAAGAAAGGAACACTTTGCGACTAATTTTGTCAGTTGGCAACAAGTCGGTAACATAAATCTGGGCAGAGGTTTACCAATCCAAAACAAAAAAAACCAAAAAAAAAACCAAACAAACTGTAAAACAATTTCAGAATATTCATTTATTCATTTATTTTCTGAACCGCTTATTAGGGTTGCGGGAAGGCTGGTGACCATCTCAGTCTGAGCGTACATGCTGGACAGCTTGTTACACCATCACAGAGCAGAAACATGCTGAAGGCAACCCAATGGCCTACTCTTTACAAACGACACCAGTGGTTCTTTTACATGCCTCTCACCACAGACAGTGAGATACATGGCTGACCTTTGATAACCCAATTAGTTGCACAGGGGGGACAGCATTGACAACCCACTGGTAGTGGGGCTTGAACCCCCGACCTTCCGATCAGTAAGCCAGCACGCTACCACCCAATTTCAAAATGATTTATCTCAATCTAAACTGCGAAGACTTTAAATATCTCATCATTTACAATACACAATATCATCAAAAGATTTAGAGCATCTGATAAAATCTCTGTGCACAAGGGACAAGGTCGAAAATCAATATTGTGAGGCTGTGATCTTTGGGCTCTCTGCATTAAAAACATGATTCTGTCATGAAAATCACTGCATGGGCTCAGGAACACTTCCAAAAATCATTGTCTGTGACCACAGTTCACAGAAATCCAGGCTTTTGAATTGAGTGATGATAACATGCCGGATGGTCCCTCTTCACACACAATGATTTCTGGAAGTGTGCTTTTATAAAATATGAAGTGTGAAGAACATTTGTAAATACACTGTACATCTGTAACACCACACACACACACACACACACACACACACACACACACACACACACACACACTCACCATTCCAATGCAATCTCACATCATCTTCTTTAGTTGTCCATTGCTTTTAATAATGAAGGGATATGGGGAATTTTTGTTACATTTGATGTGTCTATCTCTGGGCCATAAGTCTTGCAATACAGCGACAATAGCAACCGTGTTGTTTGCATTTGAAATATGTCATCATTAGTGTGGCATGCTGTCTCTAGTGTGCTTGTATGTGTGACTCTTTCAACAGTCTACTTCAATTAGTTTTTTTCTTGATTACCTCAATCATTTGACATATTTCCCCAGGTGTAAGGATCGATTTGAGATTTGAGTCTTTAAATGGTTCTTTTTCCTTGGGCCAACTCACTGTACAGAACTGTCTTTGGGAGGCAGTCTTTGGGAGGCATCCTTTCTTCGGATGTACCCAGAAAAACATCTGGGAGGTGGTTATGGAACCTTCATTACTTATTGCATTGGCTTTCCACAATACTTTTTTCTCAGCCACTCTGTCCTGCCACTTGAGCGTTTGCAGTTGTCAGAGGGACACTAGTGAGCTTTTTCATTTTCTTCCTGTATAGCCTCATACATTCAGTAGAGTATAACAGTGCTGGGAAGACAGCTGGATTACAAACCTTTATTTTTGTATTCAGCTTGGTGTCATGTCTGCAGCACAATTTCTTGTACAAGGAACCAGATGCTTTTGTAGCCACCTGTATCCCTTAGTCCACTTTCAACTCTGTTGAGTTTGTGTTGGTCACTGCATTTTCAAGGTGGATGAAGTGTTTTTAAGTGCTGTTCCTTTAACTGTTACACATTTGTGCATGTGCAGGATCATAATAGGATAGGGTTGGTAAAGCAGTTTAGTTTTCGAGGTGTTGATTTCAAGATCAAATAGGGTTGATGCTGCAAAGAAGCGACCCACAATTTTTTTTTTATCTGGTCAGTGTGATTGGCAATAAAAATTGAGTCATCAGCATAGAGAAGTTCTCTAATACACATCTCCTTGTTCTTGCTTAGGGTTTTCAGATTGGCTAGAGTGAAGAGCTTTCCATCCATGTATGTTTGTATGTAGACTCCTTTTGTGAGATTAGTTGCCATGGTATCAAGAACTACTTAAAAAACAGTGAATAGTGTTGGTGCAAGCACACACGCTTGTTTTACTTCATGCTTGATGTCAAAAGCCTTGGTTATATCTCATTTAACACCTTTCCATTCATGTTATCATGTTATCATGAAAAGGTCTTATCAGTGTGATCAGCTTGGGTGGACCGTCATATATTTCCATCTCTCTTTGGGGTCCTTCAAAGCTGTACATAGTTTGCTTATGTCTGCTGTTTTACTGGAGCAACTGTGACATGAAAGGTTTCACAAAGAGGCTATTCAGAGATGAGAAAAATCATTGAGTGTTTTTTTATTCTGCAATTGTTTGTATTTCATCAGCTTTCTTGCCACATCAGATGTCCTTCAGCTTCTGTATTTCAAGTTCTACTTTGGTTTAGATCTCTTTGAATGGTTATGCATATTTTGGTGTTGTGCTGCAGGTGGTTCTTGTATAGTTCTTATTTTCCTTTCAGCAGTTTTCTATTTCCTCACTGCAGTCTTAAAATCCAGTCTTGAGATCATTTCTAAAGATGACCTAATGCCGCACAAGCTTTCTTCTAGATACTGTTTTTCAGCTATGTCTAACCATTACTCATTGTTTTCTTCCTGCTTGATTTTCTATCTATAGATTGATTTGATATATATATATATATATATATATATATATATATATATACACATTATTATTGCACAATAATTATTTCATAAAAGCTTTGAACTTAAATGATAATCACATCGGAAGTAAAGGTTTTATTTAACTGCCCGTCCTATTTTACTGCAACAAGCAACAACTCCATTTTAGCCAGTCACGTACCCGAATGTGATAATGTCTACACACAGATTTTACTCAAAGTAAAGAAGATGTATGAGATTTTTATTCAGCAAAAACATAAACAAATGACTTGTGCACTGTATTATAGTGTCTGTTTATGATTTTTTTTAAAAACAAACAAATAAACAAAAAAAAACCTAGTTTCTCTACAGGAAACTCTATTCTTGCTGAAAATATTATTTTAGATGTTAATTATTTATGACATATGCGAGAGGCATAGGTTATTCTTTCTTTCATTCCAGTTTTTATGGAAGTAATATTTTTGTGAGACCAAATGTAAGCAATGACACATGGCATTCTGCGTTGCTCTAGCCGGATTCCATTCTGTATATCCACCAAGTCTATGCCTGTTGGACACTTCCATGGCTCTTCTAGATGGAAACAATACTCACCTGTCACTAATTTCTTTTCACAAAGCATAATACTTGACATTTCAGTGCAATGTTTTTGGTTTTGAAGTCGTCTGGTGTTGTGGTGAAGCACACCAAAAAAACCTCATAAGTTTTTTCAATAAAAGTTACATAAAAAAAAATTAGCCTGTCAATTAATTAATTTAAATGAACTCCGAATATCCTAGTTTAGAGTAACTAGGTTTGGCATGGAATCCACAAAGAAAAAAATTATTTAACTAAATTTATCAAAAATGGAATTGTCTCCTTTTGCAAATAAACTCTTCAAATGTGACCATCAAAACCTTCAGAAGAACTGAGTCATGTTCTGCAAGATGTACACTACTATAAACATTTTTTCTGTAAGTGTTCCTGAGCTCATGCATGGACTGGTTTGATGGACACTTCTTCTATACCATACGGTCAAGCTGCCCCCAACACCTCAACAAAGTTAAGATCTGGTGAATGTTCCATTATTGGCAAAATACTAGCTGACTGATATATATATATATATATATATACACACACACACACACACACACACACACACACACAGACACACCAAGGTTGAACTGCTACTAATGGTGGTCAGTTATAACTTCTATATCTCTTAGGATGCTGTGCACTGAAGGTTCAGAGAATTTTCACCCTCAAGAAGAAAACAAAATAAAACCCTCAGCTACTTTCTGCGCTGATCCTTGCTTTTCTTCTCTTTGCAACTCTCTGAGTCTTTGCACCATTAGTTTTACTGCAGGGAGCCAAATTACGTGCAATTACTGAGACATCAGCGTCAGCGCTTAGACTCAAGCCAATACACACTCTCTCACAAACCAGAGACTCTGACAGTGTGTGTGTGTGTGTGTGTGTGGGTGAGAGAGAGAGAGAGAGAGAGAGAGAGAGAGAGAGAAAGAGAGAGAGAGAGAGAGAAAGATAGAGAGAGAGAGAAAGAGAGAGAGCATGCACTGAAGTGTGCACCAGGAGCAATTAAAAAGCAGTAGCAGACATGTCAGAAATAGAGACTTGCTGGAGAGCAGGAACTCTCAGGGCTGGTATTGGTCTCTGAGTTAGCACTACTGCAAGCAGCCATGCTACACTGTTTCATGCCACTGAGCTGTGAGACTAAACTTCCAAAGACAAAAAGCGTTGTTGCTGCTTCTGTGTGTCACTGCAAGGACAGAGAAGTTTAACCTCAATAGTAGTTTTCTGTGCTGATTGTGAGGTTTGGGGTAAGCTTCACAAAAGCATTATAGAACAAAATTCACACAGACAAGGGTTCATGCAAATCTCCTCCTTCTGTTGAGAACACTGCCAAAAAAAGTACACACATAAAATCTATAAAGTTAATAAATAATCTGCATAGTTTGCTCTAATATGTTAAATATCCTTTACAAGAGTTTACAGGGTGATGTCCCTAAAATAATGTTTAAATTTATTTAATTTAATTCATTTAATTTATGAAGAATTTGATGTTGTTCTTGTCATCTCGTATCCATGCTCATACGCAAAAACTGTATTTTTAACCATGTAATCCTTACTATAAAAATAAATACATGACTTATTTACATAACTGAGTAGTGAATTTGATGCTATTAAAAGTCAGCATTTGTATTCTTCTACTAGAACATCCCTACAGCCTAGCATCTGGGTTAGCTGTACTGCTGCAGTGTTACTCCATATTTTTCTGGACTGGACTGGATTTCTCAGTTTATTATTATTATTTTTTCTGACTTGTGTATGTTAGGGTTGCCAAGTTATTTAAAATATACTAATAACTTAAGTCCCATTACCCTTAAGTAAAATTGCACAGTGCATGAAACTGTGATTGATCTTGTGCCCTGCACTGAACATTCATACCTCATGCTGAGTGTTCCTGGGAAGGGCACTGGATCCACCATGAGGTTGTAAGGCACTGGGTTATAATCATGATACAAATTTCGCTACTTTATTTTAGCATTATTATAGGGCTGTTTTTTTTTTGTTAAAAACACACTATCACTATATATAGGCTTAGCATGTAGTTTTTTTAAACACATGATCATGACAAAATACTAACAAGTGCTTCCTCTGAGACATCTAAATCTATTACTCACTTGACAACATAAGTGCAAATATAAATCTGTTTGCATGAGCAAATAGATGTCTGTGATCAGCCAATGTTACACCTAAGAAAGGGAGAGAAACACAGCGGCATCTTTCCCACGAAGAGAGCATTCCCAGTTATTCTTCTTTAGACATTGTCAGGCTATAATAACACAGCTTGTGAAACCTTAAACAGTAAGACTCTCTTACCTTTTAAAGCCTTACAGTATGCAGGGCCAGCTGATATCCTTAGGTACATTACAAGCACTATAGCTTGAAGTTCTACATGTATAAGGGTAGCTCATATATATTATTTTCTGCCAATGTAATGAAAATTGACTTTTACCATTGACAATTACCATTAAAATTGAAAATTAATTGAAAAAAAAAGAATAATTTTACTCATGCAAGTCTGTTATAAGATTAGTCAGGACAATGCTGGGTTTTTTGTGTGTAAAATACTGTGACTTTGTGTTTATGGAGCTGCTGGTGAGCAGGGCAATGAGCAAGAAGGGGGTGTAATTCACAGCTCTCCACAATAATATTGGTACAGAAATAAGACAGACAAAACTAAAGTTTTTTTGACAGTAAGACTGTATATGCCACAATAAAATTATAACTTGGCAAAAAAACTATAAATTTTTTAAAGCTCATAGTGTCTACTTTCATATGAACCATTAACCAGTACTGTTGAGTATAATATCTCAAATAAATTTAATGCTGAACAAAAGCACTGACCAAACAGGTCAAAATTCTGATTAAAATCGTTCGGACTTGTATGACTTAGTGAATTCCATTACCTGGCATGTTTGTGCTACTATAAGACCATATCTTTGATTTTATTATGCTTATGGATAAAGGACTCACTTAGACAAATGTTGTCATGGAAGTTGATAAGGAAGTCATAGCACTGCTCCTTGTGATTCCCACTGGCTGCACATGAACACCATGGCCCTACATTAGATGTGGAGTTATCCAAATAGTTTGGGGTAATAGTGGTTCCTGCAAAAAAAGTACAAAAAAAAAAAAAAAGAAATGAAGTCCTGATGTAACGAATATAGACACACACACACACACACACACACACACACACACACACACATACACATACATATAAAATACTTATTTTAGTAAGAATATTCTTATCTGTGTAAGATGTAATGAAATGTATTCCTCCATCTGACTTCTCTGAAATGTTCCAGAACACTGTGTGCAGGTGTCTCTGTTAAAAGACTCACACTTACCTTTCAGAAGCCCAGTTTGCAGTGATTTTACAGATTGTTAAACAATGATTTTATCTTCTACTCTACCATCACAGCTGTGAAGGCACTGAAAGGTTAAAAAAATCTTTATGTTTAAACTTTTATACTGTGTGTGTGGGTGAGAGGCCCAGAGACTAAGGGATAGAAAAAGAGGGAAGGAGAATTTTTTTATATGTTTTTCTGCTATTCATTGTGTATTGTGTGCATGTATGTCAACCACAGATTGAAGGTTTTTTAGTCATTTCCAGCTCTGGAAGATGTGCGCATGCATTTTCTACAGGGAATGTTTTGTGTTGTACCCATTGTCTGCATGGTGAAAAACTTTACTTCAGCTAAAAGGAGGAAATGTGGAAGTGCTGCACTTTGGTGCTTTTGTGGCCTGAGAAGGACTTGTTTAAAGACGATTACTTTTATCTCAGAACACAAAAGTGTAGCAGTTGCACAGCACACCTCACAATATACTGCTCTGAAGGAAAATTCCAGTATTTTTAAATATGGGCTCTGTTTTCCATCTATTTCATTCCAAACTTTTACCAGGGGCAAATAACAGTCAAGTGTCGAGTGCTGTCCATAATTGCAAAAAGCATTACAGTGTAACCATACTGGCCAAACAAGTGAGTAAAAGTAAATTGCTTGTTTTTGCCACTGACAGGCTCGTAACGTTTCTAAAAATGTCTTACAACATGAAAAGGATCCCTACAGAGATACACCTGTGCCTGTTTACCTCAGTAGGTGCTAAGATACTGTAGAAAATGAGTTTTTCTCCACTCACTCTTTTTACCTTTCTCTTATTTTGGTCCATGAAGCAGCACCATTCAGTGGATGTAGTTGATTTTCACACATTTAATGTAAGTTTGAAAAAGAAGAAGTCATACCAAATTTATTTCATTTTATTTTCTGGGCCGCTTTATCCTTCATTAGGGTTGTGAGAAGGCTTGAGCCAATCCTAGCCAACTCTGGGTGAAGGTGGGGTAAAATTCATTGCAGCCCCCCCCACACACACACACACACACACACACACACAAACCATTTCCATTCAAATGCACACCTAGGTGCAATTGATAATATCCAATTTGCATAATGTACATTCTTTGCACTGTGGGAGGAACCCGGAGCACTTAGAGGAAACCAACACAAGCACCGGGGCTCAAACCCAGGACCTTCTTTTTGTGAGGCATAAGTGTTAACCACTACACCACTGTGCCATCCCCATGCAGAATTCATGAAGTCTATTTCCAAATTAACAAAAGAAATTTTGCCACTAATTTTGGAAATAGACATCTCTGTAAGAAACTTAAAAACAATGACTGAACAATTTTCATTTACTGCAAAAAAATTAGACAATATGTTTTTTTTCCTATTACTTTTCTCTTTTCCTGTGTCCCTGCCTTTCCCTCTGATTCCTGCCTGAACATCATAATCATGCAGATCTGCCACCTCTGTGTTCATCTTAAGTGTTGTATGCATTTACTACGTTTAACTGATTCTCCCTTAAAAAAATTTTTTCTTACCTATTAGACCAGTGTAGGCAATGAGGCAGGCCCCATAGTTTTCTTGTTGGCAACCAGTTGCAGTGAGCACTGAGGGCTGGCAGTCATGCTTGAACTGGGCCCAACGAGATCTGGGAGAATCATAACAACACATCCATCATCCAACCATCCTGCACATTTCTCCATCACAGGGACACACACACACACACACACACACACACACACACACACACACACACTTTCCGATTTGAGTGAGGTATTTTGAGGTAGTTTTGCAACAGGGTCACAACAGTCTCAATTTCTTGGCATCATTATTTCCCAAATAAGCAGACAGTGGACATGTGCCAATGACAAAGCAGTCATTTTGATCTTCACAATTAATGAAGCACATAAATAGAGACATACTCCTTTTTCCTTTTGCATTACACACAATCTGTTGAGTCCTGTCGAAAACAGATGCCATGGCATAACTTAAGATATCTGAAATGCTCCAAAATTGATCTGTCCTGTTGTATTCAAACTTATCCATTTTCTGTTTCTCTCTGCATGCAAACACACAGCCCTTTCTGATTTGTTGGGTTTCCACTATGTGATCAGCCACATGGCAGGCATAAAAAACTACTGGAGTGCTGCCATTGCTTCCAGACATTTAAGCAATCTGAGAACTGAGTGATTGATTAAAATCAGCTGATAGATTGAAAGGGTTTGTCCATAAGTCCTGATTGCGTATTATAAAAAGATGGTTGTAGCAGTATGTTCACATGATATATGATGTTCTGCGTCTCATACCAGTGGCCAAAAGTGGTAAGTTTGTGATCAATAGGAGAGATAGATAAAAATGTTTGTGTTTGTGACATGAAATGTTCTCCCCCCCCCCCCCCCTCCC
>JAOUQZ010000039.1:11518707-11534486 GCA_028564935.1 Neosilurus hyrtlii
CAGCTAAGCACATTTCTCAGGTCACAGTTTTACACGTACACAGGAACATGCTGATACAAGTGGGAGACCTTTGCTTTAAATAAAGTTTCACAGAACAGACATAAAATAATTGGTTATATGTTCATTAATAATTCTTACAATTTAATAAAGGGTTGATCACGTCTGCTAGTACCTGTTTAAAGAAGCATGTAGGTACTGGATCTAGTACACAGGTTGATGATTTAGAAAAGGAAATTAGTGAGATTAGTTCTGTCTCTTGAATGGGGCTTAAACACTCTGGTTGCTGATCTGATAGCAGTATGTTACTATTTACCGGTTTAGTTAATGATATATATGAAGTGTAAGAAATCAGTTTTTGGCCTAATATTTTCAATTTTAACATTAAAAAGTTCACAAAGTCATCACTGCTATAAGTTGATGGTTTGCACATTTTATTTATGGTCTTACTCCTAGTTAATTCTGAAACAATATTAAATAAGTATCTTGGATTATTTTTGTTATCTTTTATTAGATTTGTGAAATATATTACTCTAGAACACCAAGAGCTTTTTTTGTAGTTAAGGAGTTTCCATACTAGTTGTAATACCAGTAATTTACTTTAGTTGTTAGATGGTTTGATGCCATTTTCATTCTAATTTACATGTATTCTGTTTTAGTGTGCATGTATCATCATTATACCAGGGTGTTAGTTTTTCCTCTCTGATTGGATTTCTTTTCAGAGGAGCTACATTATGGTGCAAATAGCATAAATTTGACTCAAAGCACGCAGTAGCTTGATCGAGTTCTGTGGGGTCTGATGGTGATCCAATCATAGTTGATAATTCTGGAAGATTATTAATAAAACTCTGTGCAGTAGTTGATGTAAAAGTACTCTTAATGTGATAATGTGGTGAGGTGTATATGTTACTACTACAATGCATTGTAAGTGAGATAAGATCATAATCTGAAATAGTTTGAATGTGGAATTGTGATTATATTTTCAATATTTAATCCAAAAGTTAGTATTAAATCTAGAGTGTGTCCAGCATTATGTGTGGGTCCTGTAAAATTCTGATTTACCCATACTGAATCTAAAATGAACACGAATAATATTCTTAAAGGATCCTTTTGTTTATCAAAATGAATATTAAAGTCACCAGCAATTACAGCTTCATCCAAAGAAACAAACAGGTTTTAAATGAAGTTTGCAAATTTATATAGGAATGGTATATAGTATATAGAATTTCAAATGCATTAAATTTATTTATAGATTTTTGTATAACACCTAGATTATCAGTATAAATAACTGTGATGCTTTCTCCTCTGCCAGTTACACAATGTTGGTAAATATAACTATATCTGGGAGGACTCGCTTCATTTAATGCTATATATTCATTGGGTTTTATCCATGTTTCTGTTAAACACATTACACTAAACTCCTGATCAGTAATGATTTCATTAACAATAAGCGCTTTAGATATGAGACCTAACATTTAACAATCCTATTTTAAGATCAAAGGTGCTGGCTGTAGATTCAGTTTCAATTTCAATTTATGTTAATACGATTACTTAAACAAACTCTCTGAGTGTTTTTACATTTTTGTTTAGTTCAGGGAAAAGACACAGTTTCTATAGCATTGAACTTAACCTTGAGTGACGACTCTGTGTGACACTTGGATTAGCCTGTTTGTCTGCTCTCTGGCCTTGGCTCTGGATAGTCACTGACTGACTAGTCCTGTTCTTAGACTATGTACTATGCTACATGTAATGAAAGCGGCACCTTCTCCAATGTGGGACGGATACCGTCCTGCCCTATCAGGCAATGTTTACCCTCAAAAGTACTCCAATTATCTTTAAAGCCCACTTTCAATTAAGTGAATGAGTTGAGTTAAATCAATTTGCAAACACAACTGAATCAATTCACCAGTGCTTTGCTAATATAACTGTCTATTATCACAGAAAGTTGGAATAACTTATTAAACCTGCAGCAGGCAATCTCTACGGCTAGATCTCTGATTGTACCATGTAGTGAACCACTGAATCATTGAGTGAGTGAGTCGCACCGAGTCGCTGAGTCGTTTGCGAACAATAACTTGCTGAGTCGTTAACTTGCTGAGTCATTCGTGAGCCAATGCTTTGCTGAGTCTTTCGCGAACTGATGAGTCATTCATTAAACCGCAAACTTGTTGAACAAGAGACTAGATACCCCTACCTTAGGAAGACAGAAGCCATAGTGGATCATGAATAAACAACAATGTGAATGTAGTAATCCGCAGTCAACAATTTTTGTAATGGGTGTCCAGGGTGTATTCTGCCCTCGCCCAGAGTCGGATGGGATAGGGGAGGGCCTTGCAAAACGGTGATGTGATGTTTGAGCCTGGTAGCATTTTTTTTCTTTGGTGTTGCTGGAACTTTTCACCAGAATTTAAAACTGACAAAGCTTTTTGGATTAAAAGTGAAACGTCTTCAAAAACCACAAAAAGAAGTCCAGTTGCCTCGACTCAAGCTTTTTAGGATTACAAACTAAAAGTGTTCAAATTTCTTGTTAAATATCTTGGTATATGTTGATTGGTTAAATAGCTTTAATATTTTTATTAATGTTTATAATTTTGTGAATATTAAAATTTTACAGTAGTATGCTGGGCATTCAAATTGTTTTTGAGTAGCAAGAGAACCACTAAAAGTTGCAGGAACTTCTGTACGTGGGTTCCCTCTCTTCACCCTCCCGTGAATATTAGCTTTGGCTGGGAGGTGACGCCAAGTTTCCACGGCGGTAAAGCTGCTTTGTAATTCTGCTTTGTCCACGGCTGTAATGCTGCTTTGTCCATGGCTGTGATGCTGCTTTGTCATACGCAAGTTTCCACGGCGGTGACGCTGCTTTGTTATACGCAAGATTCCACGGCTGTAACGCTGTTTTGTCATACGCAAGTTTTCACTGCTATAACGCCGCCTTGCCAGACACAAGTTGGAATAACTTTGTGTGTTTTAGTGAGTGGGATTACACTGTGTTTACTTTGATTTACTTGTACTGTTTCTGTTTTTGTTTGTATTTTATTTTCTCTTTTTTTTCAGTTGCTGAGGGCCGGTGGTGGCGGGGCTGGTGACCTGGGTGCCGGGGTCCCCCTTTTTCTTTCTTTTTTTTTTTGGTGTGTGTAGTGCCTTTTTGGGGACTTGGGTTTATTTATTGAAGGTTGTGTTTAATTATGTGGGCCTCCTTATCCCTGTCACAGCTCATGTCCCACGACAGGCCCTCAGCATTAATTATTGTCCCTTCCTTTGGATGATTGTCTTTTTTTTCTCTTTTTATTGTATTTGTTTGAGTTGATTGTGTAAATAAATGTTATTTTGATTTTTGGAACCATGTCTCCTGCCTGAGTGGAGTCGAACCTGTGTGCTTTTATAAATTACAGGATTAAGGTAGATTATTCCTTGGGTGAAATTCCCAGTAGTCGGTAATCGGTATACTAATAAAGTTGAAGGCTTTCACTTATTATTGTGATCCGCTGGCCACCACATTAACAATGGGATTCTCTTCCTGCCATTTTTCTCGACTACTGCATACCAATATTCAGGAATTAGTAACTATCTCTCTCTCTCTCTCTCTCTCTCTCCCATAAACACATTGGTAGAAAATGTTGTGTCCTCAGAAAGCACAGCACAGAAATGGATGCTCATATGTGCTTAGTAGAGAGCAGTTAATGAAACTGATAGTATGAGGCATCTGGAATTTGTTGTTGGTTTAGTCCACCTGTTGTGCTGCTTTCATGACTTCTCAGTACTACAAGTTGTTAGAACAGGAAACTGGCTGTCAGCAATTGTATACCCCAAGAAGTGGTGATACACTGTACCCACTTTCACTGGGGGCCAATTCTAACTGAGATCCCTGATCTGGAAAGAACTCTTAATTACAATAAACCCTCCAACTCCCATACACCAAATGCTTAATCAGCCATTACATAGCTCTGATGAGTATCACAGTACATAACTGGTGCCACTACCCAGAAATCAAATTTAAATTTATTTGTCACATACAAAATCATACACAGTACAATATGTAGTGAAATGCTTAGTAAGACTGTCCTAAAATTTGAAGAATAGGCTATCAATAACAAGAAGAAAAGAACAATAACTATAACTTAAACAATTCAAAACTCTTTATAGTTAAGAACTATAAGAACTTATAGTTATAAATATAAAAATGCAAAATATAAAATAAAATATAGGATACAAAAATAAAATGCAACCTAAATGCAATATAATGAAATATAAATGCAGTTGCGATTTTATAAGTAATATTGTATGTAAAATGTCAAGTGTCTGTGTGCAAAGTGTCAGGTGTCTGTAAAGTGTCAAGTGTCTGTGTGCAACAATAAGCTGAGGTGAAATGTAATGTGTAGGGTGGAATCTACAAAGTCCAGGTACTAGTGTTCTGGTTTAGGGCCTGAACGGAATGTGGGAAGAAGCTCCTCCTCATTTACTCAGTGTTTGCTTTTAAGGAACGAAAACGTTTTCATGACCACAACAGAGTAAAGAGTCCACTGTTGGGATGGCTGAGGTCCTTCATTTTCTTCCTGGCTTTGGGCCAGCACCGCTTGCTGTATATTGTGTCCAGTTCAGGAAGCTCGATACGCATGGTACACTCTGCTGATCGCACCACTCTGTGGAGTACTTGCCTGTCCTGTTTGGTGTTGTTTCCAAACAAGGCTGTAATACTTCCCGTCAGGATGCTCTCAATGGTGCAGGTCTTTAGCACCCTTGAGGGCAGTTTAAAGTCCTTCAGGCGTCTGAGATGAAAGAGACGCTGTCGGGCCTTCTTCACCAGGGTGTTAACATGACAGGACCATGTCAGGTCCTGCATGATGTAAACACCTAGGCACCGGAAACTGTCCACTCTCTCCCCTGGGGTCCCGTTGGTGATCAGGGGCTCGTAATTCCTTTCCTGTGTTGTATTGAAGTCCACTATCACCTCCTTAGTCTTTCTGACGTTCAGGAGCAGGTTGTTGTCCTGGAACCATAATTCCAGGTTTCTAACCCCCTTTAGGTAGGCCGTCTCGTCATTGTTAGAGATCAGGCCCACCACCACCTCATCCGCAAACTTGATGATGTTGGTGGAGCTGGAAGTGGCCACACAGTCATAGGTGTATAGTGAATACAGCAGGGGGCTCAGAACACAGCCCCGGGGGGCTCCAGTGCTGAGGGTGAGTGAGAGTGAGACATGGTTGCCCAACCATACTGCCTGTGGTCTGTTCATCAGGAAGTTGGAGATCCAATACACAGAAATAGGCTGAGGCCCAGTATCTCCATCTTAGTGGTGAGTATGGAGGGGATTATGGTGTTAAATACTGTTAAATACTGTAGTCAACAAACAACATTTTCACATAATTCCCCTTTCCGCTGTCCAGATGATTCAGGCCTGTATGATGGAGGTGTGCTATGGCATCCTTGGTAGATTGGTTGGGACGGTACGCAAACTGTAGCACTGAAGAAGTGCTGAAGTCTCTGACAAGCATTTTGAAGCACTCCTTCACCACTCTGCGCACGCTGTAGGATGCGGTCTTGGACTCGTCCATGTTTCTGCTGGCGAGCCCCGTGTTATATGCAGCGGAAGAGGATCCCAGAGCATCGCGGATGGATTTATCCACCCACGGCTTCTGATTAGGAAACGTTCTGATGGTTGTCTTTCTTGTGTCGTCCACTAGTTTTCCTATGAATCCCAAAACCGCTTCCATAAACATGTTGACTTCATCAGAGCTGCACTGGAACATGTCCCACTCTGGGTCATCCAGAGCATCCTGCAGAGCGACCACTGATTGGTCCATCCAGCGTGGTAGCTCTCTATGAGCTGGAACTTCCTGCTTGAGCCTTTGTTTATATTTAGGTATGAGGAAGATGGCAGCATGGTCAGACTTTCCAAACGGAGGGAGAGATTGTGCCTTGTAACTGTCTTTAACTGTAGTGTAGCAGTGGTCCAGAGTCCTTTCACCCCTGGTGGGGCAGCTGATGTTCTGATAAAAGTTTGGCGCTGCGCATTTGAGGTTGGCACTGTTAAAATCCCCTGCCACAATAAGCGTCCCAGTGTTAGGTTTGGTGCTGTGTGAGTGCTTAATGCAGCTCGCATAAAGCAGTGTCCATGTCCGCCTGAGGAATATAAATGGCGCTGACTATGACCAATGTAAACTACAGAGGAAGATGAAAAGGACGACATTTGATGGTCAGTAGTTCCAGGCTGGGTGTGCAGGAGTGTGTGAGAGGAACAATGCTCATGCTGTTGCACCAGCTGCTGTCCACCATTAAACACATGCTGCCTCCTCTTGACTTTCCCGATTCCACTGTTCTGTCCATACGGTGAACCGAGAAGAACTCGGCCGGCTGGATGGTGTGGTCCGGCACCGCTGGGTTCAGCCATGTCTCAGTGAAGCAGAGGATACTGCAGTCCTGAATGACTCTTTTGAACTTTACCCTGGCCCTGAGGTTATCGAGCTTATTCTCCAGAGACTGGATGTTGGCGAGCAGAATACTCGGCAAAGGTATGGAATGTGCACAAGATCTCATCCTGTTCCTGATGCCGGCTCATTTCCCCCGGGGCCGCTGCTTTGGGTCCCGTCATTTGTTCTCCCTCAGGATCTCCTTCAGCCAGCTTGGATCTGGGGTAAAAAACACAGAATTGTGAGTACATTGTACAGCAATAGAAATAAGAGTATCTTTTTTTTAAAGACCTGTCCTGTCCAGTATCATAGCAAGCCGAATGGCAGTCAGGTTGCTGTGTTATGCTGAACAAACTTGCTTTTCCAAGGGGAGGTTTATGGGTATAAGGCTACTCTTGATAATCTGATTTATTTATTTATTTACTGTTGAATTGTGTTACAGAATCTATGTAATCTTGCTGGACTTGACTGGAGGGGACAGAAAAAGAAGGAAGACAGCAAACAGAAGCAAAAGGGAAAGCAGAAAGAAGAAAGAGGAGACAAAAACACTATAGATATAAAGCAACTGACTGAAAGTGACTGTGCCAGTATGCAAAACGTGGAACAAGTGAGTGATCGAAGTGGCGAGCGAGACTGTGCAAATGCGACCACACGTCCACAGAGGCCAGAGGCAGACCAGGGCCATTAGCAGCAACCTCAGAGCACAAACCCAAGTCACCCGACACCAAAGACAACCCCGGACCCACCCAGAGGGCGGCAGAGGAGAGCCCCAGCCAGAGCCCAGGGCCCCCCTCCCCCACCCCCCATCCTCCACCCCACGAACTCCCACTCCCACACATCCACACCACACACAACCCTCCCACAATGCCCAGCGGGGGACGGCACCGGCAGACCAGAGGACAGCGAGCCCCAAATCCGGGCTTTTAGTACAGTGCTATATATGTGACATTTTGTCCCTCTCGAGATATATATATATATATATATCGCGTTTTTATATATATTCTATATACATTTTAGACTTTATTTATAAAAAGACCCATCTTGGCCACTTTTCTTAGTAAGACATGGTTGCAATAGGCGGTGGTGGCTTAGTGGTTAAGGCGATGGGTTACTGATCCAAAGGTCAGCGGTTAAATCCCCTCTATCACCACTGTTGGGCCCTTGAGCAAGACCCTTAACCCTCAGTTGCTCAGCTGTATAAAAAAGTGATAATTGTAAGTCACTCTGGATAAGAGCGTCTGCCAAATGCTGTAAATGTAAATGTACTACATGGTACGTCTTAGTAAGACATGGCTTAGTTCTTTTCATAGTATAGACATGGTTGTAAGCAATGTTGTGTACACACAGCTTAATGTTTTCGGACTGGTAATATGGCGGCCAGCTGGCTTCACTTCTGAGCGGGCTGAGAGGCTGAGTGCCTAATCCAGTCATTTTTAGATTTTTAGCTCAAAGATAAGCTTGTACATGACTTGATTCATGTATCATTAACAAACAAATATCTGTCCTATTTTAGCCTTGCTGAAGCAACTCCTGATCATCATCCATCACCCACCACAATGGGTGTGAGAAACAGATGATGGGGGGAAAAAAACAAAAAAAACAAAAACTGACTAATGAGACAAAGTCCAGTTTTTAGCTTTGCAAGATTTCAGCTCCACCCAAAAGAACCTGTTTAGAACTGTGCATGCAGTGCCACTTAACCACAGCTGCCATTCTTTTTTGTAGGTTAACTGATATGATTGTTCAGTTGTTAAGAGACATTTAAAGGTGTTGATAATCATGCTGGTCAGTGATTAGTAGTTGGATCAAATTAAGATGGACTGTCACCATCAAGCTACCCAAGAGTAATGTGAAGACTTATGGAGAGCATGGCAAAAATCATGAATTTTAAAACTTTATTTAAATCATGAATCTTTTGCTAAGATTATAATGTAAGCATTTTATGTAAGTATCGATTTCTGAACTGATTTAAAGTTCAAACATTAGGTCTGAAAACACTGCCTCTTTTTTGTTTATTTTTGACCAGTCATCATTTCTGCAATGAAATGCTCTAAGTGACAATATTTTTAGGTGGAATTTTGGGGAAATGTTGTCAGTAGTTCATGAAATAAAACAAAAGTGTTCATGCTCCTCAGACACCTAAAAACTATAAATAGTAAAACTCAAGAAACAAGCTGAGAGTTTTAATGATCACACATATGCTTGTCACCTATTAACATATTAACACAATATGTAATAAAAACACCCACTAATATGTCATGGAAGCAATTAGGGAAATATGAATATTCCCACAACAAATTAACTTATAATACACAGAGGATCGCAAATTTGTAGTAGATGGTGAAGATGTTCATGCTGATTAAGTGTGTGTGTGTGTGTGTGTGTGTGTGTGTGTGTGTGTGTGTGTGTGTGTGTGTGTGCGTGTGTGTGTGTGTGTGTGTGTGCGTGTGTGTGTGTGTGTAATAAATACCCGCAGCGATGGAGGCCAGTCTAACATAATCAAACCCTCGCTCCACAGGCTCATAAGGGTAACTCTCCACAAGGTTTAGTCCTGCAAATGAAAACAATAAACAAAACACACACACACACACACACACACACACAATCTAGAACTGGGCACACTGTGGTTTACAGTACGTGTATTAGTGATTTTGTCAATGTTTGTATTGACTGGTGCATGGGTTTACCGTGTATTACAGACTGCTTAAGGCTCCAGTAGATACTGAGGCAATTCTTCTCTCTCTTCATGCCACGTTTACACTGGCAGCGGTGGAGAGGACTGGCTAGCAGAGCAGTCATGGCATTCTCGCAGTGGTTACGAGCCCCTGGCCTCAGCTTTACACTCCCCCCTCCTGCCACACACTGACGCAGTGTTCGTAGACGTGGACTGCACGCCTCATCACTGGAGCATGAATCGCCTGCAGTCAGGCAGTCCCACTGCCCCGCCAACACCAGCCAGGGCACTCCTGCACACAGAAAATGGGTAATTACACCACATCATACTGGCTCTCCATCTATCAATGTTTACTATGCTCCAAGAACCTGGAGCAATTACAGTAGAAATAAGCACTGTGGTGCATCTACAGGCATGGTTTGTTCTGGGGTAATAAAAAGTTCTAAAATAAAATGTGTGCTTTTGTTACATCCACAGATTTTCATGATACCTTAAAGTCAACTGCAATGCAAGTAAGCACCACCATCTTCTAATGATAATTTAGGTCCCTGTGGTTTAAGGGTTTGTAACACCCGGAAGCCAAAAATGTCCTAGTTTTTCAGTGGCCTGCAAACTCACCAGGCATGTCACCCTGGTGGTGCAAAACCACAGACTGTTATAACTATCGAAATGGGATGAGACAGAAAGGCACAGGCAAAATCACAGTGGTTTTCATATGAAACAATCAAAAAAACATTGGCATTAACATCCAGTGATATTTAAGGCAATAAGCTTGTGTAATGAGAATGCTGTTTTACACACATACATACTACAAGAAAGATTAAACAAATTGTAGTGACCAGAAATGGAAACAAAAATGGAAATGGTTCAAAAGACCTTTATGAGCATCATTTCAAGGACACAGTTTCCCTTGCCCTGATCCAGGCTCGAAGGTGAGTGCCTGGTGTTTGGGCTTCTGCCCATGGAGCTCGGCCAGAAGAGGAGACATGGGTCTGCCCTCCCTTGGCCCCCCACCTGTAGGAGGAGCAATAGGGGTTGGGTGCAGTGTGAGCCGGGTGGCAGCCAAAGGCGTGGTTTCTGCCAGACCGATCCTCGGCTACTGACACGCATGAGGTTGAGAGATGCCGACTAGATATAGTTGGACTCACCTCAACACATAGCTTGGGTTCTGGAACCACCTTTCTCGAGAGGGGCTGGACCTTGTTTTATTCTGGTGTTGCTCATGGGGAGAAGAGGTGAGCTGGTGTGGGCATCCATGTTGGTTCTCTCTGGCTGACAAAAGGGCAGCCTTCCTCTGCCTATAGGTGGGGGGACAGGTCCTGACTGTTGTTTGTGCTTGTGCACCAAATAACAGTTCAGAATACCCACCCTTTTTGGAGTCCCTATGGGGTGTGCTAGAGGGCACTCCCCTGGGGACTCTTTTGTCATCCTGGGAGACTTCAACGCCCATGTGGGCAATGACAGTGTGACCTGGAGTGGTGTGATTGGTAGGTACGGCCTCTCTGATCCAACCCGAATGGTGTTTGGTTGTTGGACTTCTGTGCTCATCATGGTTTGACCATCAGGAACACCATGTTCGAACATAAGGGTGTCCATAAGTGCAAATTGCACCAGGACACCCTAGGCCAGAGTTCGATGATTGACTTTGTAGTCGTGTTTCCTGTCAGAAGGGCCTTCAACTCTCACCTCCGGCAGAGCTACACCCACATCCCAATGGAGGCTGGGGACATAGAGTCTGAATGGGCCATGTTCCGTGTCTCCATTATTGGGCTGGTAGCTGTGCAACCCCAAACCAGGTGGTGGACACCTGTGGGTCTGTCCCATGGGGGCTGTCAAGCTGAAAAAGGAGGCCTATCAGGTCCTTTTGGCACTCCCGAGGCAGTGGACAGGTGCCGACAGGCTAAATGTGCTGCAGCCCGGGCTGTTGCTGATGCAAAATCTTGGGTGTGGGAGGAGATCAGTGAGGGCCTCGAAAAGGTTCTGGACCAACATCCAGCACCTCAGGAGGGGGAAGCAGTATTCCACAAACACTGTTTACAGTGGAAGTGGGGAGCTGCTCACCTCGACTGGAGATGTTGTCAGGAGGCGGAAGGAATACTTCAAGGACCTTCTCAATCCCACCAACATGCCCTGCCCTCTGTGGAAGAGAAAGAGCCTGGGGTTTCAGAGAGGGGTCTGCCCATCACTGGGGCTAAGGTCACCGAGGTAGTTAAAAAGCTCCTCGGTGGCCAGGCTCTAGGTGTAGATGAGATCTGCCCTGAATACCTCAATGCTCTGGATGTTGTAGGACTGTCTTGGTTGACAGTGGCCGTACCTCTAGATTGGCAAACTGGTGTATTAGTTTCCCTTTTAAAAAATGGGACCCAGAGGGTGTGGAAACACACTCCTCAGCTTACCTGGGAAAGTCTATTCAGGAGTACTGGAGAAGAGGATCTGTCTGATGGTTGAACCTCAGATTCAGGAGGAACAATGTGGTTTTTGTCTCGGCTGCAGCACTCTTGGCCACCTCTGCACACTCTACAGGATACTGGAGGGGACTTGGGAGTTTGCACAACCTGTCCACATGTGCTTTGTGGACTTGGATAATGCTTTTGTCTGTGTCCCTTGGGCTATGTTGTGGGGTGTGCTCCGGGAATATGGTATACCCTACCCGTTGCTACGGGCCGTTCGGTCTCTGCATTGCCAAAACCAGAGCTTGGTCCACATTCGTAACAACATTTCAAACTTGTTTCCAGTGGGGGTTGGACTCTGCCAAGGCTGCCCTTTGTCACTGGTTCTGTTCATAATTTTTATGGATAGAATTTCTAGGTGCAGCCATGGTGTTGAGGGGTTCTGGTTTGGTGGCCATAGGAGCTCATCTCTGCTTTTTGCAGATATTGTCCTTTTGGCTTCATCAAGCCAGGACCTTCAGCTCTCGCTGGAGCAATTCACAGCTGAGTGTGAAGCGACTGAGATGAAAATCAGCACTTCCAAGTTCGAGGACGTAGTTCTCAGCAGAAAAAGGGTGGGATTTCCCTCCGGGTCTGGATTGAGGTCCTCCCCCAAGTGGAGAAGTTCAAGTATCTCAGGGTCTTGTTCACGAGTGAGAGAAGGATTGAGCGGGAGATTGACAGGCAGATCGGTGCAGCCTCTGCTGTAAAGCGCAGCTTTTACCGGTCCGTCGTGGTTAAGATGGAGCTGAGCCTGAAGGCAAAGCTCTCAATTTACCAGTAGATTTACATTCCTACCCTCACCTATGGTCACGAGCTTTGGGTAGTGACCGAAAGAACAAGATCGCGAATACAAGCAGCTGAAATGAGCTTCCTTTGCAGGGTGGCAGGGCTCTTCCTTAGAGATAGAGTGAGAAGTTCTTCATCTGGGAGGAGCTCAGAGTAGAACCGCTGCTCCTCCACGTTGAGAGGAGCCAGTTGAGGTGGCTTGGGCATCTGTATAAAATGCCCCCCAAACACCTCCCTGGTTTGGTGTCTCGGGCTTGTCCAACTTGGAAGAGATCTTAGGGTCGACCCAGAACGCGCTGGACGGACTACGTCTCTCGGCTGGTCTGGGAACGGCTCAGTGCCCCCCCCCGGAAGAGCTGTAGAAAGTGGCTGGGGAGAGGGAAGTTTGGACCTCACTGCTTAGTCTGGAACAAGTGGAAGAAGATGATGATGATGATGATAAGAAATGGAAACTGTATCCAGACCGTAGTACAACGTCTCTGATTTTAAGGTTAAGAGCATAAATTTGGTGCCAAGTTTGTCTATATCTACACTGAACTATAGCTACATTTGTGAAACACATACTGCAGTAATATGCACATCATATGCAGCACATGAAGTAATTCATATTAGGGGAAAATAAAAAAAAACAACAACAACTTTGCAGCCCTTCATGGACTAGATGTCATCCAAATAAGATTCTACCTCCTACTGTTGTTTTTATTATGCTCGATAGCACAATATTTTCATTATGCTTGAGAGTGTGGTGTCTTTAATGATGCTCGATTGCACAGTGACTCTCTCACCCAACCTCCTGATGTTTCAGGAACTGATAGATACCTGCACACGTACAGCTTCTTAACATGCAGTTAGGAATAGATGAATGCAATACTGAATGACATAAACATGAACAAAGCTTAAAACATGCTTAATGTTAGTATAATTTCTTCCCCTATGAAGAAATTACTATCAACTATAGTTTAAGAAATTGAACATATTCATTGCTGTGATCAGATGATAAGAATGAGCTCTTTATTTTAAAACTGTAGATAATTAGCTCAGCACTAGGATCGCTGTATAGCGTGGAATGCTGTAGGCAGCCTGATGAATGTGTTGGTGCTAAGAAAAGACTGCTTGACAACTGTTTGGCATTTTGTTGGTTGCCAGATGTTCGGCCAGCATTCGCCCAATTAAACATTACAGAGTTTATACAGTCCCTAGTGTGTGTGCCTAATAGTGTAATGTACAATACTACTCTGCCTATCTTACTCTATTGACTTTTAGATTAACCATTGCTAAATGTGCTGGTAGTTTAGTCGCTACTAAATGGCATACAATTGATTTGGCAGTTTTACAGTCCCAGTTATGCACACAGACACTGTAGCACCTGACAGTGAGTGAGTCACAGTGCTGTGGGTGGAGAAATGAGGGTTTATGAAATCAGACTACCCAATGACAAAAAAGGAACAAGAAAACATGAAAACAGATGAGGAGAAGCTCTGCAGAGATCTGGCACTTCATATTAGATAAACCCATAAACCAAACACATAACTTTAACAGAATTCCCCTTCTGACAAAAATAGGCTAATCTTGTGTGGAAGATCAACCCAAAGCACAGATTATTCTATAATCAGGTCATTTGTTTGTGAGCTGATTTGATGATGTGCAATGCAGCTTTAAAGCAGTCATGAATGCTTCAGCACAATACTGCCACTGGTTCAAAGCAGCCTGCCAAGAGCAATCAATATTTTTTTCTTCTCCAGATTAATTCTAACACCTTTTGCATGTTTGCACTAAAATTAATGCATGTACATGAGTGAAATTCTCTCTCTCTCTCTCTCTCTCTCTCTCTTTTTCTCTCTCTCTTACTCACACACACACACACAGACACACAAACAGGAGAGAGAGAGAGAGAGGGAGAGAGAGAAAGAGAGAGGGAGAGAGAGGTGTGGTTCTAGGGTGATGTAACGAAGCAGTATTTCTCCAGCTGCAGGATAGATTAATTATGTCAAGGGTTCTCAACAAAAATCCAGCTCATTAAATATTTCAGCAGCTGCATCAGGTGAGTTAGCAGTACAGAACAGTTCACATTTTGCAGGCAAGGACTAAAATGCCATCATACCCCCCAATCTATGCAGTCTTCCCCTCAATTAGACCCAAATATAAACCTAGTGCTGAATATACACTCTCCCTGTGTGGGTGATTAGTGTATGTGAGTGGGACCATGGGCATGTGATCTCTCTCCTGCAGTGTTAAAATGCTATCTCAGTGTGAATGGCTTCTTCACAGCATGCCTCTGCTTCCCTCTCACAACCTCTGACAGTCACTTTCCCAAACAAGTCTGCTGGTCTCTGCATTTTGTAGTCATGGGCATGAAGTTGACCTGAAACATAACAACCTTTTATGAAATAAAAAAGAAAAGGGGAAAAATGAATGCAATTAAATAATATTAAACTTTTTCTTCAAGTATCTTTTAAATTGTATTTTCCTTGTAGTCTTTGTCTGTATGAAAGGGAGAGTGTATTCTCTGTATTTCACTTTGATTTGTGTCATACTCAGCGGTGTATAGTAACTGCACTTATGCATGTTTTAGTGTCAGTGGGTTTTTAAAATTGCTTGTTGGTTGTCCAATAGCCAAAACAGCTCTTTTATCTACCAGAATTCACTTTAAATTCTCAACTTGATTTTTTTTTATTTATGAGTGACATATTAGTACTTTTGTAACTCATAACCGAAAAATTCATGTGTGTAACTTGTAAGAAATATCTTAAAATAAGTGGTTGCTCTTTTTAAAAAAATTAACGGTTACACTATTAACTAGCTGTTCAGACACAATCAGCCACTGCCCACATCTTGTTAAACTGCTACTCATGCATTTCAGGGCACTGTAGTCCTCCACAGATATGAGCTCACCGACATGCCTGACTGGTTAATGTTATACTGATTGACAGGGGAGAGAATAACACCATCCTTCCCACCCAGACAGCATATAAAATTTAAGTTATTTTACGTAGCTGTGGCTATTTGTGATTTCCAGACAAAACTTTATTATTTTCTACAAAGAAATGGAAGACTACATTTTTTTCCACTTTAAACAAAAATCTTCATAAATAATTAAAATATGATGGAAAATGCTTTCCCTATTTTTGTCATAATTGATCGATTGTTGTAACTTAAGTACTTGCTCTGCTTTTCTACCTGTTACCATTATTGTTGTCCTCCTGATACATAAATCCATGGCTAAATATGCATTTCTCTCAAATATGATAGGCTGTATAATAAATTTGTTAAGCATTGTACATGATGCCATGGGATCTGACCTAGTTATAGTGTCCACCCTGCCATCCACTTATCGAACCCCTTACTACTAGTTTAGCGCGGAGGCTGGAACATATTTTAGCTGACTCTCCAGCTCGGCAGTTCACTGCAGAACCCACACACACACACACACACACACACACACACACACACACACACACACACACACACACACACACACACACA
>JAOUQZ010000039.1:11534586-11545593 GCA_028564935.1 Neosilurus hyrtlii
TGTGTGTGTGTGTGTGTGTGTGTGTGAGAGAGAGAGAGAGAGAGAGAGAGAGAGAGAGAGAGAGAGAGAGAGAGAAAAGGAGAGAGAGAGAGAGAAGAGGTAATTAGTCTTTGACACCTACTGCATATGAAGACATGGATAGGATATGAATATGCATATGAAGATGTGATATTGTTACCTTACCCATTTGAACCCATGTAATCACTAAGAAGATTTGTGCCAAACATTTCTCTTTACTATCTTTACTCTTCCTCTACATCGGTTTACCTACAAATCTACCCCTCTACCTCTTTCAGATTTCCTATTTCCATAGCTACACAGAGGGAACAGTTTGTCTCTTGTTTGCCAGAGAGGATGCAAAGTGGGTCCAGTGCCACCATCTGGTATTGCTGGTAAAGGCAAGTAAACTGGCAGAATCCATGTGTCAGTGCTTCTGGAGGCACCTTGCCAATTCTTCCCTACTCTCTTCTAGCTCTTGACCTGCTCCTGCTTGTCCCTGAACCATGCAAACAATGTCTACTTACCCCAAGACCTGCTCCCTGAGCTTGTGTTCCTCCCCAGTTTCCCCTCACCTCCTCCTTCCACTCCAATGCATCAACTAAAGCCCTCTCTCTTTCTCTCCACAGGTGACATTGTCTATGCCCACCAAGACTGAGGGAGAGCCTGGGTAGGTTTTCAGGAATGGTGGGAATGTCAAGCTATTCCAATATTATTGTTCCCTTATGGAAGCAGTTATTCTGATCTGGATTCCTTATATAAGTCCCCAGTTTGAGCAGGTAACTACTGCATGTCAGTGACTGGACAGTGGAGTACACATCAGGCCACGATGAACTTGGGATGTAACCAGGCCACAGTGCATTAAAGCCTGATTTAATTTGGGCATTAGAAAATACATGATTGATAAAGGTAAGGTATGTATGCAGGTAAACAAGGGAAGTAATAGCAATAGAGCTGGTGGTTAGGACTCACTAGCTTTATAAAAACCACCATAATGCAACTGTCAGGGACATGCCCTGAATGCAGTGCCAGTGCTTTCCAGCAAGTCACCGTGCACTCACACATTTTTACATGCTCATTCACACCTGGAGTTGCTAATCCATTTAATGGCCTGTTGTTGTTGTTAAGTGTTGACTGGGGTGTAGAGACAGAAGATACCAATGAGTGGCACTAGGGGTGGTTCTACAAACGGATAAGAACAGAACAAGAAAATAAATACTGCATTGCTTGTGTCTTTTTTATAAAATGCAAGTCATGGAAAATACTATGTTTTGATGAAAATAGAACATTTATTCTGAGTGTATACAGGTAATATAAGGTGAGCATTTGGAACACAAAACAAAAGACAAAAAGATGGCTAGCTAAAGGAAACTGTAGTATCAGCTACATGTTAACACAGTGTACGGCACTGAAGCAGAATGGGCGCTAAATTAGTACTCCCTAGTACACGTCAAACTAAGCTTAACATATTTGACATAAGGTTAACCTAGTTAAAATATATTTACTCTAGTTAAACCATGATATGAACACCAAATATTATGACCTGAACAAATTTTATGTATGTATATACATGCACACAGTACCAGTCAAAAGTTTGGACATGCCTTCTACTTCAGTTAGAATGAGGAGGTGTGTTCATTTGAGAAATCAGGAACTTGGGCAATATCCAACTTGTCTTATGTTATTCCACTAATTTAAATCCAGTTAATATAAATACATATAAACTAGATGTACAGATATAAAATAATATACATTTATAAATAGAAAACTGAATGTTTAACTCAGTGGGGGAAAAACTGGTTAATCAGAATTCAGTGGGAATAAACTGAATATTACTTTCATAAAACAGCTATTACTTTGAATCTTGCCATTGTAGCAGGGCTTTCAAATTGTTTTTGAGTAGCAGGAGAATCACTAAAATTAGCAGGAACCTCTTTCCTAATGACATCATCATTACCGTTGACCAACTTTAATATAGAATAATATGCTGAATTGATTAGATCCAAGCACAAATGCTTGTTGCTCTCTAAAGCCAGAGCAACAGATCTGAGATGTGCATTTGCTCTGTCTGTTTGAAAAGCAGCTTGAGCAGTAAGTACTCTGACTGACCAAGTAATCAAATATATTTTTGTAATATGTGTGTGGCAAGATGGTTGAAGACTGCATGTAGGAAATATGCACATATTTTTTCTTTTGAAAAAGAAATAAGTAGGTGGATTGCACACTGGCTACTGGCTTAATTTAAAAGCCTTGTAGTAGTATATATTATATACACTTTATATTTTGATTTAACTTTGCACTAAATATCAATTCAATAAATCGTGTATTTTGTTATTTTAAACTTCATAGAATATGCCAAATTTCCTATTCTGTAACACAAAGTCAGTAATACCACTAGTTTTTGCTTTGTAAAATAAAATAAAAAAAAGAACCCAATTACCAATAATTTGGGCTTGATTCAATCTTTTTGACACTTAATGACAATTTCAAGCCAATCTTTTACTACAAGCATTTAGAAAACAAAATATTTTGGGATAAACAAATCAAGACGTTAGGTGACATCAGTGATTCAATGCAGAAATGCTAAAATTATACCTTTCCAAAGAACCTGTTCTAATCCAAAAAATACACCCAACAGTTCTCATAAGATTAACTTGCTCTCTGTCTTAGCCATTTAATTTCAATCATCTTAACTTCAGTAATCTTTGCTTATTTAAACTGATGGCTTCAAAAACTGGAATAAATTATTATCAATTTACCATAATGGTGGTTGTGGTGTGTTTCCTTTAATGGCCTTTCATTCAATGCTCATTTCCTCCTCTTTAACAATATGAAACTGGACACAACAGCACTTTGCTCTGATCATGCCAGTCAATAGGACTTGAATTGAAAAAAAAAAATAAATAAAAATAATGCAAATTTTATTTGCATGCAGAACAGCCAATTCTTCTTCAATCTGAACATGTTCGATACATCAGTATTTGGGGTGATGTTTTAGCGTGTAAACCCTTCAGTGACACAGGGGTCTTTCAGTCTTTGTACATTTTTCTTAAGCCCTGAAGGTGAATTCAATCCAGCACACAAAACAGCTGTGGAAGTGAGGTGACTTTTAAACTTTTAAGTTTTGCCAGAAAAGACGCATGTACACACACACACACACATTCACACACACAGGGTTTACGAGCAGATCTGAATTGTTTTTTATTAGGGTTTTTTATAGTAACACGTGTATTGTGTAAGTAAAAATTATTTACATTATTTAATGAATGATATCTTTGTTTATATGAATTTTATTTTATGTAATGGAAAATGAATAGCTGAGTTCATTTACTGGAACTTTTTGTTCACCATGACACTTGAAGCGCCGAACTGTCAGGGCTAACATATGTTACACCTTTGTGGCCCTGGATCATGCTTCTGACCTGAGTTTTCTGTTCACTACTTTTACTAGCTGTGTGTGTTTGTGTGTGTGTGTGTGTGTGTGTGTGTGTGTGTGTGTGTGTGTTGGGGTGATAAGCACAAATGACTGATTACATCATCACACAGAGAGCCAAATCAGAACGCCATCAGTTCTCAAATGTCCATACTCCTAGCATGTGTGTCTGCAGTCTAAAGCAAAAAAACAAAACCAAAAAACAACAACTTTATATTGTAGTCTAAGTGTTTAATGGAGAGTGTAGAAAAATATGACATTACTACACTACATCAAGTACGAATGTGTGCATTCAGTTCAGTTCAGGAATTTAGTATGCTTTTGCTCTAACCATGGCTATGTCAAAGTTCCATACAACCAGGCAAGCGAGGAAAAAAGTAACCTGCAATTAGTGGTTCACTAGTCTGTGATTCTGTGGATGACACAGATAGGTATATGTATGTATATGTAAATAAATATGGACAAAACACTTTTTAAGCAGCCTGTTCTGGCAATGCTGTAAACTTGTCATATTTTCCAGTCCTCGCATGCTGTGAGTCGGGAGTGCCAATATGGCAGCAAGTGGCTTCAACTTTTTGGGCTGTGTAACCCTCCGAATGTATACAGAGCTCAGTGGTTAGTGCATGTGCACTTATCCATGGAAGTAATATTTAGTCATTAATCAAGGCTCAGAATAAAGTACTAAAAGCATGTTGTCCAAGTAGCATTCATTAATCTCATTAAAACAGTGTGCATTAAATCACCTAATAGTACATTCAGACTGAACAATAGCGAGAGCATCAAAACAATTGGAGTTCATTCAGTTCTTATAAGTCAGTTTCTCTAGGTGGCAATAGATACTGTGCACAGCATTCACTGTGTGTTTTGAGTCATGGAGGTGACAGAGTATCCACAGCATCATTGGCAGCCTGTGCAAATTTTGACGGTCTTGCAACAACTGATTAGAACCTATGGTAACAGACATTAAAATATGCACATGTTTCAGTAGATGTCTGTTACCTCTGTTTTGGGGGCTTTCCATCAGTTTTTCATGCAGATTGCATGAAAAACAACAACAACAACAACAACAACAACACTGATTTTAATGAATGAACAGTGCAATTACACACAGTGCAGTTGTCCTAGTATTGTCACTGTCAAAATGAAGAGAGTACAGTAAATGTGAAAAGTGTTTATCTATTGAAACAGTATGGTTTTATCTTAGGTGTTTAATGTCTAGTTCATGATTTGCTACTGCATGGGTGAATGCATATAAAGAAACTACTCTAGATTATAATAATTGAAACTGAATTAGATTACATTGCATAGTAATACATTTTGGACAATTTTTCTTAACAATAAAAGAAGTAAGATTTGTTGACACCTTACACTGGTTTTCCTGTCTACAGATCATAAACTTTGGCCAATACCATGTAATTAATTGGATTACATCTAATTTGTGTTTAACTGAATGCTTATTAGAAAGCTATGGCTTTCTGTATCATTTGTGTGGCCATATGTTTAGCAAACTAAACGGAATGTCGACTAGCAACCAGTGTATAGTGATTTTAGTGATGTGAGGAGAAGTAAATTCCTGCCAGCGTGAACGTAAGGCTATGTCGGGTCTGCACATAAAACAAAGAAGGGAAATAGACGTATTTCAAATTCACTCACTTGAATATGACACCAAATTGACTCATATGGGACAAAATTGTACATTTTAAATATTTTTCTTAATTTGTAATAATCATAGTGCTACTGAGCATTACTAAAAATGTACCATATCTCTTTGTCCCAGTTCCACCCACATGAAAGTAAAAATTTCCTTTGTTGTAACTTTTTTTTGGGTCCTGTGGGATCCTATTCTTGAAGAACACCTCTACTCCAAGCCTAACCTGTATTCTGTGCTCTTGGCCACAGGGAGTCTGATAGCAAGTGGGACAGAGCTCTGTCCTGCATGCACACAAATGTGCTGTAAGTGGGACAGATCTACCACCTAACATGTCATTTCTGCAAGCACTCTTATCTTGAACGCTCACATTCTGGTTCTAGATGCTTCAGTAGGACATTCTCCTGAAACCTTTTCAGAACACACACATACTTGTAAGGAAACAAATCCATCATCAGCTCTTTCATCAATGTAGCATATTTCCTACAGAATTTTTCATACCTCCTGCAAGTCCTTGTGTCAGAGTCCTTCTTCCTGCCTCCCGTCCTTGTGGAACTAGCTCACATCATACCACTGATGGCCTGAAGCCAGATTTCCACTGAAACTTTAATAGTTCTTTAATCTTTTAAACAGGCTCAGTGATAGACTGACCTAAGATGAGAGAATGAGAGAGAAAGTGCTGCTGGCTGATTGCAAGGTCAACTGAGCTGCTGAAGCACTCCAGCCCTGTCTCTGCGTGTGAATTGGCCGGGATGTGAAATGTGACGCCAAAGTAGCTTTTGCCTGGCACAGCAAAAATAAGCTAAAGTGACTCCATCTTCATTTGAGCTGTCAGACCAGAGGCCATACTGACCACAGGAAAAATATTACAAACGAAGCATACCAGTGCCAGCAGGAAAATATTACACCTCGATGATACTCCTATCACATCATTGTTACAGAAAATGGACTGTCCAGGGGCCACTCTGGTTCTGTTGCTCTTATTTCCTCAATGCTCCTCTGCCTTATGAAATCAGCTCTAAGTGATCATTTGTCTGTAAATAGAGAGAGTGTGTCTTACATTCCTTTGCTTCCAGCTGTAAGAGGAAAAAAAAAACAGGGAATACTACTTCAAAGGTTTGAAGAAAAGTAAACAACTCAGCATTTCCTTTTCTACTAAAAGTCCCCAAAGCATGTGGAATCTTTTTTTTTTTTTTACTGATCTGTAAACTTGTATTGTTAAAATATGTTTTAAAAATTCATAGTGTGAGTTTAGGGCATGAATTTGTTATTGTTCATGGCCTTTGATTCAATGTATTAAACATATTATGTTTTATTTTTTCTATATTCTAACTGTGCAGAGTATTCGCTCAATCTCTCATTCACTTGTTGTACAGCTTAATCCTACTCAGGTCACTTGGATGCTGGAGCCTATCTCAGCTGACACTGGGTGAAGGTGAGGTACACCCTGGACAGCTCGCCAGACCATTGCCGGGCCAACACACACAACCATTCACACTCACACCTACGGGCAATCTGGAACAAGCACTATGCCTAATGTGCACGTCTTTGGACTGTGGGACAAAACTGGAGTACCTGGAAATACACGCAAATACAGAGAGAGCATGCAAACTCACAGAAATGTCTGAGAATGGGACATGAACCCAGGACCTTCTTTGAAAGTTTTTAAAAGATTTTGAAAGTAAATTATACGATCATTCTTTAGAGATTAGTTATAAAACGGGACATATATTTTGAGGCTGGTGTTCTCCAGGATCGGCAGCCATGTGTTTCCTTTTTTGGAATCCACTTTGCAACCACATGTTTTACAATTAGGACATTCATTCTTGAGGACAAATGCTCATCTAAGATGAGTAAAGGATTAAATTGTTGATTATCTACCAGCACCCATAATGTATGCAGTCAACATATAATGTCATCTCTGAAGTGGACAAACTGAACAAAATGCCATTACTGATCTGTGCCATCTCTGATCAAAATGGATTCCGTTAAAAAAAAAAAATCTGAATATAGGACATGCATTTCCAGTAACTGTGCTGGTGTACAGAATCACAGCAATGAGAAACAGTATTACTGTTGACATTGTTAGTTGTTGCTATGGTAGAAATGCTTCAGCTCCAGAAGGACACACAGTATACATATACTGAAAGTTTGTGCTTGCAGTGTGGGGAAAAATCTTTACTATCTAAATCTCCTCACTAAATAAATGCAAAAGCAAATGCTTGTGTCTTAAGGTTCCCTAACTGGTTTACTGAAAGTAAGCCCCGAAGGAAATGTTGAGTATGAAATTAACGTGGTGTCATGAGTCAGGGTGTAACAGGGTACTCAATATCTAATCAAACTCACAGCAACAGAACGGAGGGGATTTCTCGTGTGGGAGGAAGATAAAACCTCAAAAGCTGGAAGGTTGAATGTTGGCTCAGCAAATCAGTTCCAACAGGTCAATCTACCGAATGTACTCTCACACGTTATACACATAGCTGCTTAAAATTAGATCCATATCACATGTATGTGACTGTATTTCTGTGTGTGTGTTTAGCTATATGTTTATGTTCTTTTTAAATAATGAATGCATAATGTTAAAGTTATTATGTCTTAATTCCTGTTTTGACAACACTGCTTATGGTCCATGGCATAGTCAGACTGAAAAAAGATCCAGCTCAGTCAGGGGTCATGCTTTGATCCTGAAGGATGTCGCAGTGTTGATAGGTAAACTGACCTTGAGACTCAGGTCATCAGGTAAACATGGAATAGAAATTAAGGTTAAGTAGAAAGCAGTCTGTTAAAGTAACAGACATGACAAGCATAAAGGCTTCTAGTTCACATATATAAATTGTATTTTATGATGTAGTATTTGCACATTAAGATTAAAAGTAATTATGGTGCCAGCTGTAGTGTGCTATGTGGCAGTTTTCAATATGGTCACCTTCTTAAATTGAATATGTGTATAATTACTGAACGTTGCTCAGTCTAATAGAATCACTTCATCCTTCTACTAAATAATCGCGTGTTTGTGTGTGTGTGTGTGTGTGCTTGATGATCAAAGAATCAAAGACGAGCAATGTTATACAAGGTCCTCCAGATAACCTATAATCAATTTCTTACACTATTATTCTAACACTTATCTTCTGCTCTGTTTAAACTGTTTGCATGCGTTTTGTTTGAGTTTAACTGATGTCCCAAGTGTGATGTCCCAAATGAATGCAGCATACATTCAAAGTCTGCGATGGCCTGGTGAGCTGTCCGGGGTGTACTCTGCCCTCGCCCAGAGTTGGCTGAGGTGGGCGCCAGCCTCCCCGCAACCCTAATTAGGATTAAGCGGTTCAGAAAATGACATGACATGACTTACATTCAAAATGAAATAATAACAAAAAGCAAGTGTGGTCACCCTGCTATTAATCTACTTTTATTTAAGGTCATATTTGCACTTTTATGTTTGGATAATATGCATAACATTTTTGAACACAAGTTCATTCAACAGCTGTTCAGTGGTAGATTGAACTAATATATGTCTCTTAAGTTCCTGAACAAAGAATCTAAACATCTATGTATTAATGTTAGCAGTCTCACAAACAAGACATTTTAATTTTATACTTTTCAAATTCACTTATTTTCATTCCAAATTAATTTATTGAGAACTTCATATAAGCCTGCCCTCTAGTCCCCAAATCCCACACACCCATCCATCTAAAGCCATAACACAGAGAAAGCGCATGGTCTAGTAAATGTCGGGCCTGGTTTGTTGTCGAAGGATCAAACCCTGAATTGTATTTAAGGAGTCGACACAAAGAGCAATAAAGGGAGAGATAAAATGAACAAATGGTAAATAAGCAGAGGATGAGCCTGCAGCTCTATGTGCTCCACTTCAATGATGCTGACAGATGCAATAAAAAACTCATATGAAGGAGCAAGATCAAAGAAGGCTCATGCAAGCTTTAAGAGACTCAATAAAATATTATCGCACTCTTACTTTAGAGCATATTCTAGACAGGGAGATATACCATACACACATGGAAGCAAGAAGGTCTGGTTTGGATATGACATTCTACGAAAAATTTTATTAAACCTATGTAGACGATGTCATGCATACATTATCGGCTACATGAACATTTGGCTTTTATATTTTAGCAAATTAAAATGACAACGGGGTTTCCAGCATTTGGCTGTTATATTAATTAAGCATAGAACCCAAACCTTTCATTCTACAAAGGATCGCGAAAGGCTGAAGTGAGTATTGACAACAAAGAATGCTAAATCAAACATCCGTACCAAAATACTGGCAAAAACTGGAATACAACTGGTTATGTAGTGCGCATTTTATGTAGTGCTTTTACTACATTTGGTTATGTAGTGCGCATAAAGAAGCATACAACAGCTTTTCACCCAAAAGTGTCCACTCTGAAATACACGTTTATGTCATCAAAAAGCTGGTATAAGTAGGCCCAAGTAGCATCCACCTACCGGATAATCTGTTAGATTCTCACTGTACTCTGACACTGTCCATTAAGTCACTCAATGACAAGTCACAGGCTCGCACACACAGCACAAAAGATAGCAGCTACCCAATGGACTACGGTGATCTTTATAATGCGATAAAGGCAAAAACATAAATTAAGATGAACAATAAATTAAGGGAAATAGCAGTCTTTTCAAGCTTTCATCAGCAGATATTAGCCACTTAATTTAAATTTTATTCTACATCATGGTTTGGTAAATAGCAACATACGGGTATAAAAAAGCTTATTCTTTACGTTAAAGCTTCGGATACCAATACGTGAAGATGTTCAACTAGTTTACTAGACAACAAGATTACTAAAAAAGCATGAACGCCCTATTTTAAGAAACACCCAACATCAGTTGCAATCTGTCAAAGCACAAACACGTAAATACGTAATAAATAACCCAGACAAACAGCAGCCATCTGTTTGAACTGGCACAGCTTTAAAGGAGTCTCCTCAATGTTCCTTTAATGAAGTCATATTATGGCAGTGTTTGTGCTCATAAAACTCTTTATTGAGGTCTGTCACTGCTGATAGAGAGAGTATGCCTTTATAAACACCTTAATTGTGCATTTTATACTTCAGTACCTTATTGTGATTTGCTATTGCAAACATCTGCAGCATATCCAGGACAGCATTACAAGTCTGCAAAAAACATAACGTGTAAACCATGTAAACATTTATGAAATGGTTGATTATTTCGAACTAAGAGAAGTGTTTTATTTTTCTGATACCTCATTTCCCAACATTTACTTTTTTTATTCATTACAAAACAATCACTACACATTTCACCTATTTGTAGTTGCATTTTAAGATTGTGGAACATCTATGAAACAGCTTAATTGCTACTGTAGAACAGACAGCGTATTTAAACAAGGATACTCATATCTGCAATGGATTTGCCTTGCAGCTGTCACTACTGACCAGTTAAAATGAGAAATTCTTAGATGCTTAATTTATTTTAAAGGCCACATCTATGAATTAAGCTTGGTAATGAGTTCTGTTGAAGTGGTGCATCTGCTCACATTAGATTACTTATATACCAAACAATATCTTGTATGTCTTCTGTACTGTCAAAGGACCTTGGTGTAAATGTTGCACAGATACCATGAACTGATAGACCCAAATGCAGGACAGAGACGATAAGATCAGGACAAAGTTCAAACAAAGATCCTTTATCAGAACACGGAAAACGTGGAACATGAACGCAATGGAAATAACGACTGGATAGAGGTGCGTATACTGAGATATGTCCTCTCTCTATGACGGCGCAAGTTCTCTCTGTGAAGACGCGAGCGCTCATTCAATGACAGCCGAAGACGATCTGGCGATCAGGACAAGGTAAGCGGCCCACTTTTATTCTCCGGTGGGGATGAGGAACAGGTGAGCTAATCAGGGCGGAGCCTGTAATCAGAGAAACACACACGGGA
>JAOUQZ010000039.1:11557059-11599037 GCA_028564935.1 Neosilurus hyrtlii
ACTAAGCATTTCACTACATATTGTACTGTGTATAATTTGTATGTGACAAATAAATTTGAATTTGAATTTGAATTTGAGGCGACAGGGCTAACTACATCCACATGCCCAACCATCTCTTGTTGTCCAGTTTTATTGATCAAATAATAGCAGAGCAGTGGATGATACATCTACTGCATATTTTTAGTACAGTTTTCAACATAGATTCTTGCCACACCCACCTGAGTATCAAATTCCTCTGGGTAATTATACACCACTGCAAAGATCATGAATTTTGAAACTGTTGATGTAAACCTCTTGCCATTATATAAACCATACAGGTTCTTTCAAAGCATAGAAAATGTGTATCACTGCATGTTTTCAAACTAGTGGAGGATAGAGGAGAATGTTAAGTGATCAGCTCTGGCACACAATGATGCAGATGCCAGATTGGCTGCTATGTCGCATAGCGACATGGGAAAGATCAAACATCACAATATAATGGTCTAGAAATGTAGAATAAGATGAAAGCAACGAGGACTGATTGAGAAACAGGATTTAAAATAAAAATAGAATAAACAATGAAAACACCAGTTACTGTCTGTTAGAGTAGAAGTATGGATTGGTCTAAGTTATTTATTTATCCATTGATATGAAAACTGCAATAATACCCAATACATTTGCTTCTTTACTGGACTCTTTTGCATGCTATTATAGAAAGACATATCTAAATGTAGGAATACACCTTTCTAAAAATCTGAATTGCTGACTGTTATTTATGAACTCTATTTACTCCTTGCTATTCCCAGTAACCTTCAAATGCTTAGATGAGGCTCTAAATCAGGTTCAAGACCACTTCCCACGTGCTATTGAGAAAATGGTTTTCATATCCTTGCCTCCATTGTTCATCTATCTCTGCTGACCTCTTGGTCAGCAGGATCATCACTCTATGTCATAGTGACTAATGAACATTGATAGCCTTACAGGAGGACCCTGGGTAATCCGTGGAGCATGCTGAGGAGACAGCAATCAATTGATACTGCTTAATAATTGTTCTACTCTTCAACTACACCAGCCGATGACTGTTGGGCGAACCAGTAGTCTCATCCTTTCTCTTCCCCTTTTCCCCTTCTTCCTAAGCCAGGCTGATGCTAGTGTAATAGAAAGTGTGATATCTAGATCTTTTCAAACCACAGTGTATGCTTCATTAAGGGTAAAACTTTACAAACTATTGGTCGCAGCCTCCAAAATTGGATTACATCAAACTTTTTTTTTTACAAATTACTTTCTCTGAATGAGTGTGCAAATGGGTGTGAGCATGCCGATTGGCCTCCTATTTGAAGTACATTTCTGATTTACGTATGGCCACCTGAAATGCACCATGAACCTGATTAGGATATAGCAATTTTTTAAAAGTTGAATGATTGACTAAATAAATGATTACACTGTTAACTCCTTCTTAATACTGAAACCATTTATCTCAATGCAGATAATGTAGAGAAGCTAAAATCAGTAAGGAAGATTAATGTACTTTTCCAGCAAACCTGTAAAAAAGCCAGCAACAAAAAAACTATACTATACTATACTATACTATATTATATTATAATATATATATATATATATATATATATATATATATATATATATATATATATATATATATATATGAAATAAAACTATATAATACATAATCTTATAAAATATATTATTATTATTAATAATAATATCATCTATAACAGAATTTTTAAAATGTTTTGCAGCACAGCTTGAAATGAACTTTTTTTCCTTTCATATTTTTAATTTTGACTACTATATCACGTAACACTTTTTTTTCAGAGTCTTGTATGTCACCTGAAGATATTTGTGGGTTTCTCTTTGCATCTTAAACAACTTTCCAGGCAGCTGTGGCTGAAATTTTTGTTGCTCTACCTTGACTGTGACTTGGTTTCAACAGAATCCACACACACACACACACACACACACACACACACACACACACACACACACACACACTGATTACAAGTATGCTTAAATTGTATATATGGTATAGATAGTATGCATGTGTGTATGTGAGTGTGTGTGAATGATAAGTGACTGAAGACCAAAGGAAGTTCCTTAAGGCTAGGGTGGTGTGATGCAGCCTGATGTGAAAAGGAAGCACCTGTTTTATACTTGATATATGGCTGTGCATGCAGAGGCAGTGGCAAAACCAGTGACACAGACTCATTTCATATGTACATGTGGAGGATTAAGTGGCATTCACTGAATGGCATATCACAGCCAAAACATCCCAGTCTATTAGGTTTCCAAATCTGACTAAAAAACATCTACTGATTTTATGTGCAGCAGTTAAACACACCAACAAGCCTGGTTTCATTTTAAACTTTTTGAAACTGTAAATGTGTGCCTCAAATTAGATGCATCTGTGATTTCAGCTTTCCCTGATTTCAGTTTTGTGTTTCCTTGTAGTTTCTTAGTATGTGGACATATTCCTGGTTTGCTACAATGGCAATTGTAAAGATTTTAACTGAACTTTTAATTAAAAGTTTAATTGTTATACAAATAAAACTGGTAGTCTTATTAAATGGTCCACAATAATCAGATATCCTTACCATCAATATAATTGGCATTCATAGAAACCTGGAAAATCATCAATATAGGTACACATAGTTACTGTCTCAACCAGTAAGGACAAACATGGGAGCTTCTGATAGCTTCTCCATAACTCCGAGAGACATATATGTACATGTTCACGTTTTCTGAAATGTGGCGTAGAAGTGAATGTAAAGTTGTGTTTAAAAGTTCACATACTCTAACAGAGCTTGTAGATTTATGACCATTTTTTTTAGAGAATATGAATGGTAGTACAAAAACCTTTCTTTTACTCATGGTTAGTGTTTGTGTGGGTTTGCTCTTTTTAAATCATAATATCAACAGTAACTAACCAAATCACCCTAAAAAAAGTTTACATACCCTAGTTCTTAATATTGTGTATTGCCGAATTTACCATCAATGACAGCTTGAAGTCTTTTGTGGTAGCTGTAGATGAAGCACTTTATTTTTTCAGATTGTAAAGCTGCCCATTCTTTTTGGCAAAAAGTCATCAGTTCCTATAAATTCTTGGGCTGTCTTGCATGAACAACATGTTTGAGATCTTCCCAAAGTGGCTCAATGATAGTGAGGTCAGGAGACTGTCACCAACACTCCAGAACCTTTGCTTTGTCAATGACAGGTTGACTTGGCCTTGTGTTTTTCATTTCAAAGCTGGGACATCCAGGTACATCTCATGCACAGCTTCCGGGCTGATGAGTGCAAATTTTCCTCCTGTTTTTCCTGATAACATGCTGTATTCATCTTGCCATCAATTTCCTGTGCCACTGTAGCTCACAAATCCCCAAAACATCAGCAATACACCTCCATCTTTCAAAGTAGGGATTCATCACAGTACTTTTCATCATAGGCCTTATGGAAGATACATTTTGGTCTCATCACTCCAAATAACTGTGCCAGAAGTTTTGAGGCTTGTCTCTGAGCTGTTTGGATTATTGTAAGTGGGCTGCCTTGTGGCACTGACGTAGTAATGGCTTTCTCAACCATGCTGCCCATTTTTCTTCAAGTGCCTCCTTATTTTGCACCTTGAAACAGTCACGCCACTTTTTTGGTGCCCATCTCAGCTGAGTTTGGGTGAGACCAGAGTACACCCTGGACAGCTAGCCAAATGATCACAGGGCAGAATTACGCTAACGGCAACCCAATGGCCTACTCTTTACGAACGACCGCAATGGTTCTTTTACATGACTCTCATCATAGATTGATAACCCAGTTAGCTGCACTTGGGGGACAGCAGTGACAACTCAGTTTTAGTAGGGCTTTAACCCCCAACCTTCGGATCAATAGGCCAGCACCCTATCACCGGGCCACCACTGTCCCTGAATTTTTATTATTTTGTATTATTATTTATACTCGGAAGAATGGCAAAAAAAGAAAAAAAAACTATCACAAATTATGCCAGGATATGAAAACTTTTGAAAACAATTATATTTTAAACAATTACAGTGAAATAATAGTGGTTATTATACAGTATAGAGGATGGTTACAGACTCTACTCTACTTTACTCTGATACTCTGAAGCATATTTTTTATTAATTCTGTTCAACCATCATATCAGAAAAGAAATCATAATCCGGTTCAATACAGAAACCGAATGGGGCGTAACAACAAGTCCGGTACACTGTATTCCCGGAGCACACCCCACAAGATAGTCCAAGGGACACGGTTGACAAAGCACATGTGGACAGATTGGGCAAACTCCCATGCCTCCTCCAGGAAAAAAAATTGATGGAATTTAAATAAGCAAACAAAAGAAAGCAAGCCTAATGATTCTATAACAATTTCTAAAATATCTTGTGTGATGACTACTCATTTGTTTACAGAGTTTCAGAACAACATGGAAACCCCTGCTTAAAAAAGTGACTTGAAGATCATACTCTGCTATATGATCTATCAGTGCCTGTTGCAGTTGTGCTTCATCTTAACTTTAAATAATTCCTAACTATGATTATTATGACGATCTTTTTGATACTCGCTCTTACTTGAACATACTTTAAGTGCAGGAATGTAGGTGTAAATTGACCACCCCTGCACATTTCTATATCTGGGTGTATTGTAAATATGTGTATGGTTAGTATCTCCGGACCAGTATTTTTAATTTATTTTTTATTTTATTTTATTTAGCCATGACTCATCCTCAAATGTATTGAAAAACAATCTCCAAATAAGACTCTTAAGGACAACTAATAAGTCCCCTGCAATAATTAAAAAATTTACATCACAAAATTTACAGCTCATTTTCTCTAAACTGTCTTTCTATTTGTTTGTTTATTTGTTTAAAAAATGTAGCTTATTGGCTGCAACAAATTTAAGAACTGACCAGTATTTTAACAATAACTGGAATTATATATTTTTTTCCATATTGTATATGTATACATATTCCCTATGTAAAATGTAATGTATTTTAATGATGACATACTTGCACCTGCTTTAAAACTGCTTTTATGTTTGTTTGTTTTTATATGTATTAGTATTAACCACATCAAGTTTTGAAGTGTACTAATCAGCAAGTTACATGGTTGTTGGCAATTAAATCAATGCCAGATTTAAATGGGCAATTAAACTAATGTAATCTACCATTGTGTTGGTGCAAGTGTTAAGTGCCCAGGGCCATGAGCAAAGGTTGCTCATTATTAACACATGTAATGAAAGAATTCTGTACAGTCTATTAATGGCAAATCCAATGCAAATTTTATCCACTGCTGTTAAAATCCCAGTGGTATACAATTTTAATATTGATTTGCTTCATCACCATAGCAAGTGAACCACTAAAGTCTGAAATTGAGGGCATTCCAAAGAAGGGGGACTAACTCACTTAGCTGACAGTCCGCACCTAATCTAAGCAATCTATACAGCAGTTTCTTGGCCTCCACAAAGACTGCCTGGAAATGGGCTTTATTGAATAAATAGAACAAGCCACTCATTCATTTTCCAAACCGCTTAATCCTATTAAGGTCGCCGGGAGGCTCAGTAACTTAGCCGACACTGAGCGAAGCCAGAATACACCCTCTACAGCTCGCCAGACCATCACAGGGCCAAAACACATGCACACAACTATGCACACTCACATTCACACCTAAGGGCACCAACAGCCAATTAGCCTAATGTGCATGTCTTTGGACTGTGGGAGGAAACTGGAGCACCAGGAGGAAACCCACACAAGCACAGAGAGAACATGCAAACGCCACACAAAACTGCACGAGCCTTGGAATCAAACCCAGGACGTTCTTGTGGTGAGGTGGACATGCTAACCACTATGCCATCGTGCTGCCCCAAATAGAACAAGAAAAGGAAATGAAAATAGAGATCTAGAAAGTTAATTGTTTTTTGAATGAAAACCACAGCTGTCTTCATATACACATGTACATGCTTTCACGGTGATCTGAGCTGTCTAAGCTTTGCTGATCTTTGATGATATCAAACAAGTGCTGTTTAATTGAAACAAACATTTACATGCACACTGTGGCCAGGGGAAACACAGCCTTTATTACCATTGTCAGCACTCCTGTATGTATGCATCTGTGATGGAACTATTTGATTCAGGCTAATTAGTACATTCTCTTCATCACTGCACTTCCAGTCAGCCAGCTCACCTTCTCATGTTTGCGGAGTTGAAAAGAAGGACATTTTTCTTGACTTCTGAAACAAATCAATCATGGGTGTTGATCTGCCCTGCTGCATAACTACGAGTCTTTCTCGTTTTCTGGTATTATGCACAGCTATCGAGCAAACTTATTAAACTAACAAACATCACTGAACTAAAACAAGGAGCAAACTCAAGGACACTCTTTTTAAATTAACAATAGGATACACACAAATAAAAATATTTAGACTACAAGTAAAAGTTGTTGCTACAAATCAGTGTCCAACTAAACTTTAGAAGCTCCAGTACAGCTGTCAACTAAAAAGAGGTTCCAGCCACTTTGACAGTGTCTCCAATTATCATCAGGAGCCTGTCCCACCCACTCTTCACTGACTGCCAAAGAAGCTCGGCTTCCAGGGGAAGGATGTTTTTTAAGCATTTGTACAATGAATGTCTTACTATTTAATGGATTTTAATGGATCGTACGGCCACGGGAATGTCAATCATCCATCTATCCATTCATTCATTCTCTAAGCTTCTTAATCCTAATTAGGTTCGTGGGAAGGCTGGCGCCTATCACAGCCAACTCTGGGCGAGGGTGGGGTACAATACACACACAATCATTCACACTCACACCTAGGGGCAATCTGGTATAGCCAATAAGTCTACGGTGCATGTTTTTGAACTGAGGGAGGAAGCTGGAGTACCTGAAGGAAACCCATGCAAGCATGTAGAGAACATGCAAACTCCACACAGAAACACCCGGAAATCGAACTCAGGCCTTCTTGCTGTGAAGTGGGTGTGCTAACCACTGCACCAGTGTGCTGCCCCCACGGGAATGTATGCAAAAAAAATTTAAGAAATTATTGCAGATCGTGAATAAATTACCCATGTAATTGAACAAATTGTCCCACTTTTTCTGGAATATTAATATAAATACAAGTAACAGTAAATAATACATACTCAACAAATCTTTAGAGACATTTTAGAGCCTCCCGTGTAGTCTTACAGCAGTCGCCACCTCTGTGTGTGTGTGTGTGTGTGTGTGTGTGTGTGTGTGTGTGTGTGTGTGTGTTGTTTTTTTTTAAATACATATATAGGTGTGTGTCTGTGAGGAAAAACTCTTGAGCGAAGCAAAACAGAGATTTCTGTAAGACACACACCAGTTTTCTTGGACTAAGCTTTTTTCCCATCCCTTGTGCCAGTAAATTTTTAGAATACATTTTGTCAATGTGTATAGCAAGCTGTCTGGTATTTAAATATGCTCACACCAAAGCTGAAATAAATATTTTAAATCTGTATGCATTTTAAAAGCTTTATAATTAGCACATACTTTAAGAAAAATTGGCCATCTAAACAGCATTAAACTAAATATTATTTATGATTACTTTCATTGGCTAAGATGGGTGTTTCTGCTTTGAACAGTTTAAACCTATCTGGAGTTCTGTAAGTTTGTAACATGTCAGGTCTGAAATACAGACAAAGAGGATTTCTTTTTCGAGATATTGTTTAGGTTATTTCTTAAGTACGTTGCAATGAATATGCTGTGTCAGAAAAATCCTAATAACTAAATACTGTTATATATCCCTCCATCAATCCGAGTGCCACATCATTTCATTTTCGTTGCAGCTCATCACACGAGTGGATGCTTCCGGGTTCACAGTGACATTTTACATGAAGAAACTTAAGTTCTTATGGTGCACCTTACTATTACATTTAGACCCCCTACTCTGTTTTCCTGTGATTTAAAATTTTCACTGTTGATGCAGTTTTCCAGATTTGTCTAGCTAATAATGACCATGACTTTTCCCCACATGTTCCAAAACCGTTGTCCTGTACACACCCTGATTATCTGTTCAGTTTGTAACAAACCATAATTACAGAAGACAATTTAAAAAGAGCATTTAAAACATGTTTAATACCAGCTGAATATCCTAAACTGGGGTATATGTTAAGCAAAATCCATTGACAAAGGGAGCTTAACAATGATAATCTCATTAAGCTATGCACACATGGTGAATATTAAAATGCTAGACTTTTGTGATGTAAAAAAAAAAAGGTCCAAGATTTCATATTTAAGAACTTTTTCACCTTTATTCATTCATTCATCTTTTTCCACTTGTTCCGGGGTCAGGTCGCAGGGGCAGCAGCCTAAGCAATGAGGTCTAGACATCCCTCTCCCCTGCCACATCCTCCAGCTCTTCCGGGGGGACGCCAAGGCGTTCCCAGACCAGCCAAGCGACGAGGTCTCTTCCCGGTTGAAATATTTTTTTTTATAAAATCTTGCTTGGGCTTTAGTCAAGGTGAAACGAATTATGAAGAGTGCCAAATACCAGTTAATTTTGGCACAAAACCTTCAGACCTCTCCTAAAAAGCTGAAGATGAAGAGGATTTTCACCCTTCAACACAGTGACACAAAGCATATCTCCAGAATAACGAAAGAATTATTTCATTAGAGGAATATTATCATTTTGGAATGTCAATCCAGTGCTTTAAATCGTAAAATCTGTGGGGTGACCTGAAGAGGGCTGTGCAAAGGAGATGCCCTTACAATCTGACAGATTTGGAGTGATTTTGCAAGGAAGAGGTGGCTAAGATTGACAAGGTTGGATGTACCATGCTAGACAATTACCTACAAATAATGAACGAAGAAGGGGCTTTAACAAAGTTTTATTTTAAGGATGTACATATTTATACAGCCAGGTAATTCTAGGATCTAATTGAATTTTACAAGTTATAGGTCAGAATAAAAGTGAAAAATGATTTTTCTACGTCTCCTTTTACTTCACAAAAAAGAAAAAAGATTTTTACAGAGCTGTGTAGATGTTTTATACCCTTTGTACTAATTTCTCTATTTCTCTTCCAATTTCTGAAGAGAACTTAGGAACATTCATAAACTTTATATAATGAAACTAATTTGCAGGCAGCATTACATCCCCCAGGGTGGCACGGTGGCGTAGTCTGGTTAGTATCTTAGCCTCACAGCAAGAAGGTCTTAGGCTCAGTGAGGGTGTTCAGGTTTGCATGTTGTCCCCTTGCTTGACTGGGTTTCCTCCAGGTACTCTGCTTTCCTCCCACAGTAAAAAGACAAGCACTATAGGGTAACTGAATGATTGTGCATGTGTGTGTTGGTCCTGGAATGGGGGCTGTGAGTGGATCAGGGTGGATCCCGCCTTCACCCAGAGTTGGCCCCAGCCTTCATATTCTAGTCGGATAAATTGGTTCGACAAATGAATTACAGAATTACATCCTCCAAATGAATTTACCCATCCATTCTCTGCACCTTTTACCTATCAGGGTCAGAAGGAAGCTGGAGCCAATCCCAGCCAACTTCAGTGGAGAGGCAGGGGACACCTTAAACAGATCTACTGTAGGACTAACACAGGCACAAACAATTATTCCCACCTATAAACAATTTAAAGTAGCCATTTAAAGTTGACCTTATGTGCAACTTTTAGAAGGTGGGAGAAAACTGGATTAGGTCAAGAACATTTATGAAATCATAGAGAAAACATACAGCGCATACTGCGCATAGAAATGCCCCTGCCAACCTTCTTGCTGTGAAATGAAAGTGCTAACCACTCCACCACTGTGCTGCCCCAGGAATTTGACCTCAACTGGGGTTGACACCTTGAAGGCAGACCCCAGTAGAGGTTAAACGCCTGAAAAAAAGAAGTTTGGGTGCCTTTGAATAAGGCATTCACGTTTACCATGATCTGGGTGACAGAACCTACACAGACTTGGTGATTTTCCAACAAAAAAAATTTTAATATATACATTTAATGTTATGGAACATACATGATAGATGCTGTTTTCATGTATACTGTATTGTATACTGTCCCTTTTGGCCCTGTTTGATTCCTGGGCTCTGTAAGGGCGTTTGTGGACTTTGCAGGTTCTCTCTGTGTTTGTGTAGGTTTCCTCCAGGTACTCCAGTTTCCTTCCAGAGTTCGAAGGCATGCACATTAGGCTAACTGGCTCTTTCAAATTGCCATTAGATGTGAGTGTAAGTATTACAGCCAAAATTATTGTCAGAGCGTTAAGTGTTTTGATATAATTTAATATCTTACACTGTATATATGGTAGTTGTTGTAATATAAAATTTGTGACAGGCTTCTGTGATAGATGGTGTGATCAATAATAATCATACCTACATATATATTTCTATTAATGTAACATGAACAAGGACTTCACAGTATCAGCATAAGAACATGCCATCTTCATTTTCTCCTTTTCTCAGACCAAGCATAAGCTGTGTTTAGGTTTAACAGCTGAAAAAAGTACTCAACTTAAAAATACATACAATTTTAACGAGCAGAAATGCAAAAAAATGTTTCAAGGTGCACATATTTTATTTAGGTGTATACTCCTCTAAGCATTTGATTAACCTATCATGTATAAGATTAAAATGAAGATGGATTCATGAATGGCATCATTTAAAATAGAACTTGACTGACTCACACCCTTGTGCATTCTGGCAGGGAAAATGTGAAACTTGGACTTTCCCATTTCAAGTGGATATAGAAATGCTTGATGTGAAAATCAATAATTACAATTATTGTGGGTGGAAGCCAATTAGTTTGGTGTGTAGTGGAGACGGTTATAATTACACCTGATTGAGTTTACAAATATTTTTAGGTTGGGATTATACTTTAATCAACTCACTGTTTCTGTTTTATTATTACTAAACTGTGGCTATTATATCTTTCACTTGGCTTTTATAAATTACACTGAGTAGATACAGCTGGAAAACCTTTTGTGTGTGTGTGTGTGTGTGTGTGTGTGTGTGTGTGTGTGTGTGTGTGTGTGTGTGTGTGTGTGTGTGTGTGTAATTATTTCAGCCCACATTCATTGATTAATTCATTCATTTGCTGAAACGCCTAATCCTACTGGAGCCTTTCTTAGCCGACTCTAGGCAAAAGCGGGGTACACCCTTAACTGTTCAGCACACTACTCACACTTATATAGGGGCAATCTGGAACAGCCAATTAGTCTAGTGTGCCTGCTTTTGGACTGTGGGAGGAAACCGGAGTACTGTCTAACAAGCATGGGGTGAACATGCAAACTATACACAGAAATACCCTCGCCGAGCCAGGGACTTGAGCCCAGGACCTTCCTGCTGTGAGGCAGACGTGCTAACCACCACGCCACCATGCCGTATTTTAGGTGCAAAGCAAGAAAATGTGAATGTATTTGGTGGGTATAGTCTTATTTTTAAACTTAGTGTATCATTTGAATTCATTTCAATGTCAGTGAAATCCATTCAAACCATAAACAAGAGTATTTTTTTTTAAATAATTTGGGTGCGACATTGCATTGCATTTGGGTGCGACATCTGCCTTCCAACTTATAAGGTAAATGGACCAAAATAAACATAGCCTACCAAATTAAACGTGCTGTGCCAATGTATAAACACATGTCTGATGTGCGATAAGATTTTGATAAGGGTCCAGAAGGATATGTGGGTGATTACTTTGGTTGTTTGTCCAAGACACTCTACAGGTTGATGAGGACTTCAGGGTCATGATAAATTTGCTGAATGCATGAATGATCCCCAGTATATCCAGATGTGGTCCCAATACACATGTTGGCATAGTCGTCTGTCCTACTCTCTTGGAAGTACAAGTGAATGCAGAGCAGACAGTTTGGTTTAGGATTCAAACAAATCAGAAGGTTGGTTCCATTTATTCTCATCCTCAGTGATATTCCTGTTGTATTCTAATTGATCTACTATAATAATTTATCAGGTTTATTCATGACACCATGTTATGTAATTGTTTTGTCTGTTTAACAATGTATTATAGGAATACAAGAAATGTTATTGTATTAGTGTTCTGTACAACACTACAAGAATTATTTTAAAATAATTAAGTAGTATCAGCAAATAACAAATCATCATTCAAATCCTGCTCAACCGGTTCCTCACTGCCACACATTTGATATTTAACCTGATGATTCTTTTGCTCATTGTGATCTCTGAATGCTATTCATAGCTGTTTATTAAGCTCTTCATATCCTGCCCATGCACTATTTATTCTTTACTATATACACACACTGAGAATAAACATTTACTAAATTGCTGACAGCATTGGGGAAACTAGCATTATAATGTTGTGTGTGATAATAACGGTCTACATGGATCATGACTATTTCACACACCCTTCCATTTCCAGTGGTCATTAGGACCCAATCAGTACAGAGTTTAGCTGAACCGCTCATTAAAAGCCAATCAGTCAAGTGTGTTTAGTTCACCTCCCCCAGACTGTGCTGAATGTGAAGACTGATTAGTCATTGCTGCATCACCCATGGCTCTTTTTTTTAGTACAAGAATGTGGCCTCGCCAAAGTATAAATATTACATATCAACCCTGTACACTTCTCCCGGTGACAATATAAGTGCAGCTGCTAATGAATACAATTGATTGACAGTCATGATAGCAGCAAATGGTAGCAGTGTGAATGCTTATTGGTTTTGAATATGCTTTAGTTTTATGTTATGTTTCATGACCTAAAGGTCTGAATAAGGGTTATGTTTTTTTTGTTCATGCAATGTGAATTTCTGAAAAAAAAAAAAACAGTACTATTCAGTGGTCTATTATTTCTTTAAAACAGATCACTGCCAAGTATAACAGGCCATTGCTATGAAGTGTATCATTGGCAAAAGCAACAAAATCATTTTTAAGTCAGTATTTTTGTGACAAATTATTGATTTCTTTAGAAGCCTGAGAACTGTATAAAGAGTGGAATATTGTACAGCCCAGTTGGTACTGAGGTCCTGATCTCCCTGTTTGGGGTTTATTTCATGATAATAAACATAAGTGTATTCTAGATGGAAATAGTGTGATCTGACTGGTTTTCTATTTAAGGAGAATGGACATTAGTATTTTTACTCTACAGGAATGGAACAATCTTATTGCAAAAAAATTAAAATATGTATTAAAAAAACCCTAAAAAACCCCAAAACATTATTACAAGAACATAAAGCTTGAATCGAAACTATACACTCAGTTTGTCATGGTCACCCTGAGCTGGTGGCATCATCATCATCACCACACTTAGAATTGAAAAATAAACCATAAAATACTTGTTTTGCTTTGCTTGTGTTTCTGCATGGTAAACACTAAAACACTTTTTTGGAGCATGGTTTACTTACTTACTTATTATTTTTCTTTTATCTTTTTTTGTATTATGTCCTAAGCTTTGAGCCAAATTTGCAGGTATTGCAAAATTCATGCAGGTACCACTTTAAATTTTGATTTGTCTTATCATTGTTTGTTTGCATCTTACTGTTATTACCAATACAAGAGTCTGTCTCTATTTGTGACTGTCCTTAGCAGATCACTTTCGAATAGAGATACCAAATTGTACTTTACCTTGTTGCAGGTGTGGTTTAATTTTTGCCTCATTTATAGTGCATTTGGTATCTTTATTTCTTTTACCTGAAAAGGGTCACATGATGTACCGTTGATTAGTTTTAAAGAGTGAAACCACAAGTCATCCTGAATCTATATTATGGTTTATTAATGTAAAAAGATGCAAAAGATGTACCCTTGATGTTAACTCCAGAGCAACAGGGAAAAGAACAATTTCTACAGGTTGATGATATTACATCTGACATACCTTTAGACCAGATGATTCAGTAGTGTCATCCCTGGTTATACACAGTTTTTTAAGTATACTGCACAGTGTGTCTTTCATAGGATTTGCAGTTATAAACGATAGAAGTCTTTTCAGCACATACATGCATACATTCCAACACAGAAAATCCCCAAGAAGCTGAGAGACCTTGCATTGTTCATCAGTATTCCTGTGCCTGCTATGCACTCTCACACACAGAGCCCAGCTGCGGGACCTCACACTGTTCATTTGTATTCCTGTGACTGGTTCAGCTACGCTAGCGTGAGACCGCGCCTCCATTCCCTCTGCACCATCAGCTCACACCTCTCTAACAAGAACACTCACCACATGCAAGGTGGCAAGGCTCTTCTTCTGTCCTGTACAGATGAATTCACCCCAGACAATTTGTAAGCTTGTCTCTGTGCCAGATACAGGCCACAGAAACAGCAGTTTTTTTTACAGAATAACGGTTCCGGCAGCATAATTGAGCTTTTAAAAAAAAGACAGCAGAATGACGAGCTGTTAACATAATGGGCAGCTCTGCGTCTCCTCCAGCGATCACTTTCTTCAAACGTGCCCCACAAGTAAGTGTAGGTGCCAGTGTCTTTATTTTCTTCCTTCCTTTTTGTGAATTTAAAGACTGCCTTTATTACTTTTGACCAGTTTTTCGTCCCGAAAAAATAAGCTTATTTGGTCTTGCACAAAGCCACGTCATGAAGAAATGGAAGCTAAAAGCAGATTTGGATGTAGAGTCACTGAGACATGCAATAAAACAATAGATTCAAGCACAAGAAAACTATTCCTTAAAAGTTCACTGGGAAATCCAAGTGGGATAACATGTCAGACAGTAGCCTGCAAGGAACCTTCACTACTTGCTTTACATCTTGTTCATGTTTTGTGCCTTTTTTAAATAAAGAACTGATTTCTAAATTTGTGCCAAATTAATAGCTCAAAGGGCAATTCCACTGTGATGAACGTTACATTTGTATGGTTTCTGAGCCATTCAGTCTCACACTAAATGCTGAACCCATAAGTCCCTAATTTTGTGCATGGGCATTGTTAAGGTCTTGAGAAATTTAGGCAGGGAAGGAAAGATATTCAATGATGCTTCTGTTTTTTTATAGAAATAAAAGTGTGACAGACATTACGAGAAAAAGAAGCATTTCATTTTATTGCAAAATTCTCTGAAAACTATGATGCATGATTGTGAACTTTGGGTGTATAGGGGGACAAGGCTTGTTAATATACTGATTGCAGTACAGAACAAGAAGAAAGACATTTAGCAGCACAGTCTTCAGTTTTGTAAAAAAATTCTATGTGATGGATGTTACGTGACAGACATTACATGTGATTCATTAACATGACTTACAGATGATTAGCTTTTCAGAATCTATAACTAAGAATCATTTTTGCCTGGTAATGTCCCATTTTTCATGGAATTGTCCAAATGTAAAGCATTAACAAAGCATCTGCAGAGATTAACAGCAATAAGCAAGTATGCAAAACAAGGTTTGACACTTACATAGAGCTGTTATATTATTATATCTGTAGGTTTGTTTATATGGATGTTCTCTTCTATACTCATTTTTTTCTGTGTTTTTCAACATAAGAGTCTAAAATAATCATTACAGAACAATGATTGTTGTGTGCCTTTTACCACTTTTTTCTGAGTTAGTGTTGAGGTTCCTTCATCTACAGCCAACACATAACCACCTAGCAGAGGCAACCTATTTTTGGTCCGTTACTTACAGACCATTTACACTACAATTAATTTGCCACAAGACCTGCCAAATGACCTGCCTGCAGAGTACCAGCCACAAAATAACCATAATGTATTAGAGATTCACATCCATGTTTACCAGGATGAGTGCAAACATTCCCTTATGTTCAGACCATTTGACAGTACACTCATGCATCAAATCTCTGCAAAACTTTCAGGAAATCGAAAAAAATTATTATAAATCTGACTAAAGATTTTTACCGTCCCTCTCTTCTGTGTTTAAATTTTCTTGAGTTCCTCAAGCTAATGAAAAACAGAGGCATTTTAAATGGCCAACCTAATATTTATGCAGAAGCAACATGGGAAATGGACATGATAGGCTGTAGAATAATAACAATTTGTAAATAAAAATGTTTTTAAGAATGAAAATTTTCAGAGGGAACGTACATCAATCCATAATCTATTCCGCTTATCCATCCGGTACAACATGAAAAGGTTACCAATCTATTGCAGGGCTGATACAAACATTCACTCACAAACTTATGGGCAATATAGAGTATCCAGTTGACGTCATCCACATGAAGTTTTTTTGTGGGAAGAAATCGGAGTGTCCGTATAAAACCCACACAAACACAGGGAGAAAATGTTATCTCTAACAAAAGGCCCCAGTTGGCTGTGAGATTTGAATGCAGAACCTTCTTGCTATGAGTTGACAGTACTAACCTCTACACCTCTATGCCACAAAGAAATCACAATTATTTCAAAAAGAAATGATAAGAATAAGGTAAACTAGTTTCTTCAATTACTGGATAAAATTAGTTTGTATAGTGTACATGGGAATTGCATGATCTGGTTGGTCTTCTATCTTGGGATCATATCATCATCATTATCCTCTTTCGCTTGATCTGGGGTCGGATCACGGGAGCAGCAGCCTAATCAGTAATGTCCAAAAGTCCCTTGGACCGACAGAACTCATGCCTTTGGCTGCCACGCAGCTCACATTGCACCCGACCCCTATAGACCCTCCCACAGGTGGTGGGTGGTACCCTGGTAACCTGCATCCGTCCATAGGGATCTTCTGAAACACACTTAATCTGGACCTTCACTTAGGACTTGTTTGCCTTGGGTGACCCTATATGGGACATAATGCCCCTGACAACATAGCTCCTAGGATCATTAGGACACGCAAATCCCACCACCACAATAAAGAGGTGCTCGGGATCATTATTCATTGATATTCCGTAGACTATGCTTGAATTAAAATAACTGACACTCACAGTTTGTTACAGGCACTCAAGCAGACAGCTTAATCATTATCATGCGTTAAAATGTGAAAATAGGAAATAAAAATCTCTTTTTAGTCAGTTCCTCTTGCATTATTGTATTCTGAATTATTGTGCAAACATACCTTTACAGATCCGGTTTTCTTTTGTGTTCCTGAAGTATGTAACCTAACTTCTGAATGAGAATCCACTCCTTTATGCTTCACGGCACATGCGTTTCATTCATTTATTCATTTATTTGTCAAAGTGCTTAATTCTACAAGAGTCAGGGGAGGCTGAAGCCTATTTCAGCCCCGGCAAAAGCAGGGTACACCCTGATCAGCTCACAAGTTTAGTACTGGGCCAACACAAACAAAACTATTTGCACTTACACTCCCATCTAGAGGCAATTTGAAACAGCCAGTTAGCCTAATGTGAATGTTTTTGAACTCATTCATTCATTCATCATTAATTTTCTGAACCGCTTAATCCTAAATAGGGTCGCGGGGAGGCTGGCGCCCATCTCAGCCGACTCTGGGCGAGGGCGGGGTACACCCTGGATAGCTTGCCAAGCCATCGCAGGGCCAACAGTTACACGACAATTCGCACTCACACCTAGGGGTGATTTGGAACAGCCAATGAGCCTACTGTGCATGTTTTTGAACTGTGAGAAGAAACCAGAGTACCCAGAGAAAACTCGTGCAAGCAAACTCCACACAGAAACACCCTTGCCAAGCCCAGGACTTGAACCCTTGACCGTGATATGTAGAGAAGGTGCTAACCACTATACCACCATCGAAATGCACAACTCATCTGAAAAGCTCTGTCAATTTTAAAATATGAAAATATAAACCATAAACATTCAATTGTAGTCTGTTTTTCTTGTACTTCCTTTTAATTTATGCTAAAAGTAGTGTGCGGACATACCTTTATGGTACCGACTTTTGCATGTGTCCATGAATTATGTATTAACTTTGAACGAGTATGCTTAACACTTCGTACAGCTTATTAACTCAGTTATAGTGATTATCATGTACACATGTTTGTGTGTGTGTATGTGTGGGTGTGTTTGTGTGTGTGTGTTGCTGTAGGTGTGAATGTGAGTGTGAATGGTTGTGTGAGTGTTGGCCCTGCGATAGCCTGGCGAGCTGCCCAAGGTGTATCCCGTCCTCGCCCAGAGTCTCCTGAGACCCTAATTAGGATTAAGCGGCTTATAAAATGAATGAATGAATGAATGTTTTATCCATTTATTTTTAAATCATGATGCACTCGGGTGAGCTCCCAGCGCAGTCAGATGCAGAGCCTAACAGCAGTGTAACGGTGTATCTTTAAACCCTATTTAGAGTTTTAGTTTTACTATGTGGAAACATAATGAAATGCAAACTGAACAAGATTTTTATAGTTTACTCTCTTACTCACTCTTTTGCTGAACCAATTAATCCTACTAGGGTTGCTGGGATGCTGGTGCCCATCGCAGCCGACACTGGGTGAAGGTTGGCTACACCCTGAATTGCTTGACAGACCATTGCACGGCAACACACACACACACACACACAAAACCATTAAGACTCACACCTAGGGTCAATTTGGCCAATTATTCCTGTGGGAGGAAACCAGAGTACCCCGAGGAAACCCACGCAAGCACATGGAGAACATGCAAACTCCACATAGAAACGCCCGAGCCCAGTAATCGAACCGAGTCAGTCAGAAAGATACCTTCGCTCTGTGAAGACAGCAGTGGAGAAAAATCCCTGTTTCAAGGACGCAGAGATTGCAGAAGACATCCAAACCAGCTCAAAAACTGTTACACGTTATCTTCATCAAATGGGCTATTATGGCCGAGCAGTAAGACGTAAGCCTCTTCTTCGACCAACAAATATTCATTCTGAAATTTTGTCTATTTACTTTTGTCCAGTCTCTGTATATTACATCCAGATTATTCTCAAGGGTGCTGGTAATTCTCTAACCCATTTTAAAAAATTAGGTAAGTTTAAATCCCTAATTTTTACTCGAAACCTTGTAACCCTGGGTTTACATTGGGGCCACGATGACCACGATCTCCATGATTTGAGATAATTGTGAAGAGTGTGGGGGTTTGTGGGATCGAATCATGACGATCTTAAGGAAACTTGGTGGAATAGTGGTGATCGTGACAAAATTTTTGACTTTGATGAAGTTGAAAACACAATTCCTTCAAGGTTCATCTCTTGGATGCACCCTGCTTCCTTTTTTTACTCCAATCGTGCTTCAAACATGGTCATAAATTGTGGAGTTCCATGCTTTGACTAATTTTTGATCATTTCGGTAGATATAAAGGTATGAACACGTGGTCATTTAAATATGTAACAGGTTACATAAAAAAACAACCATACATTTAAAAAACAACACATGCATATATGAGAGAATACATCCTAAGAAACATCCTTTAACAATCACAGTTTTGAACATCTTACAAATGCAGTGTTAAGAACAAATCCCAATTTTGATCAGAAGATTCTGTTCAGAGCCTATACCAGACTTGGGCACATTTTAGGAATGCAGATTGAATGGTACGAATGGCATGTCACGTCACTGCATAGCTACAGTACATATGCACACCTTTCTTCTCCTAGGTAATTTAAATTAGACAGTTTTTTTAAATGCATGTTTTAACAAAGGTGGGAGGAAACTGGAGAGACTAAAGGAAGCCCACTTGTGAACACAAGGAGAGCATGTGAAACTCCACCATTAACCTTAGAAACTGTGCCAGCAATCCACACTGTACATTAAAGTGTAACCAACAACTGGGCTATACCACTAAAAGGCAATGAATGATATTATAGTGATCATAAAGGGGATTCACAATGATTTTATTACATAATTGAATAACTCATGCTGAGGACTGTAATGGATGAATAATGTACATGAGAAAACAAATTAACTAATTAATGCTAGTTCATGCTCCTTTAACAAGCAACCTGTAATTTTTTTTTTGCTGTACTAATTTAGCAGAGCTATGACAGATGGGACTTACATACGTTTTGATCAGGTGGATTTGGAAGCTATGTAGTTGCGTTTCACATATATGGGCAATATATGTTTTAAGTCTGTCATGGAGGAAACAAGATGATGTTTATGCAAAACTAATACAATTCTTGTAAGAAAAAAAAAACGTTGTACGATATTCCTGTTCTACCTGGTATGTATACGACCACCATATGTATGTTGTTATGACATACAAAACACGTATGTATCTAAGGATCTATAGTAAGAAAACTGTCTAATTCTGAGCAGCTGTGGGACATTCTAAAATTAACTTTAAATTAACCTGAAATTTTGAATTACCTACGAGAGAGAAAAAAAAATGTAAGATGTTAAAACCCTCATGACAAGAGGCAGCATTTTCCTTCACACAACAGATAAATTTTGTACACAACTGTCTTAGAAATTTGTGAAATAAAACATTTCTGAAGAACCGAGAATTTTATTACCCTCATAAAGGCCATGTGCATAGGCAACAACAAGAATGTGGGAATGTGGGAATGTGTGCCATACTGTCATTCAAACTAAATAAGCCACTGACTGTTCAGGAGGTGTTTTCCATGCAGCTGAGAGGGTACATGGACATTAAAAAAAATCAAAAATCATTAAAAATCCACTCCTGCACACATATCACCATGCCAGAGTGTAACTGATTATGCTGCTGAATGGCGATGGTGGAACACAAGCCTACGGTTGCTTACTCCTGCATTAAATAAATTGTACATAACACAATTCTGTTTTCTCTGGTTTTATTAGTCCAGACATTCTCCAAACATTATTTATTAGATAATTTTTATTTTATGGTTTACCTACTCTGTTCAAGCACAAACCGTTATTTATGTATGAGTATAAATAAGTAAGCAAATAATTGTTCTAAATGCTGTATACACATCATACTTTATATATAGTGTATGAGTCAAATTGTGCATAAAATTCTTAAAAGTCGGTTTCTTTCCTTCTTGTAAAATATATCAATATAATGAACATATAGATAGAAAAATACACATGCAACTTAAACACAGAGTAAGTTTAGTCTATTATATAAAAAACAGAGGTTAATTAGCAGTAGGACCAGTGAGTGGGCAGATTAGAGGAGGGGAGCAAAGAGGTTGTTTTTAATAAGTATGGTGAAGTGTTGCTGCTGCTTCAGAATAAATTCATATTCCAGCAAGCTAAAACTCATATCACAGTTGAATGTAATGCTGCATGCAGTCAAGGTTGCTTAATGTATGGCTAACAAACAAAGAAAATCCATGCTTAAAAGCTTACAATGCTAAGTGATCATTAGTTAGAGAATAGCATATGTGTAAATAATAACTTTCTAGGACTTGCATACTGACTGAACAGCAGCACAATTATTCCTATTACTGTGTAGTAAAAAAAAACTGTGCCATAATTAGGGGTAGAAAAAGTAGTGATCATTTTATTTATGTTTATGTATAGATAATGTGTCAAGAACTTGCTTGGATATGGGTTGAAGCATCCAACCAAAATTTCACTCAAATTAAAATGGTTTCCACTTTTAAATATATTCTTGGAAAATAAGCAAATGTTTTAACTTATTAAGTTAATGCCATGTGAAAAATAACTTATAACTTAATAACTGCTCTACACTACACTTGAACATTTGCCCCTTTTAAAGTCTATTGATAATGATTTTCAGAAGTACAGTATCATGAAAACAATGGACATTTAACATTATAAATGTTATATAAATGTTAAATAGGCCAATGCAGTCCTGTGGCTTACCCATCTTACAGCAAACACAGATTGCTCTAACTATAATGGTGTGTGGCATGAAAAGGTCACTTCAGATGACAAAGACCATTACCATACACTCATTTTTAATATAAATAAACTTTACTGAATGCAAAACTGTAACGTAAAATAAAGCACAGGCTATCCATCCTTGTGGACGAATTCAGCTTGGATGACCAATGACCAGCTGTCGAAAACACAGTTAAATTCTGTTAGATGGAAATAGTTCATTAATGCTACTAATGCAATGCTGTACACAAACATTTGTTGATTATTCAAGTACTTTGAATGCTGGAAAATAACTTGATTAGTCAACTCAGGCTGAGATTTTTGGAGCTGGGAGGGGGTCAGTTTAAACTTGTTTATCTTTCAGGAGAGAAGTTAACAAATGTTTATTATTTTTTCTAATTGCCTAAATGTTGTGTAATTTTCTTCAAAATAATTAGTTCATTTGGTTGCATTAGTAGTAGAATCTTTCCATACCAGCATTTAGCTATGTTTTGGATTTCTAACACAATCACACTCATTGGCTGGATCGGATGAGAGGAGAAAAGTCTTTTGAGATTTGTAGTTACTATGGAAAAAAAAAGTTGTTTCTTTTTTGTTAAAATCAATTTTATTAAGAGGACAAAAACAAAATTAATAACACATAAGTATAGTAACAATTATATAGGCATACAGCATAAAGTCTAGCAGCATTTTGAGCAGTTTTAGAAGTCAATATGCTCAAATGGGCTTTGAAATAATATTATTAACTAGAATTAACAGGTTTCAGCAACGTTTTCAGACCAATCCCAAGAGATATTTCCTATTTTTTCCATTTTTGACTGGGAAACAAGTATTATATTACTACTGTATAGACATTCATTCACTCTACATTGACTCTAATATCCTCCTTTCTTCCTCACAGTTTTTGAAAGACATTGTATAATGGATATTGATCTCTTCATCATATAAACACTGCATGCCCTTATTCTTTGTCATTTTGAAGAAATGTTTTATTCATTCATTCATTTATATGCTGAACCAATTCTATCTCAACTGGCTCTGGTCAAAGGCGGGGTACACCCTAAACAGCTCACAGGCCCAACACACACCCTATTCACAATCACATTCATGCTCACACTTAAGGGCAATTTGGAAAAGTCAATTAGTCCAATGTGCATGTTTTTGGAGTGAGGAAGGAAGGTGAACATGCAAAGAACATGCAAACTCCATACAGACATGCTCTCAGCGAGCCCCGGACTTGGACCCAGGACCTTCTTGCTCTAAGGCAGACATGCAAACCACTACACCAACATGCCGCCCTGAAATGTATTATAAATAATTTATTATATTTTTCTATAGACTATGAGCTTGCTTTACTGGCAGTAAAACCTAAATCCTGGTTTCAATCGCATTTGCAAGGGTTTTTTTTGGCATATAATATGCCAACACATTCAGATATATGTTATCCTATAGACTCAAAGTAATATGTGAGGATATGCCTGTTCGCACTCGTGTGTGAATGTACTATGTTTATGTCAACCTTGTGAGAATCTCAATGTGAGCATCTCAATGTGAAGTTTTTAGGTCACAGAGTAGGGAAGCCATTTTACTACTATGACAGAATAATAACAGCCTGTGTGTGTGCGTGTGTGTGTGGGGGGGGTGTTAAAAGAAAACATGTATACACCACTGATTAGGTGTGCTGGGGTGGTGGAACAGGTTTTGGGCTATTGGATCTCACTGCTGCAGACTGCAGCCCATCCCCAGGATAACTGCTTTACTTTGGAGCAAAACATATCACCCACATCTGCAAGTGGTACATGTCCGGATCAAACTGAGTTTTGACACTTTCTGTAAATTAAGACTGTAGAATAGGATAACGCCTAATGAGTCTTTCCAACGTACATGGGGCAAATACAGGAAATGATGTACAGGTAACTATGAAAGCTGTGTACATAGAGCAATAAAGGCCTTTGCCACAGATATAGTATCAATTGAATGGCTGATTTACATCCTCTCATATGCCACCTTGAACACTTTGTGATCGAGGGAGTACACACACCTGTTTTACTGATGAGAACACTTACATAACCCGGTTATTACAATTCCATTTTGCATTTGGAGTGATGAGGCAAGCTTCTCACTTTTCCCTAAGTGTTATCTTACTGCAGGATTGTTTTTGTCATTCTTTAAAGCACTTGATGTGTGAAAAATTTAAATACTGGAAAATTAGTCAATTGAATCAGTTTATTTAATTAAATGAAATTAAGAAAAGTAAGTAAGTGTTTAATTAGATGTGAACTTGACTCAGGTTTCAGCTTTGATTCACTGAAAATGCAATCCAAAGAAATTTCCTCTAAAGTAATATATGACTGAAATATCTGACGTCATCTTTCAGACTGCTTAGCATCTTTAAATGTTAATCAAAACCAGCTGCAGTTCATCTTTTATTAACCTCAGTTAGAGTTTTAACCAAAACCACTTGTTATGTATATGATAAGACTGATCTGAACACAGCATGTGTGTCTCGGGTAGAGCAGAAATAGGATTACAGCAGTAGAGATATGATTAATGATTTGGGTGCGTTTCAGATGACAGTTTGTTCACTATTTGCCCTGAAAGACGTTATGTTGCTCTTCGGGACGGGCACGTTTTCATTAGAAATGCTCGGACATGAAGTTTAATATGCGCCATGAAAGTGGTTTGTGATGGAGCTGTCGCGTCCTCGTTGCTCTCTACCTGCGCGTCTCCGTGTGCCGCCGCGCAGTCTTTCAGCGCCATTGCCGTTTAATGACGGGGGTAATGTGGCGTGATCGAGGCTATTAAACATCACGGCGGGTAATTCTAACACACAAACCTAATCACATTAGCGTGTCGGGTGATCTGTCTTCTACACTGTACACGCACCACAGCTGCGCTTAAAGATCAGGCGCGCACAAGGTTTAACTTTCCAAACTCCGATGATACTGTGACATTGCACTGCAGGGAAGGAACCCCACTCGAGACTAAACGTGGCTGCGCGAAAAGGCAGTGCTCGTGAATCGAGAGGAGACTCGTGTTTCTCTGTCCGCATCTGAGCTTGTTTACTGACGTTATGCATGAAGGGATCGGAATAAAGAGAGCGAGTCTGGAAATAATAATAAAGACGGGGGGACTCACCAATTACAGCCAGCTGCAACAACCCGAGTGTGATCAGGTCCATTCTCCGCAGAGCCATGAGTCCGGCAGAGGACAGAGTTTTAGACTTGGGAGATCTCCCGTCACCGGCGCGATCAAAGTTACAGGAACAGTGCAGCGGTTCCTCAGCGCCGCTTTAACAGTCCGGAACGAGCAGCGACCCAAAGCGCGCGCCAGATGCAGCAACAATCTCGGATCATGGTTTTCTTTCGCTAATAGATCTGACGCTAGTCTTTATGAATGAAAATAGCTGGGCAAAAACATGGAGCGATGCAGTCCCACAGGCTCTCACACGATTCCACAAAATCGAAATGAGTTTGCTGTACACACACACGGGCGCACACACACTCACACACACACACACACACACACACAGCTATTAGATCATGATGCAGCGCAGAGCGCAGTGTGTCGGTTGTGTCCTGAATTGTGTGTGTGTGTGTGTGTGTATGTGTGTGTGTGAGAGAGAGAGAGAGAGAGAGAGAGCCGAAACACCTGGTTAACTACAAACATCTGTCTGTCTGTAAATAAAAAAGAAAGCAGTAACTTCTAAATTCACCTTGATTTGTACTCTATTGCAGACAGTATGGGTATTTTATGTTAAGTTTGGTCAACTTCGTTTCATTTGTTAATATATATCCACTCCTGCATTTCAAGGCTGCATCACATTTCAGCAATGTAGGAACAGGGGTCATTTATGGCTAGTAATGAGTCAAAACAAATAAATAGTACTAAAGTGATTTTAAATAGGTGATCAGTGATTGTTATCACGATTCAGTACAAAAGCAGCATCCACCTTAGTCTTTGAGGAGCAAAGCTAGGCCTTCTGTCATGTGGGAGAAATTTAGTGACTTGTTTAAAAACAGTGTTTGAATTTGGTGCATTAAAAGGAAAAGGCCCAGCCAACACCTGTGACCTCTGATCCCTCAGACGGCACTGTATCAGCAATCGTCATTCATCTGTTACTGATATTTATCACACCGACTATGTTGGCAAATGTTTGTGAAGCACTACAAATGAAGTTAGAGCCAAAAATGCATTTACTGTACAAACGAAAGCTGTGTCCACAAGCATCTGAGATGGATAATCACACAGTGGAAGTCTGTATTGTGGTCAAATGAATCAATATTTTTGTTTGTTTATTTATTTCTTTGTTTGTATCTATCTATCTATCTATCTATCTATCTATCTATCTATCTATCTATCTATATATCTATCTATCTATCTATCTATCTATTTATAGCTATTTATTTATTTGTTTGTTTGTTTATTTGTTTATTTATTTATTTGTTTGTTTGTTTTGGAGGAGAAGAAGAAAAAGAAGAAAAGGATGCCATGTGCTTCAGATGAAAGAAAAAAAGGCTTGTCCAGCCTTTACAAGCAACAAGTCCAAAATCCAGGGTCTGCCATGGTATGGGGTTGTCAGTACCCATGGTAAAGATAACTTCCACTTCTGCTGTGGCATTAATGAAGAAAATTACATCGAGATTTTATTGCAACATCTGGTCCAGGCTTGCCCATACTTATTTCATCAAGATAATGCTAAACCACGTTCTGTACAAATTACAAAAAACAGGCTGTGGGGAAAAATGGCATGGGTACTAGACTGGCCCGCCTGTAGTCCTGACCTGTTCTCAATAGACAATAAGCAGATTCTTAAAGTGTCAGATTCTGAAATGAAAAATACAACACTGACCAGTACTGTTGAACTTTAAAACCAAATTTGCAGGAAGAATAAAACAAAATAACACTAATCATCATGTGTCTTCTCAAGTCCCTTAGCATCCATTTAGTGTTGTGAAAAGAATGGCAACATAACAAACTGGTAAATGCTTTACTATCCCATCTTAAAAAATATATTTATTTTAAAAAAACAAAACACAGTAAAACATTCTAAAGTAAAACATTTTCAGTGCAAAACAGAGCGAACATCACTTTTTTTTTTTTTTACCATTGTTCTCTATTTTAATGTTAATTTCAACATACTGAGCCAAGATTTTGTGATTTAGCGTTGTATCTTGTTTTCTAACTTTGTATAATATTGTTTAATTTTACATTTGTTTAGGGTAAAAAGCATTCACTCGAAATAAATTTTTTATTTAAATTAAGGCAGTACAGCACATTTGTTTTTACAGATTTTTTTTCATATATACAAGGTGATCATATTTTTTTTCATATGATCATACCAAAACTTGGTGTGCCAAATTAAAAATAAATAGTCAAAAACCAGAGCCTGAAAATTCTGAGCTCTGCAACACTCACCCTCACTGTAAATAAGTCATGAGTGACATTTCCATTTCATTTGGCAAATCTTTAATCCGTCTCATTTTCACACACAGATACTGTGTTTGTGTGCTTGTAGAGTGTCTCTAGAGGGGATATTTGCAGAATTTGATAAACATGAGTGCAAAGGCACATACTGTAATTGCCTGGAGTTAAACACTTGTATGAATTAATAAAACTGTGTGTGTGTGTGTGTGTGTGATTTCTCTTTGCCCTGACCCTATATGGTATGATGCTTTAAACTGTGGACTGTTCCTTCATAACCTTGTTATAATGTCAGTGGTACAAATATGACTTGTGCAATTTTTTGACCCATTGAATATTCTCTTTTAACTTTACGTTTTCTGCACATGTGCAGTCACCAGGTTGGCAAAAAAATCTAGATCCATATCATGATAAACTGGTTACTAGTAGCTTTTAAATCCATACAGAATCTTTAATAAAAACGGGGAAAGTTAGTAGGCTAAGCAACTTAACGTGAACTTTCCATGTATTTACAACTATACCTATCTGATGCAGATGCTTTGATGCTTTACCGAATAGCTGAAAGCCTACAAAGCTTTGGATAAATATAATTAATATTGCTCTGGTCATGCCCAGGAACTTTTATATCATGGTATCTCACAAGAATCATTAGCCTGTTTGGAACGCTAAACACCATCCCAAATATGTACGAGACAAACAGCTAGGATATGTAAAACACTGTATATGCAAGGCGAGGTAAATTGAATTAGGTTTAATGATTAAAAATGGTAAACCTCAAGCAGGCTGCTGTTGAATAGGAAAATAAACATATAAAGAGCACACTCTCCTTATAGTAGTATGAATTACTGTGGGTTACAGCGGGATGCGCGTTACCGGGTCCCCCCTGGAGCCAGGCCTCTGGGAGGGCTTGAAGGCAAGCATCTGGTGGTCAGGCTTCTGCCCATGAAGCTCGGCCGTGCCCAGCATGAAGAGGAGACATGGGTCCGCCCTCCCATGGACCCACCAGCCGTGTGGCAACTGAAGGCGTGGTTTCTGCTAGACCACTCCTTAGCTACTGACTCTGGATTTTGGGACGTGAAATGTCACCTCTCAGGAAAGGAGCCTGAGCTGGTGCCTGAGCTGATACCTCAGGAGGGGGAATCAATACTCCACAAACATTGTTTACAGTGGAAGTGGAGGGTTTCTCCCTGACGGGATGTTGTCAGGAGGTGAAAGGAATACTTCGAGAAATGCCTCAATCGCACCAACACACCCTCTGTGGAAGAGGAAGAGCCTGGAGGATCAGAAGGAGGTCTGCTCATTACTTGGACAGAGGTCACTGAGGTAGTTAAAAAGCTCCTTGGTGGCTGGGCTCTTGGCATGGATGAGATCTGCCCTGAATACCTCAAGGCCCTGGATGTTGTAGGATTGTCTTGGTTGACATGTTGGCATGACCAACTGGGAAGAGACTTCAGGGCCGACCCAGAACATACTGGAGGGACTACATCTCTTGGCTGGTCTGGGAATGCCTTGGCATCCCCCTGGAAGTGCTGGAAGAAGTGGCTGGGCAGAGGTACGTCTGGACCTCACTGTTTAGGCTGCTGCCACCATGACCTGACCTTGGAACAAGCGGACGAAGATGAATGAATGAAGATATAAATATATACAACAATCAGGCAAACAATCTGTTGAAAGAGAGAGAGAATGAGTGAGAGAGAGAGAGAGAGAGAGAGAAAGAGAGAGAAAGAGAGAAAGAGAGAGAGAGATTGGATTCATGTAATTATTGATAAGTTACTTAAGGTTATTCCAGCTCTGAAAAAAAAATCCTACACTTTCAATGGCTGTACTTACCACTGGACATAGAAATACCTAATTACAGCTGTGAAAGTTACAGTATAACTGTAAATTCCTTTGTATTTAAAAAAATGTGTTTGTCTTAAGTTAAAAATAAAGATAAAGTTGTAGAAGTAGTGCACAATAAGATATTGTTTGGAGCAAGCCAGTAGATGCCATTAAAGTAATTATTTAATATGGTGTAATTATAAACTATACCTATGGGGTCGGATTCAAGCAGTTACTTTTCAAATGCTATTATCTGCACTTCTTTACCCTGGGTTTATACTTGGTCCATGATGTCCCCAATTTTAGAGACTCCTGATGAGTGTGCATGGCCATGTGATCGAATCGTGATAATCTTGATGTAACTTGGTATATCTGTAATGATTGTGACATTTTTCACTGTTAAAACATTTGCCACAATTATTATGTTTAATTACAATTTGACATCAATTGTGAAAGAACATGGGAATAGAGCGTTGTAGAGCTTAACCTTGATGTGCCATTGTAGCGGATCTTGATGAACTTGGGAACATGATTCCTTCAAGTTTTATCTCTTGGATTCACCCTGCCTCCTTTTTATATCCCAGTCATGCTCCAAGCGTGGTCATAAAGCGTGGAGCTCCAGGCTTTTTTGAATTGTGGAGATCATGAACATCATGGCCCCAGTGTAAACCCAGGGTTAGTTTCTCCCCATCAAGCAGTTTACAAAATATTATTGTACTCTAAAATAAGAAAGCATGGATACACTTGACTGACAGAAATTCTGCAAGAGACCAGATGCAGCTTGAGCAGAATTCTCTGTCTGTTCATTACTTTTACCTTTACTTGTTTTAACTTTTCTAAGTTTGCTACCTAATTCAGCTTTTTGAGCTTTCCTGGGCATATGCACGAATATTAGATATTATTAAAACCAGCCCTCCAGCTATCAACATAGAAAAGTAATTTGTGTGTCAGTGACCATATACACTATCAATAACATTTGAAAGGATTAAATAAATAGGTGTCCCAAATAATGGGTTTTTAATTCACCCTGCACTGCCGAATGCTGTGTTAAACCAGGAAGCTGCTCCTCCTGAAGTCACATCTGCAAATTTCAAATTCATGTCCAAGTGATAAAAGCCCTTCCTAGGTGCAGCCTATTAATTAAATATCTCCAGCTGCAACTCTGCAAGCTCTCTGGATAGATATGATGGAAAAATGGGAAAAACATGTTTTTTTTCAGTTATGGCTGATGTCCATAGTGGTGTAATGTCAGTTGCTGTAATAGTGTAAGAAATAAATATGTAATCTAACATCTCTGTGAAAGAAACTCTTTCTTTATCTAGTTGTACAGGTGTAGAGAAGTGAAAATGCTGTAGCCAAACGATGGCATTAATACTTTGCAACATGAGTGACAAAGACAGTTCATTATATAGTGCCGAGATGATAATTGTAATTGGGAAGAGGGGTAACATGACGTGTGACATGAGTGTCAAAAGTCGGTTGACCTTGAGTGTTGCAAGGGCTGCTTGGAGTAGAAATGTTCTGAGTGTGTGAAGAGCTGACAGAGGCTTGTGCTGGAATACATGGAATGAAGAGGTTATGGAAGGGTTAGGTGGCAAAGCGATTCTAAATGCAACTGTGTTGATTGTCCTGACAATTTCCTGGTTGGTGCCTTTGCTGTGTCGATCAGCATTAACCTTAGGTTGCAACCTGTAATGGGCTCTCTTACAAACCTGTGCTGAAACCATTCATCTTGATTCAGATTCAGAAAACTTTATTGTCTGTCAAGACAGAAAATCATCTTAATATACTGCAGAGGCCTCAGTAGTATCTTGTCTAATGCAGGAGCATTAGTTTGATTTGTGTGCTAGGGGAATAACAGAGGCTAGAGTCCTAGCACACATTCACATGGTGTTAATCCTGCTGCTTAGTTTTGTGCATACTCTGGTCAGGGGAGATAACAACCATTTCATTTGGTTTTCACACAGAAGGTACAGAGTATTCTACCAGTCTCCTAGTTGGCACTTTCTACTTGGCCATTGGACTTAGGACAGCGGTGTCCTGGCTATGGTTCCAAGTTTTTCCAAGAATGTTTTCCACACTCTAGAAGTGACGTGAATTCTGTAATCACTTACCATATCTTCGGGGATGCTGACATTCCAGAACACCTGTTGAAATTTTGCTTCAGTCATTTTGAATGCCATGGGCAGGCATGATATGGGAATTAATTTTGGAAACTTGCAGGAGTGATTATAGACTACTGGGATGGCACTGAACCCACTAGATTCTGGAAGATCCATGAGAAAGTCAGTAGCAACATGTGACCATGGGTGTTGTGACATTGCCAAGGACATTGCCATTATTTCACCACTGGGCAAAGAATGTGAAACCTTGGCATGGACACATTCAGAGCTTGAGTTAACAAACTTGGTCATGTCTGAAAGCATATGTGACCACCAAAATGTTTCCTGAAGGAGATTATGCATATACTGAATGAATGGGTGACCAGTAGCGGGAGAGCAATAAGCCCATTTGAGGGTTTGACAGTAGCTTTTTGGCCTTCTCATACTAAAATTGAATAATTGATAACATTTAATTAATCCAAGGAAATGCTGAAGACGGGGCTGAGGCAGATGTGACCCTTTCAGCACTGATAATGTAGCCCATGTATCCCACAAAAAAACAAACAAACAAACAAACAAACAAAAAAACCCACACAACACCTACTCACTGAGTTTTGACTTATGGTATATTTAGTCTATGTCCTAGTGAACTAGTATAAGAATGCATTCACTGATAGTGACTTTAAAGCATTTCTTTAAGTCGCTCTGGTTAAGTGCTTCAGCTAAATGCTGTAAATGTAAATAAAATGCACACTTTTCAGCTTTCACATATAATTAATGCTAAAAAGGTGTGCTAAAACATGTCTGACATGCTGGACATCAAGGTTTAGATTCTGGGTATATACTAGGATATCGTCTGTGTAAGCAATCATAAAGCTTCCCAGCATGTCGGGATGTACATCATTTATTAGGCAATGGAATACTAAGGAGGCACCAATGTCTTCCACCCATTTTGAGAGTGCATACAGACTTAGATGTATGTGCTACACAGGCCAAGCTTGGTTTAAGCCTTGGATTTCTAGCTTTATTTAGTCTGTGGAAATTTATACACCCACCACTCCCAAAGTCAAACAAGAAGGATCCAGCTGATGCCGGAGATGTACAAAGAGGGATGTAACTTTGCTTTACCGCTTTTTCCCCATATTCTTCCATAACTTGTTGTTTGTTGAGTGAAAGGTGGTATATTAACACCAGCAGGGGTGTTGTCCCACAGAGCAGGTTGATATAATAATTGTAGGGACAGTGAAGAGGTATCCCACTGGCTTTTTTCCTGGAAAATACTTCCTGTAGGTCATGATGTTTAGGAGGAATGTTGATCTTGATCTGACTTTCAACAGATGTGGAGCTGAGGTGTTGACACGGCAATGCTGGAGGTACTAGAGTGATCATTTATTGATAGTTTGTTTAGTCCATGAGATGAAGGTATTATATCGAGTATGATGCAGGGAATATCGAGTATGATGAGGTGATTAAGTGAGGTAGTCACTGTGGCCATCATTTCCTCACAGAAACAGAAGACTTCTGTCACAGTAACATAGGATGTACTATTTGGATGTAGTTGTGGATAAAAGTATTTAAAAAAAAGTCAATCAAAGTTCAAGATAGCAGAAACACAAAAGAATGGATGAGAGGTAAGTTAACTTTCACAAACAATGTGTACTACAAAGGAGCAAGAGGAAAAGTAAAAAAAGATGATGTAGTAAATATAAGGTAACATATGACGTGACTGTCAGACATCAGGTGACCATGACTCTGTGAACACAACAAGGGGTGCTTAGTCTTTTGTGTGTTACCAAAGTAAGCTGATTGCGTGACAGTCTTCCTGTCCTCTAAGGTACAACAGTATCAATGAGTTTATTGCTGTGTAGTATGTAATCATGAACTCAGTGGTACACCACAAGGGAATCAGAAAGCAATGTTAGGGGATCTATGCTTTACTCAACCTTCTTTGGAAGTGAAGTCTCTGTTGAGCTTTTTTACCATTGGAATGAAGGGCAGTGAACAGTTCTTTCTGATGAAGACCCTTAAGTGGCATCCACACAGGAAGTGATGGGCAATTCAGGCAGTATAAGCAAATCCCACTTGTGGCAGCGACGGTTGACTAGGACAGAGGCAACACACAACCATTACACTCACATTCACAAGAAGGGGTAATTTTGTAATAGCACATTAGGCTAATGTGCATGTCTTTGGAATGTGGGAGGAAACTGGAGTACCCTAAGGAAACCGGAGCATGGGTTCAAACTGTGCTTATCACTACTGCTCCTTATAAGAAGTTATTTCTGTTAAAGGAGGCAAAGCTTCTGAGACCAAGTGTTCACTTACTTTCTCCACAGACCAATATATTTTCTTTTCTTTTCTTTTTTTTAATAAATAAAAGCAATATTTCAAATAAAAGCACATTTTTGTGGTTTGACCTTTATCAGTAAGCACTATATTGAAGAAGCAGAAATACTGTATTTGCTTGTTCTAATGAAGAAGGAATTTTTACTGGAGGTGGCAGGAAGTAGGAAGTAATTAAGCACACTCAAATTTTCTGTTTATTTATTTGTTTTGTGTGTGTGTGTGTGTGTGTGTGTGTGTGTGTGTGTGTGTGTGTGTGTGTGTGTGTGTGTGTGTGTGTGTGAAATAATCAATAATAATACAAATAAACAAATAAATAAACAAACAGAACATTTGAGAGTGCTCAACTACCCCCTAAACTTTCTGCCACTTCTACATCAGTACTTTATAAAGCCATCTTTTGCAGCAATTCCAACTGCAAGTCTGTTAGGGCATGTCTCTACATGCTTGGCACATGTAGATACTGGAATTGTTACACATTCTTCAAAGCAAAGCCGCTTCAGCTCCTTCAAGAATTTATCTTCTTCATGAATTTGCCTGTATTTAGCACCTTCCCTCATTACCTCAATTTTGACCAGCTTTCCAGTTCCTGACGACGAAAAGCATTCACACAGCATGATACTGCCACCATCATGCTTCACTGTGGGGATGGAGTTCTTGTGACGAGAGATATTGGTTTTGTAGTAGACAAAACGTTCTCCTTGAAAAGTTTTTTGTCTCCTCTGACCGGAAAACCTTCTTCCTTATGTTTGGGGAGTCTCCCACATGCCCTTTGATAAACTCTAAATGTGCTTTTTAATTTTTTTCTGCTTTTTCTGGCTACTCTTCTGTAAAGACTAGTTCTGTGGAGTATGGAAAAAATACCCCAGTGTCCACTTTGGAGCTTTCCAGCTCCTTCAAGGTTTCCTTTAGTCTCTTTGTTGCCTTTCTGATTATGCCCTGTCTGTGAGTTTTGGTGAATGGTTTGTTGTGGTGCAATATTATTTAAAAACTCTGTGAGGATGTGTTAAATGGTGCTCTGTGGTATTTTTATGGCTTTTAATTTTTTTTATAGCCCAGCTTCTCCACAACTTTGTTCCTGACTTTGTTCCCACTTATTCATTCATTCATTCATTTATGTATCTATCTATCTATCTATCTATCTATCTATCTATCTATCTATCTATCTATCTATTGATTGATTTAATTATTCATTCATTCATTCATTTATAAGATTAAAAAAGAAAAACTTTTCAAAAAATTTTACTTCACCAATTTGGACTATTTAGTATAGGTCCATTATATGAAATCCAAGAAAAAAAAACATATTTAGATTACAGGTTGTAAACAGAAAAAGTGCCAATGGGGTAAATACTTTTGTAAGCCACTTGAAATTTAAAAGTTGAAAGAAATAAACAATTTCCACAGGATATTTGCTCTCTGTTAGAGCTGCCAAATGCATTTTTTAATTAGTGCATCAAATGCACTAACTTGGATCACTGAATGATGAAGTGAATTTTGAGCGTATTATGAGGGTAAGAAATTTAAGCAATTTTCCTGATTGTTTGCTTAAAAGGTCCATAAGAACTACTGTATATTTTGAGTTTTACCTGATACACAGAGGTTAGGCTCGCAGAAACCCCTCTCATGCCTTCTGTAATGCTAAAAATAGCTGTATTCATGTTGTAATGGGACCTAGTTTAAATTGTTAGGGCTGAAAGGCAAGTTAAAAAACCTATTTGTTGACTGACCATCCATCCTTTAACCATTTAAATACTTTTTCAAGGTTTATTTGTTGATTATGGTCAAATCTGTTATTAACTGTATGGGTAAGCTGTCCCAGCTGACAATTTCCAATCCCAGCTAACATTGGATGAGAGTCAGGGTATGCCATAGGCAGGTTGCCAGTTTACAAAATCTGTAGCCAGTTGACATAATATGCATGTCTTTGGACTCTGTAAGGATACCAGATCACCCAGAGGAGCCCCACATACATGCACGGAGAAACAATACACACGGAGAAACCTGGTCAACCTTAAGGTTCGAGCCCAAAGCCATAAAGCAACAATCATAACTATTGCATCAACATGCTACCCAGTGTTGATTATTATGGTCAAATCTGTGATCAATTGTATGGCCGGGTGTGTCCAATGATACTGGGAAATTATTTTTTTAGAAGCCTCGTTCTAAGCCCTTAGGTTAAACTAATTTATTTTAGGATGTCTGGGAGCCCCAGCAACACTTGTCTGGTAGTAAATGCTTGTGTACACATCTGTACTTTCTATGGATTACTCCTCCTTCTTGAATTCTTTGAGGTATGAAATTCAATAATAATGGTTCCAACTTTCATATAAGTCAGTTCTCAGTTCTCTGCCAGTTCTCAGATTAGATTTTTTTAGGATGGAGACTTGTCATGGACATTTAAATTTTTAGTCAGATTGATATCCGGACTGTTTAATACCCATGTCATTCGGTTGATATGCCTTACTTGAAGAAAAGCTCTTTGCTTTGTGACACGATTCATTGTCTTTTTCTGAAACCACTTCACCAAAAACTAATCAACAAAAACTATTTTCCATTTATTCTCCAACAAAAGAATAAACAAATGTCCAAAAGTGTGTATACCTGTGAACTGACTGTTGAGGTAATGATTGCCATCTTCCCTGGACTTTTACCTCAGATGTAAACCCATATTATTAATGATTGTTTGATTCAGGCAGTCTTCTTTATGTGTTTCATCAGAACAACACCAGACAAAATCATCTCCTTGGTCAAACTATATTCATGATACATCACCGAGCAGGACTGGTCTCCAATCATTCATATTCCACCACTGCTTCTCTTTAGATTACCGTAACATTTCCATCTGTTTCGGTATAAGTGCTTTTCAAGGTGTAAATTCCATTTCATTTAACCTGTTTCTTACAGCTCTGACACAAACATGGATTCCAGTTTATGCACAGTTTTTTCATTTGCAAGTTTGTTGTAAATTTCTATCCTGAAAGATGTTTTCCTTGGTCTACTTTTATGATTTCCTTTTATAAACTTCCCATTTTGTTTATACTTGCACTGCAGTTTAAACATGGCTGACTGGTAACAACAAACACCTTTTGCCACGTTTGTGTTGAATTTTCTTCTCCAGGCAGTTTTATTAATCCTTTTCATTGTTTCAGTTGACAGCTGTCTTGTCTACCAACAAGTCCACCAACTTGTTAAGTTCCGTAAGCACACTTATTAAGTGTATACTACAGTAATTTGCATTTTTAGTCTTATGCAGTAATATGACAGCTGAAAACCTAACTTTTTCGGCAGTTCTTAGATTATTTTTGCAATGCTGCAGCTCTCACACATATATACCACACACTTTTCTTTACTGCCCGGACTCTATTCTTTTGCACACAGAAGATGGGACTTGAATATTGTACTGTTGCACTTTAAATGAGTCAATGTCATTTTACATCTGCTGCTGAACTGTGTTGTTATTACACTTTCTATCCTTTGTACACACACACACACTCACACACACACACACACACACACACGCACACAGACATATATATATATATATATATATATATATGAGGAACGTATAAGAAGTGTGTGACCTTGGGTGATGCTTGTAATTTGTGCTTCCCGAAAACATGATATTAAGAGAATGAGTTCAGTGGAGGAGCTGGGTACAGATTTGAAACTTCACCATCTGTTTTTTTGTATCTAGCAAACTAAAAGAATGTGAAATGGAATAGCCTATATTTCTTTTTAAGGGTTAAGCATTTTGGTTAAATTGAGATACTCCAGTTTTTGGGTCACTGTACTAAAATGGGTGTTCAGCTTCTAGAAATGTCTCTTTTCTATTTTGACAGACATTCATTGAAGGTTTCTAATGTCACTAGATATAGATTAGGATGATACTCTTGACATTATAGGAAAACTAATCTAACCCCATTTATGAGGCATCTGTAATTTCTATAAATGCCAATGCTTTGTCAATATGTTTTGATATAGGACTACAGTAAATACTTTTGTCTCTCACTGAAAACATGAAACTTGGTTAGCTTGAGGATTCCTGCCAACAGTAGGCGCTGAGAAGCTTAACTATGGAGCAGAAATGGCCTAATTTAATACAGCATCCTCCACAATTATTGGCACCCCTGGTAAAAATGTGTTAAAAGGATTTTATTGTAGGAGCCTAATATCACTCTAAAAATTTTAGAAAAGTCTGACCTTTAACTCAAGTCAATAAAAAAATCCTCATTAAGAAATTATTTAAAAAAAAAATCACCTGTGCCACAGTTATTGGCACCCCTAATGATTCCAGTAAAGATGTAATTGAAGCAGTTTTTAAAGCTGATCAAATTATCTAGGAACTTTTAAATAATAATTAATGACTTCCTGTTTCCCTGGGGTATAAAAGTGATGTAAAACAAAGGCCTAGTTCTCTCAACCACTCAACAATGGAAAGACAAGACAACATGCTATTCAAGTTAGGCAGATGTGTGTTGATCTTCATATGTCAGGTAATGGTTACAAGAAAATAGCTACTCACCTTAATTTGCCCATATCCACAGTCAGTGCAATAATTAAGAAGTTTAAAACTCCACAGTGAGGAGGGTGGTAAGAGAAGTAAAAAATTCTACAAAGCTCACTCTGCATCAAACTGCATCAAAGAGTGGTAATTTTGGATCACAAAGTCTCCATAATCACCAGTAGATGCTGTCTACATGCCAACAAAATTTTTGGAAGGTATGCAAGGAGAAGGCCTTTTCTGGCCAACTCTCACAAATAGAAACGTCTTGAGTTTGTAAATAGGTCACATGTAAGCAATCATGGCCGAGTATACAAGAGAATTTTAGTTTGAGGGTAACTGAATATATTTTCATAGGTTGTCGGTCGAATTCGAGGTAAAAAAGTCTTCAAAAAAGTTTTGAACCTGCTCAAAATTTGGTGCGAATTCAGAGTGGCTCGAATACAAGCAAACAGCTTCGGAAGCAGTTTGGTCCTTTTTGCTTCTTTTTGAATGGCAACTTACGCAAATCTGCCCCTTTTGACAAAGAAAAACCCATGAAATTATGATATGTCGTGCGAATCCGCCCATTTTTTACAAAGAAAAATCATGAAATGATGCACAGGTAACGCGAATCTGCCCCTTCTATAAAGAGGCAGCTGACAGGAGTCCTGTGCGCCTCTATTTACACTTTCGTTTAAAAAATGTTTTTAACAATCTGCATATTTTCTACATACAACGTGCCTCTTGCCATCTCACACATGTAATGCAAAAATATAATATTATTTCGCCCTGTGATGGTCTGGCAAGCTGTCCAGGGTGTACCCTGCCCTCGCCCAGAGTCGTCTGCGATGGGTGCCAGCCTCCACGCAAACCTAATTAGGATTAAGTAGTTCAGAAAATGAATGAATGATGAATAATATTATTTCTAAATATTAATCGTTGTTCCAGTCTCAAGCTGCTTTTCACAACAGACAGAAGAACGTGCATCTCAGATCTGTTCCATTTGTGCCAGGATCAGATTCTTTGGGATGTATTACAGGGAACATATGGGAAATACATATAGGCTATGCCTTATGCAGCCTATTGTTGTATTTTTTATTTACTTTTTCTGGAATCACTAGTTCAACTTGCACTTTCTCACATGATCTCTCCTCGGATATAAACGGGATTTTTCCCTTATCAGCTTGAGTTGGAAATCTGATCTAGTCTGTTATTCGCATCAAAATAAATAACAAATCCCCAGGTTTAATAAATAAAAACCTCGAACAGGTAATTATGCTCCAATCTGACATGGAGTGAACGTACTGTAGAGGAAGGCACAGGTTTATCTCACACATCCGTGTTTCAGCTTCAAACCAATAGTGTAGGCTGAAATAGCGGCTGTCCCATAAGCCAAAGCTGAACAGCCCATGCTGGAGGGTACATGGAAAAATATACAGAGAGCCAAGGGAGGCATTACAACGTTTGAGGAGCCACTTGCCACATTCATAGTATTTATGACACTGTCCCAATGGGTGAGTGGAGTCTACATAGTAAAAACATTGTTTCCCTCTTTTACAGTGTAGATCAGCTGAGTCGGATGTGACAAATTTGCATGAGCTCAAAATTTTGACTCCCCTCTTGGTTTCCAGATAGGGACACTAATCTTTTTTGTTTAACAACTTGTCTAGGCATATGATGAAATCAATGAATGTCTAAGAATGGCAATTCAGTCTTGTCTTGCTCAAGTCCTGATGGGAATTAAAGATATGAGGCCTGGCTTATTCTGTCTGCATGATGCAGGGTTTCTGAACTCTATAGCTTTTTCTTCTTCATTTTTAAGTGTCATGACTCATTCACCAGCCTTTTTGTCCTTTGAGAATGAGTAAATAAGTTGTTGTATTAGACAGTAAAATAATAGTAGAACTGGGTGTCCTCACCCCTTGCAGGCCATGCTACTATAACTTAGGTTAGTGCTCTCACAGTGAGCAGAGGCACAGACCGAACAGCGGTCAATTAGGTGATCTTGCAAGGAGAAATAAATTGATAAATTAAGAAGAGGGAAATACTGGCAATTTGTGGGATCTTAATCAAGAAATTGAATGACTCCTTTAGTTCTACAACTTTTTTTTTTGTAGATTTGCCTCTGAAGTAGCCTGGCATATTCATAGTAGGTGAAATCGTCAGAGTTGGCTGCAAGGGTTGGTGTAGTTCTCACATGTATATATCCTGTCTCATGTACATATTTATGTCCAAGGAATAAAACATGTTGATTTCAGCTAATACTGAGTAGTAGTTGTTGCGGAATAATGCATTTTTTGCAACATATTGTATTTCTCCAGCTTTTAGGCGCATCTCCATGGCTTCTGCAGCACAGCTCCTCTACAAGCTACTTCAAGCTAAATTTAAAAGAAATCCACTTAGCTGTTTTTGTGCAATTCCAATAACGAGAAAAGATGTTATTGTCGGGATCAGCGGATCTCACAGTTTAACTTTTCCCATGTGAATCTGTACAGCTGTTCATATTTACATGTGAGAGCTAACTATTCCACACTTGAAATGATTTGAAACATCACTCAGTTGCAGAAGACACCTTCACAATGTGCCTCCAAGTGAGTACAACTTATCTGTACTGACTGAGAACAGGTAATTGTAGTCAGAAGTCTAGAGATTGTTTATGAAGTAGCTGAACATGCGTAGACATGTAATGCTGTTTATAGTTGAAATGCTGATGATGCTGGTAGGGGTAGTTTGTGATATCAGTGGTGGAAAGTGTGTGATATAAACTAGTCAAACAGGATTTTTTTGATATTAAAACAGTGCTATCTGTTTTAACTCTGGCTCCTACCTAATGTTGTTGACAGACAGGGAAAGAAAATACACAGATTAGATTATATTATACAAAGAAAAAATAGATGAGGTAATACAACTAAATCTTAATTGGTGACAGCTCATTGTGTCTCAGTGTGAGCAAGATCATGTTTGTCAACATTGGACATGCGCAAAGCCATTTGCGTTGCAGATAGATGTAAATAAACGCAGTGGCCTGCTGATATAGGCCTACATTGCAGCATGCTGTAACCAAGCAATTTTTGCTGGTTTACCCGTTATTCAGACACTGTGATGTTCTGTGGTGTTTTGAGTTGATTCTGTTATATACAGACGCAGGAGACAGAGACTAGATAAATAAACAAGGGTCATCATAACATTCAGTGCTCATCATTTGTGTGTGAAAGACAGTCACCATAAGCTATAAGACTCACTCTGGAAAAATATTTAAAAAGTTGCTGTTTGATACAGTCTTGGAAGCCCCTGCACTAAGCCACTGCATTAAAGTCAAATGTAAAATCACCTCATGTATATATTTTTCCTAATAACTTGCTCAACATTTAAATTTATGGCATTTGGCAGACACCCTTATCCAGAGCAGACGAAATTGTATCTCATTTAAACAACTGAGAATATGAGGGTTAAGGGCCTTGCTCAAGGGCCCCATAGTGGCAGATTGGTGGGAATGGGGCTAGAACCCCCCACCATCCAATCAGTAACCCAGAGCCTATAGATTTAGATGAAAGTTTTTCTGAATTAACTGACATTTTAGGGATCAAGTGACACACACACATATACAGTGGATAATATAAAAAATGATAAAATATTCACATTTTGTTGCTTTGTAGCCTGAAATAAGGACACACACATACACACACTTGTTTTTTTTTTTTTTTAGTTTTTTTCCGAGGCAACTTATAACAGCCAAGTTATATACAATATAATTTAACGATAATAGTATTAATTCAGGTAAAAACAAACAAACAAACAAACAAAAAATAATAAATTAAAAATACTTGTATGTGTAATCAGGTGTAATTAATCACCTTTTCCATTGCATATTAAGCTATTTTGCTTCCATCTGTGACCAGCTATAATAATTCTGATTAGTTTAGTACACAAACTTTTTGGTTTTTTGAAAGTGCAAATAATCAATTATTTGTGGCAAGACACTGGTCAGTCAGTGAAGGATACAAAAGACTTCAAAGGCTTTGTCATTCTGTTGGAGCACAAGAGGAGTGAAGTTTCTCTGTAAAGTTGCTAAAAAAACTGGAGGAGAGGCTACAAAGAGGGCTAAGGCAATTAGTTATTTATTTAATTATTTAATTATTATTATTATTATTATTATTATTATTATTATTATTCATCTTCTTCCGCTGGTTCCGGGATCGGGTCGCGGGGGCAGCAGCCTAAGCAGTGACTCCCAGACGTCCCTCTCC
>JAOUQZ010000039.1:11605874-11620066 GCA_028564935.1 Neosilurus hyrtlii
GTGTGTGTGTGTGTGTGTGTGTGTGTGTGAGAGAGAGAGACAGAGAGAGAGAGAGAGAGAGAGAGAGAGAGAGAGAGTTGCCTAAAGATCTCAGTATCCCACATACTAATGTGAGGCCAGTGGTAGTCAAACAAGAATCTTAGTGGAGCTGGTGGGTGTTCCAGATTTAAGTGCCACAATGTCTGTTCAAACTATAATGTGTTGTACATAGAAAGCATGGTCTGCTGGAAAGAATGTGTTTTGCTTATGTTTATGGTGTTATCTCACACAGGAGTAGATATGATACTTTTGTGAATCATATTAGACAGCAGGGAAACACATAAGCCTATGACAAAACTGAAACAGCCGATTCATGCACAGATACTTAAAACATCACTTTAATAGCTATTGACTCTTGTGTGTTTTAAGATATTCTTCGGTTCCAATTTTCTTCAATGTAATTATTTAAAAAATTCTTGGCCAATGCATGGCCTCCAGAGATGGTGCTTTATTAAAAGCATGGATGATTCTTATTGGGAAAGTGTCAGCAATGCCCAGCAGAACAGCTTGTATCTTCTCCACTATGACATATGTAGTTTTCTTCAATTCTCTTTCTATAATTAAGAATTTTTTTTCTCCTCAAATCTTTCTTTGTCTTTCTGTCTAACAATATTTCCCATTGCTCATTTACATTTACAGCATTTGGCAGACTCTCTTATCCAGAGCGACTTACAATTATCATTTTTACACAACTGAGCAGTTGAGGGTTAAGGGCCTTGCTCAAGGGCCCAACAGTGGTGATAGTGGATTGAACCGTTGACCTTTGGATCAGTAACCCATCGCCTTAACCACAAAGCCACCACTGCACTTTTACACACATCTCGTATTTCTGTATGTGTGTCTCTACATGTGCTGGTGCTGCACTGTCAGTTGTGTGATATTCCATGACGTGTCTTTATATTACACTAGGATGTATTTTTTCTAATGCAGCCACAGGACTGAGTAAAAAAATATCCTCCAACACACTGGATTGCCATTTAATTCTTGGATTTAATTCATATGTTAAAATTGATCAACAGTGCCTCGTGGTCTTAAATCGGATGTGCTATGTTGTGTGTGTTAAATGAACATGACACATCAGTATCCAGCTGACTGAATGGAGCAATGACATGGCTTAGGTGCATTTAATACTGACAAGCCAAGTAGAAACGGTGATAATGAGATTACTGTGCAAGCCTGCAAATATACTTTAAGCAGTCCTTTACTGGCTTGAGAGTAATTATGAAGCCTGCTGGCAGCAATGAACCAATGTGAGGAGCCAAACACAAACACATAAGCAAATTACTAATTAATAGCCATTAATACAGCCTTCTACCTCACTCTCAAACAATGAAATGCTACATCAAAACAAGTGAACCTGAGGGACATGCTTTTTCTTGAAATTAAATTGTGCATTAATCTTTATACTCAATAGATAAACACTGCAGATCTTGCAGGATTCATTCAGTGAAGGACAACAAAGAATTCCAATGATCAATTTATCCTAACATCTCATGTGTTAAGTTTTTTCCTTATTACACATAAATGGAGTCAATTATGTAAATTGACATATGTACATATATTGCCTCTTTCCCTCAAATGTTCCTAGAGAACGTGAAAGCAGCTGGAGGATTAATCTTTATTAAGAGTTTAGTTCTGTGCTCTTAGTTTTGGTCATATTATTAATACTAAAACTTACATTAATACGAAATTACAACAAATTACATTGAGGTTTCCATAAGCAGCATAATTTAACACATTTACATTTACTAAACTATGTACCAAACCAGGTACAGTGGTAAATGTTTTGGAATAGCCAAGTCAATGTTCTGGCATGAATCCAATTGATATACTGTGGAAGGACTTGAAGCGAGCAGTTTATGCAAGGAAACCCAGCAACATCCCAGAGTTGAAGCTGTTCAGTGTGGAGCAATGGGCTAAAATTCCTCCAAGCCAATGTGCAGGACTGATCAACAGAAACACAAAATGTAGTTATTGCTGCAAGATGGGGTCACACCAGATATTGAAATCAAAGGTTCACAAACTTTTTCCACTCACAGATATGTAACATTGAATAATTTGCATTAATAATAAATGAACAAGTAAAATAATTTTGTTTTATTTATTTAACTGGGTTCTCTTTATCTAAAATGGGTCACTGTATATCAAATCACCCAATTTGAGAGACATTTCCCAGTTGACCGCATCAGGTCTCCTGCCAAAAAAAAAAAAATAAGAAACATGTTTCAGCACACACACATATAGACCTTTATTATGTATAGTAAATATAGTAAGCAACAAGCAGTGAATATATACAGCATGCATTAAACATTCACAACTCTGGAAGGAAGCCTAACAGCAAATCCAAATCTGCCATGTTATCTTCAGAAGTATAAGAAAACCCAGTAAAAATGTAAAAATGAAAGTTAACTGCCCACATGGTCAGCCATGGCTATAAAAATGTGGCCCTCACCTCAGTAGTGATGAAGTGCTTCGAAGGGCTAGTCAGAGACTTTATCACTTCTTTCCTACCGGCCATTCTGGACCTGCTACAGCTTGCGTATCGTCCCAACCAATCTCCCGAGGACGCCATTGCACACCTCCATTATACAGCCCTGAGCCATCTGGACAACAGAAAGGGGAATTATGTAAAAAGTATGTTGACTTCAGTTCAGTGTTTAACACCATAATTCCCTCCATACTCACCACTAAGTTGAAGGTCCTGGGCCTCAGCCCATCCCTGTGTTGCTGGATCTTCAACTTCCTGACAGACAGACCACAGGCGGTAAAGTTGGACAACCATGTCTCACCCTCACTCACCCTCAGCACTGGAGCCCTCTAGGGCTGTGTTCTGAGCCCCCTGCTGCACTCTTTATACACCTATGACTATGTAGTCACTTCCAGCTCCACCACCATCATCAAGTTTGCGGACGACACTGTGGTGGTGGGCCTGATGTCTAACAACAACGACACAGCCTACCTAAAGGAGGTAAGAAACCTGGAATTATGGTGCCAGGACAACAATCTCCTCTTGAATGTCAGCAAGACTAAGGAGCTGATAGTGGACTTCAGCACAAAGCAGGAGAGCAATTACCAGTCTCTGATTATCAACAGGACCCCAGTGGAGACAGTGGACAGTTTCTGGTACCTAGGTGTTTACATCACGCAGGACCTGACATGGTCCTGTCATGATAACACCCTGGTGAAAGAGGCCAGGCAGTGTCTCTTTCATCTTGTATGCCTGAAGGACTTTAAACTGCCCTCAAGGGTGCTAAAGACTTTCTACACCTGCACCATTGAGAGCATCCCTATGGGAAGTATGACAGCCTGGTTTGGAGACAGCACCAAACAGGACAGGCAAGCTCTCCAGAGGGTGGTGTGATCAGCAGAGCGTACCATCCGTATCAAGCTTCCCGACTTTTACATTATATACAGCAAGCAGTGCTGGACCAAGGCAAGGAAGATAACGAAGGTCCTCAGCCATCCCAACAATGGACTCTTCTCTCTGTTGCGGTCAGGGAAACGTTTTCGCTCCTTGAAAGCAAACACTGAGCGAATGAGGAGGAGCTTCTTCCCACAGGCCATTCGGGCCCTTAACAGAACACTAGTACCTGGACTTTGTAGACCTACACTTTATCATTACATTCTACCTTAACTGATTGTTTCACACACAATTTGCACTCTCTGTACACCTTACACTACTCTGCACACTCAACAAGCGCACTCACTGGACATCTTGTGTGCATACTGCACCAACACTTTTCATATGTATTACTTATAAAATTGCCACTACATTTATATTTTATTTATATTCTACATTTTTATATTTATATTCAACCTTTAACTATTGGTGTCCTTTAAGTAGTTATAGTTGTTATTTTTTTTTTTTTCTCGATATTTATAGTTTTTATTCTTTAAATTTTAGGACAGCCATAACAAGCATTTCACTACATATTGTACGGTGCATGATTTTGTACGTGACAAATAAAATTTAATTTGAATTTGAATTTATTATAATAGAAAAAGGGGGCTCAATGCGGAATGGATTGCAGAAGGCACATATGAGTCTGACTGTAAGGTGTCACAAACTTACAGCCATAAAATGTACATTTAAGATGATGTCAATAAAATTTTTAAATGTCAAGCATGGAATGTTTTTTCCCCATTTTCTAAAGCAGCTTGCTTTTAGGCTACATCCCAAATTACCCCTGCTCACTAGAGCTTTCTGTGCTCCCTTCCAAGTGCACTTTGTATCAGTTGGCGTGCTATTTGTGATATAATCTGAATTCAGTTGCTTTGCCTATATAGAATGCTTAAGATAAACTCTATGACAAATGTTCATTTGCTTTAATAAAAATTTAAAGAATAAAATTTGAAATGTATTTACTCGTTTAAATAAATTACACAGGTGCATTCACTTTCAATTAAATTAATATGTCAAGCGCATTCTGTTTAGCTTAACTTAGAGAGAGAGAGAGCAGGAGAGAGAGAGAGAGAGAGAGAGAGAGAGAGAGAGAGAGAGAGAGATCTGGGTGGCAGATTTGGAAGGGGAGCAGTTAGCCATATTTACCAATTTAGCAGTTTGTGTATACAGTTAAAACATTACATCCTTAGCTTTAATGAAACTTCAGTGTAAAATGTTTGCACATGAAACATGCATTTAATATAGGACGGAAAAACAAAAAACAAAACAAAACTACTTTTCACTCTTGCTTTAAACCTAAAAGTTCAAATTAAATTCATTAATGTGGCCAAGTTACCTGAAACAGGTAAGTTATAATACAATGTAAAACATGCTATTGTCTTATGTGAACAATGTACTGTAGTTTATACTGTAGCCTTGACGATAGAAGGAAAAGTATTACAGCGAAAATTATATAAACAATGACTGTATTGTTTAAAGAGTACAATGGTATGTTGACATTTACCTGCCATTGTATTTGTATTTGCTATTTGAGCTTGCCTTGGTAATGCACAACTCTGTCTGCAAAGGTCTTCCTTCATAACCTGAGAAGATTAGAATATTAGACTATGATAGATATTCGAGGCATGGTGCCTTTTTCTTCCAATTTTGTATGTCCAAACAAAAAAGTGTATCCTATTAAAATTCATATTTGGTTCTGCCCTAGTTTTGACTCATATACATTTATATAGTGAAGTGGAAGCAGCATCTCATGCACAGAGATTTTAGATATTATCTCATAACTAACTATGTGCCAGGCAGATCTTATTTTGTTCTTTAGCACACATTGTGCAGAGATATCCAGGGACGGTCCCAAACACAGGCAAGCTAGATAATAAATTATCCAATGCAATCAGCATTTTGTTTGCAAGGCTTGGCAATAGCTCAAAGTGTAACAGGGTTCTAATCCAAGTCTAAGATAAACCAGCATTTTTGTCAGAGATAGCTTTTTTCAGAGACGAAAAAGTAATAGGTAATATAAAAATCCTTTAAATCTATTGCTTGGAATGGTGGTGTAGCGGTTAGCTTGTCTGCCTCACTGAAAGAAGGTCCTAGGTTCAAGTTCTTGGAGGGTGTTTGTGGAGTTTTCATGTTCTCCCCATGCTTGCTTGGGCTTCCTCCAGGTACTCCAGTTTCCACCCACAGTCCACACATGCACGACACTGACTGTTACAAATTGCCCCTAGGTATGAGTATGAGTGTGAATGGTTGTGTGTTTTGGCCCCTCCAGTGGTCTGGTGAGCTATTTAGAGTGTTCTCCGACTCTACTGAAAGCCTCCCCGTGGCCCTAGTAGGATTAAGTGAAATGAATGAATATTGCATGGATGTGTCTTCAAGCACAGCAGTATCAGTCTTTTATCTTTCAAGAGAATGAAATTTATTAGTAGCCATAATATTCAGGCATGTAAAGGAACGCACTGGAGTTGTAAATGCCATTTTTGTATGCATTTATTCTTAGTATAGATAGATGCCTGACTTCTAGAATGTTCTATTCATATGAATAGTAAGAGTTAGAATTAAATTTGTGCATAGTATATAGAGAGTGTTGAGATGCCCTGCATGTTCTCAGTAGCTAGTTCAGGCATGAGTAGCGCCGTGCCTCTCTGTGGAAAGGCAGTGTTGGAAATTGTGTGGCAGACAAGCTAAGTGAGCAGTTTGCATTTGGAGCACAGCTGGCATGTGTGAAGGTAGAAGGCCAGTAAAGGTTTGTTGGCAGCATGCTTGACTGCCCTTGACGAGCTAATGATGCTGATGGAAATGAATGAGCTTCGGCTCATGAAGAGCATGCCACTCGATGTCACCCCTTATCACTTACACTGCCTCAGTGCATTTACACACATACCCTAACATACTGTCTTTTTTATATTTCAGACTATTTAGCCTGTATCCACCTCAGCCTTTTCTTGCTCTGAACCACACAGGTCTCAGGATGTATGTGAGGGGAAGTAGTAGTAGTAGTAGAAGCTTTCTGTCTGATATCTTTTAAACACTGTACTTTTCTGCCAAAAGCTTCAGGAACTTAAAGGATGCAAACCCCTAGAAAGTTGTGTCAAATAAATAAATAAATAAATATGTGAATAAATAGATTTAGAATACTGTGACATAATGTGCTTTGTGCTAAGAGCAAGACACTAACTGGAGATTTACAGATTCACAAAGTTCAGCAGTTTTTTTTTATTAATATTATTTTACAGTTAGTAGCTAGTAAATGTGATTGGCCTTATGTCTTTGAAATGTGCTGCTCTATCTGTTTGCCTTTCCTTTCCTTTTATAACTGCCATTATATTTCTTACCTTGTGGGATAACACAGGAGTTTTACCATAGCAGACTGGATATGCCATGGTTGTTGTTTTTGTAAGGTCACTCAAATAAAGGGATTTGGTAAATGTGTTTAAGTCATAACATTACATAGTCTATCTCCCTGATGTAGGCACTCCAGATTTGTGACATTCTTCTGTTCTCATATCGTTCTAATTATTTCACTTTTAAATACACCTGAATCAATATTGAGAATCTTGAAATTATGTCCAGAAAGAACTTAAAGATTGGCTGTGCTTTGCATTCGTTTTCGAAATTTTGGATTTTTTCCCCTTAAAATGTTAATACTTGAGCCTCCCTGATTACATTTAGACCCTAATTACAAATAGAACCAGAATACTTTATTTATCCCTGAGGAAATTTTGTACAAGAAGATTGAATCAGTGAGCGAAATTTTAGGTGATTTAAAAAGTGTTCAAGAAGCAACTATGGCTAGCAGTTTCAATAAAACGGTGTAAGTGGTTACCTATTTGAACTATAGAGGATGGAGTCTTGTGGAGACAGTGAGCCGTCACTCTGAGGATGAGAATGGTTCCAAAGTTGACTGTGATGGTAGATCCAAAATGGCGTATAGACTCAACTTGTCTTTCCTGTTGTCCATTGGTTTAGGAACACAAAAGACATTTTTTCCATGATTTCTGTGCTTGTAGTTTGTGCAGTTCAGCAGTGGCCATTAATGTGTTATGATACACGGGATTGTGACATAGCCCAGCCAATCCAACGATTTCACGTCACTACCAGACTGGAACAGCCAATGAGGAAGATATCATGTCTCTGTGCATGCCCAGTATTGCAGCACTCACACGTACTTTCACAAGGGGCCAAGACTGATGTGGCTGGACTGTCCTACATGATTGCTTTAAATAACCAGTAACACTAATTCACCACAGATACCCTTTAACCCTCAGTATGATTCCAGTATTTCCTTAAAAAGGTATTTGAGCAATATAACAGTGATTTGAGTGATTTGAAGTGAATTATCACCTAGTTTTATTGTCCACTGCACCTTTTATAGAACAGTAATAGCCTTTGTTAGTTTTATTTGAACAGCGTAAACAGAAGAAAAATCTGGTTATACTCTTGCTTTACATAATATATTGTATTTTACTTGTGAAGTTGCTCTAATGCATTCCTGAGATTCCTGACATCTTCTGTTCTGACAATTGCTGCTTTGACCGATGCCTAGGAAAACATTCATTCTTTCATTCATTCATTCATTTGCTCATTTATTCATTACCTATACCTCTTGTGCTATTTAGGGTTGTAGGGAATTCAATCACATCTGACTCTGGGTAAAAGACGGGGTACTCCCTGTACTACTTATCATTGTAGGGCCAACACAAAAAGACAACTATTCCCACTCAATTCACACATAATGTGCATGTATTTGGACTGTGTGAGGAAACCAGAGCACCCAGAGGAAACCCACTCAAGCACAGAGAAAGCACGCAAATTTCATATTATCCATAAGATTAGATTAAAACAGTTGTTCTATACCCTCTGATCATATATGACTATATACACTATCGTTCAAAAGTTTGGAGTCACATCAAAATTTCCTTGTTTTTGGAATAAAAGCACTTTTTAAAAAAAAATTTCAGATGGTATTCTTTTATTTTAATTTAAGACAGCCTAGACACAGTTAATGTTGTATGTGACTATTATATGTCAAAAGGTCTGGATTTTAATAGAATATCTACATAGGTGTACAGAGGCCCATTTCAGCAACTTCAGTGGTTTGCAGTATTCATACCCCTTGAACCTTTCCACATTTTGTCACATTACAACCACAAACATAATGTATTTTATTGGGACCTTATGTGATAGACCAACACAAAGTGGTGCATAATTGTGAGCTTTGATCTAAACAAATCTATTTTTAATAATTAAATAAAATAATCTGTTTTATATTCTATTATTTTTATTAATCTATTTTAAATAATTGCTAAAATTTTTTTAGATTCCTCCCTAAATTAATTAAACTATGTAAAGCTGCTTTGTGACAATGTCACTTGTAAAAAGCGCTATACAAATAAAACTGACTTGACTTGACTTGACTTGACTATTGTAGCTCTGGCTGTATGTTTAGGGTAGTTGTCCTGCTAGAAAGTGAACCTCCACCCTAGTCTTAGGTCTTGTAGAATCAAATCACATAAGTTTTTTTCCAAGATTGTAATTGGCTTGTTCCATTTTTCCATTAACTCTGACCAGCTTCCCTGTCACTGCTGAAGAAGAGCATCCCCATAGCATGAGGCTGCCACCAGTAGGTTTCTTAGTGGGGATGGTGTTAATTTTCCGACACACCTAGCATTTTGCTTTTAGGCCAAAAATGTTAATTTCTTATCCCTCTTTCATAAAGGTCAGATTTGTGGAGTGTATGACTACTAGTTCTCCTAGAGAGGTGGACCCCCCCCCTTTTTTTTTTCTGCTGTGGATCTCTGCAGCAACTCCAGAGTTACCATAGGCTTCATGGCTATTTCTCTGATTAATTCACTCCTTGCCCAGCCTGTCAATTTAGGTGGACAACCATGCCTTGGTAGGTTTGCAGCTGTGCCATACTCTTTCCATTTTTGGATAATGGATTGAACAGTGCTCAATGAGTTGAGATGTGTAAATTTTGATATTTTTTAGAACCTAACCCTATTGTGGGTGCAACTTGACCATATGGTACATAAGACGTATCTATTAAGCCAGTCTATTTGTGGCACATGCTTCAGGAAGCATTGGGTGAAATTTGTTTATACCTCTACAAATTGACAGCTAGAATGACAAAGCTCTGCAAGGCTGTATTATGTGCAAATAGAGGATTTTAGACAAAAGCAAATGTTGAAAAAACATTTATAAACATTTACTTAAATGTTTCACATTTTCAATTGCAAAAATTGCATGTAAATATTAATATATTTTTACATTTGCAAGCTTCAAATTTTTTACATTGTATACAAACACAGACAAACAAGTAAGTAAACAAGGAACAAACAGAACATAGGAAGCAATGATGGTGGCCAAAGGAATATGTAATAAAGGAGGTTGATCCAATGTATGGTGTTCTATTCTGGAGTTTGAATAAAATGTCAGACACATGAGAGATGGCAGCCACAGGCAGCCCAAAGGACAGCTCCTTCAGTCTGCCAGTACAGCTAGTAGCATCAATCAGCTCAAGGTTTTCCACTACTCGCAATTTATATCATTCACATAAAGATCCAGCCTTAGCTTAGACCTCACTTTCATGCCCCTGCTCTACTTTACGAGTGCAGTGTGACTTTTCTTGTCTATGTTAATACGCTCCTCTAAGGCTTCATTTTTGACATTAAAGAAACAGGTACACGTGGCTACAGACATACAAACTGGATTTGGTCACTGCTGCTTATTCTAATTTGGTACTTTTAAACCCCTTCATTTTCAATTTATTTATTTAAAGGGGAATTTTATTAAGCAAGAATCACTATTGCTTTTCTCCTATCAGACAGTTGAAAAGACCTATCAATAATATAGCTCTGGTTGTTGTATTTTGAGTGCAAAATAATTTTTTACCCATCACAGATTTTTTCATTTGCAGCAAATAATACTTTGTTATTTTAAATGTCTGAACATCCCATAATACTGCTCATGTGTGTACATGTCAATTTCTTGTGAGCATAGTTCATGCAACATAATGTTTGCAAGCGGTGAGATTTGCAAGCCATCCTTGCGCCATTTTGGTGAGACTACTTTATGCTTCACAGTCTAAAAAGATGGTGGGAAACAGAGAGAAATGCATCTTATATGTACATACTGCTCGTTTTATTTTGGGCTTTTCAGCATGTTTCAGCTATACAGAGCTTTTTCTGGGGCTAAAATACCTTTAGCAGTGAAGTTTTTGTGGGATTTCAAGCTATGTTGGCTTCTGGCCATGCAGCTATGTGTTGATGTCTTGCGTGAAGTGGTCTCATTGAAATGGCTGCTGTCTTTGCTTCAAAAGCGAAAGAGTACATGTGAAGATATGTGAAGCCAGCCACTGCAACTTTTTAAAATGATGTTCATTCACAAAGCAACCTTAGACAGTATAAAACAACAACTGCATTGTAATATAATAAAGGCATTAACTGGTTGGTGCTTTGAGTACTCAAGTTATTACCTAGCAACTTATCTTAAAGTGAACTTTGAAATTCTTGCCTTGACAGTTTTGCATTTATTTCAGTAAATGATGCTGGGTTGATTGAATAAATTACTCATTTATTCATTCATTCATTCATCTTCAGAAGAACAATGATACTATTTAAAGTTACCAGTACCATATTTGTATATATACATAATACCACATACCAAATTTGAGGACCCAGGTGAGTCGTGTGTGAACACAGGGAGAACATCTGGAATAGCACAGTTTGCAACTGGAGCTCTGGAACTGTAAAGCCCCAATGGCAGAAAATAATAAAATATGTAACTGCAACTCATCTTGTTAAACTGTCAGCACACCGATCTAGGAGAAAACACATAAAGACGTTGGGTTGGAAAGGTGCACAGATAAACTAAAGACAGTTGTTATGAAGGGTTAAATAGCCCAAAAACTTGAGCATGTATTATCAACAATAACCTGGAAGGCTTTAAAAAAATATTTATATATATATCTTAAGTACTTCCTTCATTGTCTCCTGAATGCCATTGCCCTCTTCTGGCCTCTCTTTAATATCAACATTACATCACAGATGAGACACCGCACACTGTTTGTATTGATTCTGCATCTTCAGTAATGCAGTGCAACTCAACTAGATAATTGAAAAACTGAAAGTACACTCTTGGTGCCCAGAGATAACAGTCCCAAGGCATACTGTGTATAAGTAATCACTCACTGTCTGTGTGTGTTGTGGATGAGTTTCTTGCTGCAAAATAAACATTAATACCACACCTTTCAAGCTGGAAAACACAGAGGATTCCTGGGTAGAAATTGTTTGGTTAAACTGCAAGAACACAAAGCTTGGGGAAAAACACAGCTCCCATCTCATTTTAACACTTCCTTCCTCCCACCCTACCAGTCATTCTCTCATTATTCTGTTTACTGCTACTTTGAGTTTCCTCCCTCTAACTTCTGTTCCATACTTCACATTCTCACCTTTTCTTTCAACACTCCAGTCATGCCGTCTGAATTAATCGAGTCAGTGCCCTTTTCATGTAACATTTAATGAAAAATATTATTTCAGTCACCAGTATGTTCAGACGATAGGACATCTACTTCAGGTGTATGTGTGTTGTAAAGCTCTCCTCACATTCTTACACCAAGGCTGATGCAACTGGATGTATGAGGCAGTATTCTAATTCCTATGTTCATAATAGCAACGCAGTTCTCTTCAGCCCATCAACACCAAGAGCATGACTTGACATTTTAGCCAGTTTAACTTGCTTTAACATCAAATAGCTGGAGAGCAGGGGTGACAAGGTAAGGTGGTCATTGTGAAAGTATAGCTTTTCATCTCTTCATAGCACTTCCTTAGCTTTATAATGGTTCTGATTATTCTGCTTTTCTTTTCTTTTCTCACTTTCTTGCTTCTTCACTAAAGATTGGTTTGTGGTTTGCTGATACCTCTGTGTGATCAAAGTGCACTAGTAATTAAAGCAGTCCCAAGAGGATTGATGACAAGAAACAGGATTAGATATTGCTATAGATAACTTTACTAAAACATATATGTTTTTGTGTTTAAATTAATTAAAAGTTTTCTCATTAGCATGATTAACAATTATTCATTCATCATTTTATTAATAGGCTATAATGAAATCACTATACAGTATGTTGTTTTTACTAGTTTTTTTTCATCCTACCACATTTTCCTATTTATTGTCAAATTTAAACAATATAATCACACAGTGTTTTACATCATTCTACATAAACTGTAATTGTGCTGCATGATCCAAACAATTGTTTGAAATGTCATGCCATTTTCTGAACCGCTTTAACTTTTGTCATGTTCATTTGGAGATTGGAGCCCATCCCAACCTATGGTGGGGTACACCCTTAACAACTTGCCAGACCATTTCAGGGCCAGCACACACACATCAATACACAGTCACATTCACACCTACGGGCAATTTGAACTACCCAAATAGCTTAATATGCATGATTTGGGCTGTGGGAGGAAAATGGAGTACCTGAAGAAAACCCACACAAGCACAGGAGAACATGCAAACTCCATACAGAAATGTCTTCACTGGGCATGAGGCTTTAATCCAGGACTTTCTTGCAGTGAAGCAGGAATGCTGACCATTAGGCCATCATGCCTCTTGTCCGTTGAAATATCTTTGATAACGGGTTAAAATAAAATTGGCATCAGCAATAATCCGTATGAAATTCATTCACTCATTTTTGATACCTTTTATCCTTTGAGGGTTGCAGGAGAAGCTGGAGACAATCCGAGCAGAGAGGTGGGGTACATCCTGAACAGGTTGCCAGTCTATTGCAAGGCTAAGACATACACAAGCCACCATTCACGCTTACATTCACACCAATGGATGATTTAGTGTTGCCACTTGACCTAATGTGCATGTACTTGAAATACCTAGAGCAAACTCCCCAGATTAAATTATGGAACACAAACTAATCTGCAAAATAATATCAGTGTGTTAAAAAACTCCAGATCCCAAGTTTAAAAAAAACATATATTAAAACCACAAGGAAGAATAAAGTCTTAACAATCTCGCAGTCCATTGAGATAGCAACCAGCATGCCTTCAGTCTCTCCATTAAACTATGCCCAACGCTGTAATGAGGAACGGCCACACATCAGGGCCTCAGTCAGGAGGCAGCTAATGAGAAAGAAAGATGAAGTGATGTTGGTGTGTGAAGGTTCTTTGATGGACATAGTGAAGGATTGTTGAGAAGATTTACAAAGGACTGAACTTTACTTAAGTATAGACAACATATACAGTACCCTAGACTGTACAGGACAAATGAAAATTTGTTACTTAATGGCTATGAAACCTTTTACATAACAAATATTTGTAAAATGTTATAGAACTTCAGTCCTCACAGGACCCTGAGTTCTGTTTTACTGAACTCTGCTTACTTTTTACAAGTATTCCTAATAATTTATCTCATAGGGTCTCATTATCAGATAGACATTTGCATATAAACTATATAACTAAAGTATGTGGACAACGGGGAGGCACGGTGGCGCAGTGGTTAGCACGTCCACCTCACAGCAAGAAGGTCCTGGGTTTGATTCCCAGCTTGGGTGTTTCTGTGTGGAGTTTGCATGTTCCCCCTGTGCTTGCGTGGGTTTCCTCCGAGTACTCCGGTTTCCTCGCACAGACCAAAAACATGCACAGTAGGCTAATTGGCTGTTGCAAATCACCCATAGGTGTGAGTGAGAGTGTGAATGGTTGTGTGACTGATGGCCCTGCGATGGCCTGGCGAGCTGTCC
>JAOUQZ010000039.1:11653418-11668781 GCA_028564935.1 Neosilurus hyrtlii
GGCAATAGGTCACAGTTCAGATGGGATATATAATCCCCCAGAGTTCCTGGTCTGACCTGGGGTCTTTTCCCAGTTGGGAAAACCTGTACAGGCAGGCAACCAGGAGACATCCTAATCAGACGCCTGAACTACCTCAACTGACTCCTTTTGATATGGAAGAGCAGCAACTCTACCCTGAGCTCCTCACCCCATCTCTAAAGCTGAACTCAGACACTCTCAGAAATAAACTCATTTCAGCTGCTTGTATCCACAATCTTGTTATTTTGCTTACTACCCAAATCTCATGATCGTAGGTGAGGGTTGGAAAATATATGGACTGATAAATTGAAAGCTTTGCCTTTCAGCTAAGCTCTTTCATCACTATAGCAGACCACTTCAGTGCTCCACATTACTGCTGATGCTGAACCGATTCATCTTCTGTGCCATTCTCCCATCTCCCGTGAACAAGAACCAAGATACTTGAACTCCTCCACTTGAGGCAGGAACTCTGTAAAGGTAAAGAGCTGGTCCACTGTTTCATGACCATGAGCCACACTGCTCCTCCTGAATCTGAGGTTCAACAATCGGTTTGGAGCCTCCTCTCCAACACCCGGAGTAAACGTTCCTGGAAAGGCTGAGCAGTGTGATCCTCCAATATTTAGAGCACACGCTCTGGACCCTTTTTTAAAATGGGGTTTAGCACCATGGTCTGCCACTCCAAATGTGCCTTGTGACACTGAAGAAGTGTGTCAGCCAAGACAGCCCCACAACATCAGGAGCCTTTAGCATCTAGAGGTGAATCTTGTCCACCCTTGGCGGATTTTGACTACTTTGGCAACTTCTGCCAGTGTGATGGCCTCGTCTTCCCCTGAGTCTTCAGACTCTGCCTACTAAGTGGAAGACATAGTAACCTGATTGAGGAGATCCTCAAAGTGCTCCTTCCACTACTCAACTATATCCTCAGTCTGGGTCAGCAGTTCCTGTCCCAGACAAAGCACAGCCTGGAAAGGGCCCTGCTTTCCTTTTTTTTCCAGATAAATACTGAAAGTGCTAATCACAGTACTTCCAAAAGAGGCAGGTTTTAAGTTCTCATACGGAGACACCCAGTGACAGTTGCTGTCGAGACATCTAGGGCAAGTTCTTTCCACCACCTCGGAGCCAGAACAGAGAAGAGTTTAGATATATGTTTTCTTTGTACCTTGACAGATGGAGGGATGAGTCAAGCAATGCTCAGAAAACACTACACATACTTTAACTGATAGGTAGACTAATATGATTTATGTAAACATTTTTATTTAAGAAGTTATTCCTAAACCTGCAACACTTTTGGTGCAATTTGAATGAAACTGACGTGTACTTACTGTGGACATCGGGCCTGTTCATCTCACTATAATATGTAGGCCTTTGGAATATTACAGCAAAATAAAGGTAATACATTCTACCTGTATGTTAAAGAAATCCTTGTCATTATTGCAATTACTGCCATGGCAACACAATATTTTATTTAAGTATTGCCCAGCAATACTTTTTAAGCTGGAAATGAAGTAGTTTAATTATTTTAATATTAACGTTACTGACAGTTTTATTGCATTCGGGTAAATCCAGACCTGATTTTATCTAGATTTGTTCCACTCTTTTATCAACGGTCACATAGATGCATTCAATTTATGAGGCACTAACACCATTAATTAAAAATCAAGCATTATCATTTAATTAATTGCCTGATGTGCCTTGTGATTATACAGCTAGCAAGTTTCTCAGCATGTACCCTACTGACACATTCACATACACACATACATCCACATAGCACTCTCGTTCTCTCACTCACTCATTTGCCAAACCATTTAATACTACTCTTAGGGTCACGGGGGGAACAGGCGCAAAGAGAAATAGAAGCTTTGAATGTTTATGCAGAAAGTCAGGAAGATTTCAGAATTCTGATCCAATCCTGTTTTTCCTGCAGTTGGTTTACTGATTGGTTGAAGCAGAGGAAAATTATCAAGATGTAATAAGTGATTCCATCTCACACTAAACTTTTCTCATGTCAAAAATGCTTCCAATATAGTTTCTCACATTTCCATGTTAAAGGGATAATCCGACTAAGCATTTAAAACACTCACATATTAGCCAAGCCGACACAAGATGAAGCCAGGATACACCCTGAACAGCTATATTTAGTCTCATGATCTTCAGGTATATTGAAGCTGGGTCACCTTGACTTAACTTATTTTCAATTTTAACATTAAAAAAGTTCATGAAGTCGTCACTACTATAGGTTGATAGTCTGCATGTTTTATTTATGGTGTTATTCCTAGTTAATTCTGCAACAATGTTAAATAAGTATTTTAGATTATTTTTGTTATCTTCTATTAGATTTGAGAAATATATTGCTCTAGAAGCACTAAAAGCTTTTTTTTTATAGTTAAGGAGACTCTCTTTCCATGCTAGTTGGAATACCATTAATTTAGTTTGATGCCATTTTCGTTCTAATTTACGGGTATTCTGTTTTAGTGTGCGTGTATCATCATTATACCAGGGTGCTAATTTTTTTCTCTGTGATTGGTTTTCTTTTCAGAGGAGCTACATTATCTAGCGTATAGTGTAAATTTGACTCAAGGCACTCGGTAGCTTGATCAAGTGTGGAGTCTGATGGTGATCTAATCATACTTGAAAATTCTGGAAGAATATATGTAATATATTTCAATATGCACATAGTCATGTAAAAGGTCAAATATATAAAATTTAGTAGAGGATTGTATGTTATTTATACCAGCTATGCCTATGAACATGCCTGTTAACCCTTTAAAAACTATGTCAAATTGACCTATTACCTGATTTCCATGTCATAAGAATCAAATTTAGTAAAACCATGATGATACTAAGTGTGCTGTTGACCATGCAGGGGATACACCTAGTGTTCTGTAACAAGAACGCATTTCTAATTTTATATATAACTGTTATTTTTGTATAAGTAAATATGTTATAATATTTGCCTTGAAACAACAGGATGAACTGACTAAGAGGACAATAAGATCAACAATGTGCATCTAATAGTCATGTCTAGACACAGACAGTTCCAGGAGCAAAGGCTTACATGCATGCAGAAGACAGTACACTGCATCAAATAATATCAGATGGTGGCGGGCCATCATGATGTGTATGCATAGCTTTGCAAGTAGGAGCATTAGGAAAAGGTTTGGAGGAGAAAGTTTGGACTCTTTCTGTTGTTTAGTGTGGCAGAAGTTAAAAAGAACTTTACATATAGTCACTGTTATTTATCCCTCTACAGCAACAGTGCCAATTGTGAAAGGCACTACACAAATAAAATTGAATTTAATTTAACTGAATCTTGTACTCTGACTTCTAAGTAAAAGTCTCACCAACAGAAAGTACCCTATTCAGTGTATAGTGGTCAACAGATAATATATTGGCTAAAAGTTAATATGGTAAAGTGCTGTTTCTTTTACATGTTTAATGTTTCATGAATGTGATAATTATTAATCTTTGCACTAGGCTTAGGACTATTAATATTACTTTTTTTTTTTTACTTAATGGCCATGTGCACAGTAAAATCGAAAGAGAATATGTAACAGACTTTTAGTAGACCCTCCTCTGCGGCAGCGAGCTTGGAGCTTTGATGTTGACACATAAGCTGACTAAGGAGAGTGGGGCTGTTAAAAATAGAACCGTTATACTGCATCAGTGTTTTGAGGGACAGTGGATATCTGAGGGAGATAAGCAGGAGTTTGAGTCCTTGGTAATCATATAGCTCTGATGAATGTATGCAGTCTTGGATAATCCCTACACAATCTCACCTCACAGTAATATTGAGGTGTGTGCTGGATTTCATATGTTGGGATCAGACAGAGAGAGCACCGAGTACGAGTTTGCTATTGGGCCCAATTATGCAGGACTTGTATTATTTTCAATTAGCACTGAGTTAATGGCATTAGGTCTAATGATGATTAGCATAAATTAGAGTAGAGCATTAGAGGCTAAGTGAGCAGTGGCCTGAGGAGAGTGAGTGTGACAAGCAGAGAGAGAGAGAGAGAAATAGAGAGAGAGAGAGAGAGAGAGAGAGGGAGAGAGAGAGAGAGATTAATTGCAAATAAGTTGACAGCTACCCAGCTGCCTGGTGCAGCATTCAACTTGTATTTCAGCTCTTTCAAACTTTGGCAACAAAGAGTTTGGTCAGTTGTTTCAAATAGTCATTTGTATATGTATTTTTTTTTTATCTATAGCACCTTTAAAAACAGTTGTGAACAGTTTGTAATGGTAACTGGGGCACAAAGGTGTGACAGATAAGATCACATCTATCGCCCACGTTTCTGACTGAACCACTTTCTCCACCCATTCGACCTTCTGTTTGGCCCCATCTCTCTCTGCCTGTTCCTATGTCTGCCTCTGTCCTGATTGTGTCTGATCATGTCCTTGACATCAGTCACCATAAGTCACAATCAAAGTGTCATGCTGATGATTCGAAGCTCAGTAAAGGACAGTGGGTAAAGAACTATCCATCACTCTGTCCATCCAGCAAACAACATGCAGCTAAAGAATGCTTTCATACATCCTCTACCATAAGCCTTTTGAGGAGAATAGATTATACTATTAAAGCAGGGTGGCACTGTGTTTCTCTTAGTACCGAGTTTGATGTTTTTCCAAATCCATGTAGGTTTTCCCCACTTTCCACCCCCCTACCCCCATGCCCGTACATGAACTGGTTGCTTCTCAGGTCTAAATGAGTGTGAGAATTCAATGTGTCCACTTTGTCCCAGTGCTCCCAGGTTCCCAGTCTGAGAAGGATTAAATGGTAGGGAAGTTGAATAAATATTAAAGTGATACAAAATCACTATAATTATGTTTCTGCCCCCATCAATCTATTTCTCTTACACAGTCACTGCTTTTATAATTATGCACTACAACATTAAAAAGATGAACGATTTAGTTTCACGCATTAAATATAAGCATATATCATGTACACTGACTATGCTCATAAATTTGATTCAAAATTTGGGAACACCAAGCTTCTCAAAAGAATTTGGAATAAATTATTTATCCACTGATTTTTTTCATGTATTTCATATTTTCATTTTTTTTTTGAGTTAACCCATTAGTTTAACTAGGATTTAAGTTTAAGTTTGTTTATTTATTTAGGCGTGCTTCCTTTTATTTATTTATCTATCTATTTATTTATTTATATTTAAAAAGCCACCTTTTCTATGTGTACCTTAGTAAAGATTAGAACCATATATAAAGGCACTTGTAATTGTTTCTAAGCTACGATGTTGTAAGATGTCACATGACACTGTGGGATACACACGTTGGACACTCTCAGTTGAGCACATAATGCTAGAAACAGCGGACAGCACGGGCAAGTGTATTTTTTTCTTTTCGCCACCTGCTAGCTCAGGTGAACTAAGCTTTACTTTCCTATCTCTAAAATATTGTAAGTTTCCATTACTACAAACTACACCAGAAAGCCACACTTCTTTTCTCACTCTATTCTCGCAGATATTAGCATCATAAACTGAAATAAAAGGACCAGATTGCAGAGCTGGTTTTCCCCATGTCTATGCTCAAAACAGCCACATTATGAGGCTTGTCATTAATACTTTCTTGAGAGACACCACAACTCACTTAAAGGGTACACATAGCAGTATTCTCATTAAATAATCCTATTCACAAAATCACCAATAGAAAAACATTTTATTCTTTTCTTGCCACTAACTGCACAAGTCACAAGTGTGCAAAGCACTTTATCACACTCAAAGCTTTAACACTTTGGTTCGCCTGCTGAAACACAGATTTGTATATAGAGCTCAGAGATCTAAACCAAAAACATGCTTAATATGGGAATATTCAAAAAAATCTTTGAGGTTTTAAGCATTATGCAATCATACCTGTTTTACAGCATAAGTTCACTGATGTTTTATGGTGATCGTGTGTGATTACTGACAAGGAGAAAAAATAAATGTAGTTCTGAAATCCCAGTATGAATGCATTAATGTTCCCATGCTGGTCAAAATCGTGTGCTATTGTGTCGCAGAACTGGAGTTTGACTTGAGCATGTGATTGTATGATAGGGACAATGCAATGCATGAAAGGGAAAATTGTATTCCCTCCATACTGGTCCCATATTAAGGCTTGCTTTGTCTCTTTCAGGACCTAACAAAGGTGTCATGTTTGGACAGGTTTCCATCCTGACTAGATTATAGACAGCATTGCCTCCCTTTTCTCCAAATATTTCTTCTACAGTCTGAGGTCACAAACAAACAAACATAAAATATGGCAAAAATAAAATGTGTCACCAGTTTTTGATGGATAGATAATGTTAATGCAATTTGTAATTTTTGGACAACCAGTTGTTCTGACAGAGAGTGAAGAGAGGACAGAGATAAAAACACACATAATATACAGTAGCCTTTTTGGAAGGGTGTAGAATACATTTTGACAAAAAGGGAAAGAGAATCAGAAGTAGTGATAATGAGGTAGAAGGGGTCAAAATTTGAACAAGACCCTCCAAAATCTACCCCAACCACATGCAAATTTAACTTTTCACCATTACCCCTACCCTGATAATAGAACACCACTTTATGAGTGACATACACATTATTTCTTAAGGAAAGCACAGATTCAATGCTTTTTTCACACAATAATATATAGATGTAGGCACTGCCTAAAAGTGATAGATTGATATCTCTATTGATAGGTGTCCGAAGTTAGTGTTTTAAGAGTAATGTGGCTCCTTTAAAAGTGATATTCACATATGTCAAGATCAAGTGTTAAGAAACAGAAGAAAGCATTTCTTATTTCAAGAGAAATAAAGAAGATGGCAATGTTTACTAATATCGTTGTGCCCGATTCAGCAGTCAGTGCCACTCACAGACAGAACTAAACGAATGGTTTCAGAGCAATATTGTGGCCGATTCTATTTTATTTCCAAGAGATTACATTTTGTTTCATTTTTATTTAATATGTCTGGTAAGTGAATTGGCACCTTTAAGGGATTTATTCGCTTAACAAATTATTTCTGTATTCCTGTTGATGTCTGCCTTCCTGAAAGTTTGTCTTCTCACCTGAACTAGATTGTGTTTTTTATTCAGTGTGAGTCTGAGTGGTGGGGTGTGAGCCTCTATTTTTTAGGGTTTTAGTTTTGCTATTAATAAACATGATCATGCTTAAGATTTCTCTTTTTCTCTGTTTCTGGATGTATTTTCCTCCTCTTCTCATTCTCCCTGGTACAACAGTTGCCCAGTTTCTGCCAGTACCCTGCTGGCTTACAGTAATGTTGGCAGTCATTGTTAACCCAGGCCCTCAAACAATCTGGTATGAACAAATATATGACAAACTTCAAACACATCTTGTTGGGGGTTTTTTTGTTTTGTTTTGTTTTTAGAGATAATAATATAAATTCTTCATACTCTCAATCTTACTTTTTTCTGTAACAGTGCTTAAATTTTGCCACTTCCCGTGGTGAGTGAATAGCCACAACAATGTCCCAGCCATTGGGATCTTGGCCAATTGACACAGAAGCAAGTCACAAGAACATTATGTGTCAACATATTCATGATTTGAAGGCTGTGAAAACAGTACAATGACACAGGCAGCACCAGTGACCAACCACATGCCCCAGACCATGTGTCACCACACCAGCACAGAACTACCATATTCGTCTCGCTTTCGTTCAGCTACAGTTACTGCTGGGGAGATCAGAGATCAACACTATAAGAGAATCAGTGTCCACACTGTCCACAGTCAGTTACATGAAGCAGTTTAATGTAAACGACGTCTGAGTCATGGACTGGTGCAGACACCTGTTCATCAGCGTGTACGTCTGCAGAGGGCAAGAGCACACCTGGGCTGGAATGTTTTCAGATGGAACAGGGTCATGTTTTGTGATGAATCATGTTTTAAGTTGAGTGTTGCTGATGGTAGAGTGCAAGTTTGGCGTAGGTGAGGATGCTATTGTTCTGGAGTGAGACCAATAGGATGGTCCAGGTGTCATGGTTTGGGCTGGATTCAACAGCAGACACCACACACACACACACACACACACACACACACACACACACATACACACACACACACACACACACACACACACACACACACACACAAAATTCACAATGTGTGTGATGCCAAATGCGGTCATACAAAATACTGTGATTTGTGATCCAGATTTATACATATAGGTTCAAGCGGTCTGGCAAATGAATGAATGAATGAATTAATTAGTTAATTAATGCATGTATATAATCACCAGTCAAATCTGTGTGTGTGTGTGTGTGTGTGTGTGTGTGTGTGTGTGTGTGTGTGTGTGTGAATAAAAATAGAAGGTGATGAATAATTTTTTTAGATAGACTATGCCATAATTGTTCCTCCGCTTATATTCTTGCTCAATATACTAACTTTGTAGCTTTAGTAAATTAGTAAATTTGTATGAGCTACAGCAAGGCTGTGCAGATGAAGCACATAGTGCAGAAGCCCTTTTATAATTTCAATAACTTAATGTTTCATAATTACACTAAACTGAAAAACATTTACAAAAAATAAAATATGTGGAAGTGATAAACCGGTGGTAGGATTACTGATCCCAAGGTCAGGTGTTCAAGCCCCACTATCAACGGGACGTCACTTCTGCCCCCCCCCCCCCACCCCAGTGCAACTAACTCGGTTATCAAAGGCTAGCCTTGTGTCTCACTGTCTATGGTGAGAGGAATGTAAAAGAACCATTGCTGATTTTCTTCAAAAGTAGGCTGCGTTGCCTTTAACGTGTTTCTGCACCACAGTGTACTCTGCCCTTGCCCAGAGTCGGCTGAGATGGGTGCCAGCATCCCTGCGACCCTAATTAGGATTAAGCGGTTCAGAAAATGAATGAATGAAGTCAAATTTACAGAGGCATGAATACCAATACCTGATTTAGGAGGCAAATGATATATTTCTGTTTGTCTCTAGCCCATTCACACTGGCTAATTAATGACCATTTAGACACAGCAACATCATTATTTTTTTCTGCTTCAGCTACTGTGTCCTCTCTCTTAATCAGTAGTTGATGATTCAGAGACATAGTAGATTCAATATTTGACAAACATATTCATCCACAAACTCAGAACTAAACCCTTGGTAAAACAGAGAATTATGCTAACAGAGGCATGCATATTTATTTTAATCAATTTATTAGTTTGCTCATTTATATAGTAACTACTTATATAGTAACTGGTCAGGGTCATAATAGGAACACTGGTCAAGAGGCACAGATAAAAACAAAATATAATAATATTAATAATAATAATAATATTAATAAATGCATTAATATTGGATGAGAGTCTAATCCATTTCTAAGTACCCTGAACACTCTTATTCACACCTTTGGAGAATGTTAAGCACGTACATGTAGCCCTGCAAGCTAATGTAAACATGCTTCGCTTGTAGTAAAAGGAAGGCTATAGTATTACATACTGAAGTATGACACACTTGAGCAGTAATCTGTGGTCAAATCGGAAATTAAAATGTGCTTGAAGCTAATGAAGAGATCTCCAGACAGCAGCTGTATTTCATTGCCCTTCCTTAATAGAGACTATGTGTAATGCATCTTCAGAGCAACGTTATAATGCCAAAATCAATCAGCAACCTTTAACATTAATTATAGCTCACAAAGGAAAAGATATGAGTGAATTCTTTTGCTGTTTATTAATGCTGCCAGCAAAACCAAACCTCTCACTTAAAGGCATATTTAATGGCCTTTGAATTTACTAACTTAATACAGCATCTGCAGAGTGTGTGATTTCCATTTCTAAGAACATAACAAAAATCTTGATTACTAGAAACCTACTTTGATAGAAGGCTAATGACAATTGTTGGATACCATCAAGAAATTTTAAAAATTAGTACATTAGGGTTACAGCAAAACAATCACAATCAGTGAAACAATAAAAAAAAATACTTAGTTATTTAGGTTGGTGTTTTCATACATAATAACCTCCAAATAATTGCAATCTGACAAAAACATGCATGTTTGTGTGTCTGTATTTGTAATGCATTACCACAAATGCTTCCTAAAGAAAAAGTAGTTCTATGTCTGAGAAGTAAAACATGTCAAAATATTCCCTGAGCTAAAGGGACATACATGCTATTGATATGTTAATAGCGATAAAGATGAAAAGTTCTCGAGTGGTACTTGATAAAAATCTGAAAGCCTGATATCCAGCAAATGTGCATGGTTGCATTCCATGAAAGCAATTGTGTCCTTCAAAAAAAAAAAAAGAAAAACTACAATAATACAATAGCAAAGCCCCATTACAATTTTTATCACACCTACACTTCACTAAGTCAGCAAATGTTAAATTTTTGTTCAGTACTGTGCGTACTGAATAGCAAAACTTGTCTTAATGCTGTAATCTCTGTATGTAATATACCTAGATACTGTGTAAAAAAAATGCAAGTGAAGTTTCAACTCTTTTTATCCTAGTTGGCATTATAATGAGAGACTCACAGAGAGAGAGAAAGAGAGAGAGAGAGAGAGAGACCCTCTCTCCTGCTTTTGATGTTTGAAGTGGAGAAAATCGGGGTATCAGGCTCCACTGGTGGGCGCTGGGTGTTTTGGACCCTTGAACTGTGGAAGACCTATAGCCTGCCAGTCTGAAATGTCATAATGTCATATATTTGGTCCTCCATAAATCCTATGCAAATTGCTGGACTTCCCTATCATGTACTGGAATTAATTATTGATGGTTAACAGCATCAACATGAATATGAATATTTCCTTTATTTAAAGACATTTGTAATCCTGAAATGGAGAACTATCCAATGAAGTCATCTCTAATTAAATATATATTTAAACTGTCAATGATTATACCTATAGCAATTGTATTATTTACTGTACTATTTGATTATTGGATGATTTAAGTGACTATTGTATGAGTAGTTTATTAACTGAACTGAGTGTAAGATTATTCTATTATTTTATTTTTGGGCCATTCCACTTTGTACGAGTATTGTGCAGCTTGCCTTGAATAAAACATTGGAACAAAATGTCAGACCTTGAAAAGAAACAAAATGGCCATCCTAAGCGTTTGGGCATCGAGCCTATGCTTTAAGGTCAGTTCGGGATATATTGAGATATATGTCGAGACTTGTTGAGACATGCTGAGATATGAGGTCATAAGGGACTAATCAGAGTCAAGAGCTAGAGGATGGTGGACCAATCAGAGTGGAATGGGCACTGTATATAAGCCAGTGCAAGCTGGTAGACCATGTCCGAGAGTTTTCTCTTGGAACAATTTCTTCTGTGTGATTGATTGTATGCTTTTCTATTCCTAAATGCTAAATAAACACCTGAAAATGGATTTGAATCTCTTACATCATGAACTGGACACTTTTTGCTGCAACATGTTCCATAGGAAAATAAATATACACTCAGAAACTGTGAAGATGACTTTTCACTGCTGGTGATATAAGCTCTTATTAAAATGATTTAGAACTATAATTACCATTACAGTTATAAGATACCAACTAGACTTCATGTTAAACTATAGTGAAGGTTCTGCAACATGGGTTTGTATTTATATTTGGTTTCACCCAAATGAGGATGGGTTTCTCCTTTGAGTCTTGGTCCTCCAAAGGTTTCTTACTTGTGTTGACTGAGGGAGTTTTTCCTTGCCACCGTCGTCAGAGGCTTGCTCAATGGGGTTATGTAGGGTTTGTAGAGAAATGTTTAAATTCTTTACCAAATTTGTTCTTACTATGTAAAGCTGCTTTGCAACAATGTCAGTTATAAATAAAATTGAACTGAATGATAAAGAGAGAGAGAGAAAGATAGAGAGAGAGAAAGAGATAGAGAGAGAGATTATTATCCTGAGTGTGCTAATTTCTAAATTCTGGTTAGAAAAGTGCACATATTGTAGTATTTGTATAAACTACACGACACTGATGAAAATAATTAGAAAGTTGTGCCATATATATAATTGTCTCCCCACTTTTCTTTCTTTTGTACAGACACTAGGACCTCACAGATGGCCTTCTGTCACCCATCAACAACAAAATCAATCAGAATAATGTGACATTGCTCACACACAAATGCACACATCCAATTCATTGCTGCAGTGAACCATCTGTGAGTCAGAGTCTAATTTATGTATTCAGAGATATTCAGAGAGAGAGAGAGAGAGAGAGAGAGAGAGAGAGAGAGAGAGAGAGAGAGAGAGAGAGAGAGAGAGTTTTCTTTCCACCTTACTGAGCCATAAATGGGCTAGGAGGAAGAGCTGGGTCCTCCATCTTCATCTGAACAAAATTTTCAGTCCATTGACCAACATTTCTCTTTCACTCCCTTCCTCTTTCTTTCTGGATAGAAGACAGAGTGGTGAATAACTAGTGTGTCTATCTTCTCTTCAATAGCCATTTGGAGATGGAAAAATAAAGGCTATGAGACAAGAGCACACTAACTCAGACCTCAGATCTCCATGACCACAGATCACACAATGAAAACAAGCCTAACACTCATAAGAGCGCTACAGCATACCAATCAGAGCACATGTCAATACTTAAAGATCAGATTCAGACAAAGTAAAATGAACACATGTATAATCAAATTACAAGTTTGTTCTATTCACTATTAATTCTCCAGAAAAGAGCAATACGAATCATTTATAATGCTGGGTACCAAGATCACATGAATGTGAATGAAACCTTTTTCAGGGGGGGTGGGGGGGGGTGTCAAGGGTGTGTGGGGACCCTGATAATTTCACTGGCACTCCTTTGAAGTCTGCCAGTGTAAATGTCACTGAGGGGGGTAGTGCAGTTCCAATCACCCACTCTGCCGTCCTCACCACCTGCTGCAGGGCCTTCCTGTCCTCTGCAGTACAGCTGCTGAACCACACTGTGAAGCAGCGGTAAAAGTTAGTCAGTAGGGGTAGGTGGGCTTGTTAGAGCTTTCTGAGGAAGTAATTGAAGGAGATGTTTGTGGTCCAGGTGAAGTCAGCAGAGATGTGGACTCTACCCTCTCTACCTCCTCTCTATCAATATAGAGGGCAGAGTGCTCAGTTTGTTTAGATCTCCTGAAATCCATTATCATCTCCTTTGTCTTGTATGTGTTAAGGTCCAGGTTATTGTTGTCACACCATTGCCACAGATGCCAGAGCTCCTTCCTGTAGGCTGACTTGTCGTTATCTGTTATCAGACCTATGACGTTGGTGTCATCGGCAAATTTGATGATGATGTTGCTGGTGTAAATGGGGGAACAGTTGTGTATGAAGAAGAAGAGAAGGGGGCTGAGAACACACCTCTGTGGTGTTCCAGTGTTCAGGATGAGAGTGGAGGAGATGTGGTCTCCTATCCTGACGTTCTGAGGTCTGTTGCTGAGAAAGTCCAGTATACAGGTGCATAGTGAGCTCCCTAGGCCCAACTTCTGAACCAATTTATGTGTTAGGGCTGTATTAAAGGTGGAGCTGAAGTTTGCAAACAGCATCCTCACATAGGACTGTTTGCTCTGTATGCAAACTGATGTGTATCAAGATTAGCAGGGATGGCAGCCTTAATGTGAGACAAGACAAGTCTCTCGAAACATTTGGTGATGATGGGGATTAGGGCAACTGGGTGATAGTCATTCAGACAGCTCACTGTGCTCTTCTTAGTCACTGGAACAATGGCGGAACCATACATTGCAGTAGCAAGATGTTAAAGATGGTGGTAGAAACCCCTGCGAGTTGATCTGTGCATGCTTTAAGTACCCTCCTTGTTACTCTGTCTGGATTAGTAGCTTTCTTTGCATTGACTCTGCAAAGGGTGGCTCTGATCTGGTGCTGCTGCAACAGGATGGGGTCGTTGCTCCTCCCTGGAAGAGCAGCCAGGTGCGTGCCTCTCCGTTGTGTTGGCCGAAGCAAGCAAAGAACCGGTTTAGTGTGTCCATTAGGGTGTAGTCTGAGGAGTCCACTGATGTGTGCTTATCCTTGTTGCCAATTAATGTCTTGATTCCCTTCCACATATTCCTGGTGTTGTTCTTGCCAAAGTGCTCCTCAATGAGTTGTTTATATTTGCACCTTTTTTTATGCCTCTTCACAGGGCGTGCCTCTTGCTGACTTGAAGGCATTATCCTGTGCTCTAAACAGGTGTGCACCTCACCGATGAGCCCAGTTTCTGGTTTGGGATCACTTTAACAGTCTTTGTTGTGGTCACAATCTCAGTGCAGTTTATGTAGGACTGTTTTAACTGCAGATCTTTAAGCTATGGACAGAGAGGTAATCTGAGAGTCTGAGATGTGGCAGGGGGTGGCTTTATAAATGTCTGAAATGTTGGTGTAGACCTGGTCCAGAGTGTTTTTTTCCCCCTCATCAGGTTTCAGGTTTGCATGATTAAAGTCTCCTGCCACGATTATAACATAGTCTGACTATGCTGCTAGCTGTTTGTTAATGGAGTGTTGTTGCAGCTCCATGGCTAGCTTATTGTTAGCTTGGGGTATAAACTGCGCTTTTAACTACAGACATAAGCTAGACATAAGGTAAAAAGATCCAGACTGAACCATCAGATACTCTATGTCCGGACAGCAGTGAATATATTTGATATTGGAGTTGGAATACCAGCTGTTGTTAATGTAAACACACAGGTCTCCTATGTGTTTCTTTCTGGATTTGCTGGTTCTGTCCACTCTGAAGGTAGCATGGCCTGCTAGCTCAGTCGTGGGATGCGGGGTGAAAGTGTCCAACCAAGTCTCAGAAATTACTGTTGCACAATTATCCATGCGGTGTGAATTAATGCAGTCGTAACTCACCCATCTTGTTATTGAGTGACCAGAAGTTGATGAGAAATAGGCTCAGAATGGCTGGTTTGTAGGGTTAGTATTTAGCTCAGCCCTTAGCCCTGCTTTCTTCCCCCTATTCTGTTTCCTGTGTCACCGACTCCTGTGCCACTTCAGCAGGGCAATGAAGAGAAGGGTCTGCGGGCTTATGGAATGAAATCCCAGCAGCTATTATTGTCGGGTGTGGAGCAGTAATTGTCCAAAACCATTCGCAGGTCAGGCATGCTATACTGCACATGTGCAGCTGGCTGGGACTGAGCATGAAAAAGAAAATAGGAGTACACAAAATAAAGAAAATAAAAGATGTAGTTTCTAAAACACGACGAGAGCCAGGCAGCTGTGTCTACCTGCGCAGCCATTTCTCCAGGGTGTGTCAAAGGTATGTTTATCTCTCATCACATCCTATCTTGGCAGAAAAAAGGGAAGTTTAAAATATAGTAAGAAAAGTGGTCAAGATAGATCTTTTCATAAATACTTGCTAAATACTTGAATGTCTTGCTTCTTATGAGAAATTTTAAGCTGTAAGAAGTAATTAACTATTATTATGTCTATCTATCTATCTATCCATATATATATATATATATATCTATCTCTCT
>JAOUQZ010000039.1:11691645-11714426 GCA_028564935.1 Neosilurus hyrtlii
ACACACACACACACACACACACACACACACACACACACACACACACACACACACACACACACACACACACAATAGAATGCCTTTATTGCCACTGCACAATTGCACAAAAATGTAGCACCACTAATCAGTAATAAAAAAAATTGAGTAAAAAGGGTGCAAGAAAAAAAAGTAATACATCATATAAAAATAAGTTAACTTAATGTAAATTAAAATTATATACTTCTCATTAACCAGGCGTGAGGTCAGTACTGGGAATTTCTAGGCCAAGCAGTAGCAAAGTCAATGCATCAGGGCCAAGGCCTGGGATTCCCTTGTAATATCCAAACTCATAAATAACATTTACATTATATGGCATTCTTTTTTGGTTAAATTTCAATTAACCGTTTAGGAGGAGTTATATGTAGAAGTACCACCCCACCACCCCGGCCTTTTTGTTTGTTTGTTTGCTAAATATATGGTGCACATCTACAAGTTATCAAAGTTACTGACAAAATTTTTCCTGAATACCACTAATAATTGGCTGAAACAGTTCAGGAGGTGAAAAGTGTGACGCCTATATGTATGGTATGTATACAAACAAGGAACAAAAAATAAATAAATAAAATACAAATAAAAAAATAAATAAAAAGAAGAAGAAAATGTACTCTTTGCCATATAACATTCAGATTTCAACAATGCAAAAAAAATAAAACTTGATCAAATATTTCACAGAACCCGTACTGCATTTAAAAAAAAAGAAAAGAAAAAGTACATTTTCAGAAAAACTCACCTTGGTAAAATCTCCGATCACATTACTGGGGTCAGTGTCCAATAGTTTCTCCATTTCCTCATAATTAAAAGATTTTGAGCGCATAACCTGTAACAGAAATGAGGTCGGGTTCAGGAACGTGTTGTTTGAAGAAATGTCACTCGTTTGGTGTAGAAGCACAGAGGGTAGGTCTAACCTGATGAGGAACATCCTCCTGCTCCATGGCTGTGACGTGCGACCCAGCAACACTCCTTCTCCTCTTCACACGCACAGGTGTGTTCTCATCTCCAGGCCTATCTGGCCTCTTAAGGGGAGCGCGGCCTCCTGCAGGCATGGAGGGTGATCGGAATAGCCCTCTTGGACGACAGCGAACTGGCTGTGAACCATAAAACAAATTCAAGTCAGATATGGACATAATCAGTGTGGCATCAATTTAACAAATCTGTATACACAAATATAAAAATGTTAATACACACTGAGTCTGCAGAAGTCATGCTTTGGTCAGCAACCAGAGGAGCAGTGAGCAAACTGGCCATTCCTTTTGGTACTTCAGGGTCAGTCTAACAGTAATTAAAAATTACAAAAAAAATAAATAAATAAATAAAAAAATAAAAAAAAACAACAAATTAGTATTTATCTTTTTAAAGCTGTACAATTTCACAATTTCCAGTTACCATTTACAATCCACATCTTCCAACGCACATCTCACCTCTACATCATCAAGTACATCTAAAAAGCCATCATCATCATCGTTCGGAAAGCTGGAGAGTGATGTGCACTGCAGTGTGAAGGGACTATCACTATCTTGTGAGGCTAGCGGATTAGATGAGGTAGGAGAAACCTGTGGGGATAACAGGAGAAATTAAGTCATTGCACTATTCATCAAAATGCCAATCAAAAAATTAAGTTCAAATTACTGTTACCATAAGGGCAGGAGCAGAGTTAGGGCGACTAGCAAAGGCTTCCTTTGCATCCCCAGTTGAGCGCAGTCGACAACGAGAAACAGGCTTGGTGGGCTTCTTGAACTCAAAAGTTGTCTACATAAAAACACACAAGACAGGTAAGACTTAACTCACTCTTGCTGGAGGGTTCACAGATGTGATTTACAGAAAATTACTTACATCATGCAGGTTCTCCTTGTTATCCAAGTGACGTGTGCAGCCCTGACTAAAGACTCCATAATGTGGCAAATCAGAATCTTTACTCTTCAGATTAGGACTGTGGCCAAGCAACTGCAGCTAGAAACAAGAATAATGTCAAAGAATAAACAGTCTATTTCCACATGGATAAAACAACGTTGAAACATTGGAACCTTGCCTTAATGGCACCATGAGCAGTATGACTGGTCATACATACCGGTAATGAGTTTATCCTGCGAATTGGCATTCTTCTGTTAAAGACAAAACAATTAAAATTTCAGTAATTTTAAAAGAATTGGGCTCTGGCTTAAAAAAATGTAAGTACTTTAATTTTATTACTCATTCAACTTACTCGTATATCACTCTGGTAGAATTCTGAATGACCTGCTCAAACCTGAAAGACAGCAAATGACAGTTGGAAGCTTTTTCACCAAGTGTCTGTCAAATAACAGAACACACAAAATTGGATATAAAGGAGCTTAACAACTTAATTATGTTCCAAGTCTGGACCCCTTACCACATACAGGGGGTTAAACACATGGTGATCTCCACCTGTATGCTAAAGAGTTCCTATAAGGGGAAGGAGGAATGGGCCTTCTAATCAACCATATGCCCACATGACGCTAACCCCTAATGCAAAGTCCCCTTTGTCAGAGCACAGAATAAATGGTGCTTTGAATAGGGAGGAGGAAGGGAGCATGCATCGTTCAGCACAGAGGAAAAGGGGAGAATTGCAGAGTGTAGGCAGGTTGGGGGGGGGGGGGCGACAAGCACACGCTATCCACACAGCTCTATTCAAAAAAAAGATTGCAAAGTGTGCCGGTTCATTCAACCAACCCCCTTGTGCTTTATGCAAAGAGGTGCCCACCACCACCACGGCTGCTGCCTGAGTAACAAACAGCTGCTAGTTGAAAGAGACCTGTAGATGAATGAGATCTCCACAAATAGCAAGTGGACAAAAGTGGAGAACACCTCAGACTACAATGGAGACTACAGACTGTCACTACAACGTCCCGGCACGCATGTCTACACAAAGGTAGGCTGCTGCAATTACAGTAATGCAGAATAAGTGGGCGCAAATTTTACCCAACTGACCCATTCCATCCCAAAAAGATATCCAAGCCTGCAAGATGCAGTGATTATAAAGAGCAGGGATCAGATTTATATCCTTTAAGCCATACAATCACACATTAATACATAATGAGATACCAAGAAAATGTTTAGAGACTGCATTAAAAACAAGCAAAGAAACCTGAATCGCATGTATAATTTAAGACACAAACCTATTAGTCACTAATATACTATTAGTACTAATAAAAACAAAACGTGCAGCTGACTGGGTAATCAAAGGCCGGCCATGTCTCTCATTGTCTATGGTGAGAGACGTGTAAAAGAACCAATGATGACTTTCGAAAAGAGCAGGCTGCATTGCTGTCAGCGTGTTTCTGCCATGCGATGGCCTACCGAGGTGCCCAGGGTGTACTGTGCCCTCGTCCAATGTCGGCTGAGATGGGCGCCAGCCTCACTGCGACCCTAATTAGGGTTAAGCGATTCAGAAAGTGACTGAATAAAACACTAAAAACTTTTTTTTTCCCATTGTTAGCAAACCATTATTCTGTGTTTTTTTGTTGCTGATAAAATGTATAACATTTACACACACGAAGGTGTGAAGGTTGATATGAAAGCAATTTATTTTTATGACTAGCTGAAAAAGCCAACAGGTAACAGGAGAACTTTGTCCCTGCGAGGATACTGTGCAGATGTTGAGAGCTTAGCGGGAGAATGTGTAACAACTGTAAATGCAACCTACGTAATATGTGTAGCATTAGATTCTGACAAGCTAAAAATAAATAAATAAATAAAAAATAAAAAAATTAACTTACACCAAAAGACAGAATAGGCTTTAACATGCGAATGCTGTGTCATCACAGTAAGACTGCAGAGTATATTAATAAATTTAGGATTACTAACATCACGTATGCAAGTTTGTGATGAGGGTTTGAAGTATGTATTTTCTTGGACAAACATGGCATAATAAAATGCCTGGAGATTTACAGTCAGTCCATCAACTACTCACTTGTGTTCTGCGTCCACCTGGTCCTCAGGGCTGGGAGAGTCCAGGCCCAATCCTGAAACACAGGAGATAGAGGAGCCAGTTAGCCCCAGGATCGCCAGCTACATTTCAGTGACATGACCAAACTACAAAACAAGTAAACGGGCACAACAAAAACCACCACCACAGCCCGGAGCACGTCGTTATTACCATTTAAGTGATTTATATGAGAGCGAAGAGGGCGGCGGATTTCACCTGCATCTGAGGACGTGTCGGAAGCGAATGATGGAATCTTCAGTAAGGGCACATTTCTGTCAGTTTTCTTCCTTTTGGGGGTTTCACATTGCCTAACATCATAAGAGTTACAGTCATATATTAACACATTTCATTACTAATAAAAAAAAAACCAAACATCTCTCTCATAATCCAGTATAAAAACAGCTCTAGGCTAGCTATAGGAAGTGAGGCGCTGGGTAGAGGTAGCAAGCTAACCAGACCTGCTAGCTGTGACTAACTTCCACACACGAATAAAGTTGCAGCGATTAAAGCTTTTAAACCTGAAGTGTAAAGTCCGTAATACTCACCCTTCCAGAACCGCGAGATTGTCCATGTTGAGTGTCAGGTTCGTCACAGGAGACAGCACGGTGGTAGTTCCGGGGGAGAAGAGGTTTTTCATGCAGGGGGATCCCTTCAGAACAAATTCGGGCAGACTTGGTCTGGAAACTCTGGGGACTGAGTCAGGGCCCGCACACAGCTCTAGGCGAATGGGGCTGAAATCGCTCACAGCCGTATTAAAATCCATTGTTATACGTTCACGGTGGCGGAGACCATTCAAAACACAACAAAACAAAACAGCGGGTCCTCAGACCGGAAACGGCAGATGATCTTACCGAACAAAAGGGTTAGCCCAGGGGTATCTCTATGGCTAACGCGTTAGCAACCAGCCTATTCATCTATTTTGCTGAGGGTGAAGAAAAACTGGCTAAGCAACCGAAAATGACGTCGACATATAAAATAAATAGTCGGGTATGAACGATTGGCATACTTTAAAAGCCTTTGTTCCGGCTAGTCAGAGAGCTACCGCAAAAAGCGTACTCTCCCTGACCCCTTCCAAACTCTGCTGTGGGAAACGAAGCGCTGGGGTTAGCCCTTATTTATGTTCAAAATAGGCAGCCCACGAGCGGCAATCCGAATGACCAATCAGCGAACACGATACATCCGATCTGTCCAATCAGAGCAGGTTGTTTTTTTCCTCCGCGGTGTTCTTTAAAAAAAAAGTCTGCATGACAGGCACACCGTGTGGCCAATCAACGATTAGTGCACGTGCCGCTCGATCCAATGGTGTTCTGTCTTTGACATTTACGGGCGGCAGTATGTAAAATATCCGTGAAGAAAGGAGTAGATTTTCCCGCGGAACGATTCAAGCCTGCTTAGACACGCCCTCAACAAAAACTCAACCAATGGTAAAACAGCAGACATGTCCGTACCACAATGAGGAAGATAAAAGTTTAAAACTGTATTACTTGATTTGCTGTAAATACTAAATGCTGACAGTGTATAAAATATATGCACAATAATTTAACCGATGGTCATTGAAATAGTGAAGATCTAGTGAACATGTACTGTCGTGTTTCACTATATTTATCTTCCAGTTGTGCTCATTTGAGGACATCATATTTCCTCCCAACTACATTGTGTGCATATGTCCTTGTAGGATCCTCATATGAGGACCACAGGATCTGAGTCTTTTTCCAAATTTCTTCCGGTCTGAAGACATTGATCAAATTCAGTAGTTGTCTGATATCTAAGAAACAGAAGCAGTGTGGAGAAATGACAAGAGACAACACCGAGTTTTGGTCTTAGGAGGCTGTTCTTTTACAAACTACATATTTGATTGGCTTAGTGATTGTTACTGGTATTTAGATTCCATCTGTCTAGGTTTGGGGACAATGTGTTGCTGTTTTGTAATCAAATCCTGATACTTTGTGACCAGTGAGCTTTTATTCACATAAAAATACCTTTGTTACATTAATTCTTGAAATAAATTACAGCACTGTTCACAGGACCATTGTTATCAGTTTATCTTAATGCCTCCAGAATATGTCCCTTTACAGTGGCACAGTGAGAACAAACATTTACAAAACAAATTATTATATTGTTGATTTGTGATCGGTTAACCCTTTCTATCTCTGTTTTACAAGCAGACCATATCTTCTACGTCATAGCAACCAGTCCGTCTCCAAAAGCAGCTGTTCCCTCTTTAACAAGATCCCTCCAAATTCAGTACAAAGAAGCTATGAACATTGGGGGAGCAGTAAGTAGCTGAAACAGCACACTTTGTTGCTTTTAGTATTCGATTTATTTCCTAATAATGGAATAAATGATCAGTGCACTAAAACATAACTGAGCAAAAACAAGATATCTTCTCATGTAAAATGCTTTGAGTTAGTTTACCCAGACCATTTAAAATTAGAACAATGTGTGCCACAGTCTATTGCTTTAGCTGTAATTCTATCATTACGATGAATAAATTGTAGAGAATTCCATGTAGTATACTAAAGTTATGAGCCCTATCATATAAACTGTTGTATAACCAGTATTCTGTAGGGACACTGGGTCCAACAGCCTTAAGCACATGTCTACATTTTAAAAACACTGTAGATGAGATGTGATTCCACTTTTTGCTGTAGGATGCTAACTCTCATACTTAAGCATCCTTTCTGCCTTGGGGTGTTTTACAAATATATCTCATCAAAACATTTAGAGGATATGCTATTTTAGATGTAATATGTGATTCTTTTACGTGGTCCTCTCTGCTGTGGTTGATTCAAAACGAATCAAAATGGCCACCGTACTGTTCTTATTGTGCTCCTAATTTATTGTCTGGTGCATGTTGTACTATAACACAAAACATTGTTCTGTGGGGAATGATATAGGAAAATAATTTTTTTTTTTTTAAAGTTAGCGGTCAAGTTTAGTAGATATTTACTTGGAAAGAATATATGATTTCATGTTTTACAGTTATGAACTCAACAATAGTGAGTGAAGAAATTCAAATTCATCTCCTAAAAACTAGATAAACTGGACCTCTGTAAAGGAGTTCCAGAGGCAAGCTCAGACATTGAGATAGCTGTTGGCTTACAAGTAAAAACCTGTCATGAGGGTTTACACTAGAATGGTAGGGTTGGCCAGGGTGTGTTAATGAGGGTTGGTGGAGTAGGAACAACCTCACACATGTTTACATAGTGTTATCAATGGGACCAGCAACTTCTAAAGAAGCAAATGCAAATCTCAAGGACAATAGCAATATTTTCATATAACACATAAGAACAATTTTACAAACACACACAGAAACAAATATCAGAAATTCATAACTTATGAATTAGACTCAGAATCAGAATACTTTATCTATCTATCTATCTATCTATCTATATATATCTGTGTGTGTGTGTGTGTGTGTGTGTAAGTTACTAATATCTATATAAACAGATACAGAATGAATCCTGTCAGTGAGTAAAATGTACAGTATTATCCATATGATCAACAGTAGAATGTAAATGTAGTAATATGATATTTTGGAGTAAAGACAAATACATTTGCCTTAAATGAAAATATTACATTACATATTATTCTAATTTAAGAATACTCAGCTATAAAATCTCATGTTCTACATGGAAAAAAGGATCTTAAGTTTAATTAATTTGAAATAAATCAGCCATAGCCAAATCAGAATCAGAATGCTTTATTGATCCCAGAGGAAATTTTGTATAGTTAGAGAAGCAGCTTTGGGACCAAAAGGTCACTGGTTCGACTCCCGAACCAGCAGGAAAAATGGGTGGTGGTGGAGGAGTGAGCTGCACTTTACCTTTCTCCACATTCATGGCTGAAGTGCCCTTGAGCAAGGCACCTAAACCCCAACTGCTCTCCGGGAGCCCCAGTGTGTGTGGCAGCCCACTTCTCCGAATGTGTGTGCTCACTTTGGATGGGTTAAATGCAGAGGCAATAATTTCCCTTGTGGGTATTAGTACAGTATATAAAAACCCCATAAATAAATTATAAATAAATAAATGAAATACGGCCTATTCTACTCATATAAAACAAGTTTATGTATCATATTTCACGTCCATTGGCCTAACATTTCATTCTCTGTATAATGTGGTGGTCTCAGCATAATAGCTTGTGAATGCTTTAATGTATGTGCATTGACCTGTTAAGAACGTCTAAAAGGAATAATGATCTTCCAGGCTGGGGTGTAAAGTGGGGACCCAAGGGAACAAACCCCCATGCAAACAGCAGTGTGGCTCGTGTAGACAGCACCAAGCTGAGGCCACGTCTCCCCCACCCTCTCACAAATGCACAGTCAGACAAGATTATATCAGCCACACCAGAATGTTTATTTCAGTTAAAGTCAAGCCATGTTTTCATGATTACTTAATGCTTTTGTTCAACAATGAATAAAAGCTTAAATAAAAATAAAGATTTAAAGGAGAAAATTGGGACATATACTATATGACTCTTTTTTAATCCATTTTAAGTTTGGTTCTTAAAACTAAGAATTACGGTTCATTTTTAAGAGAGTCAGAATTAAGACTTCGATTATAACAATAAACAAATCATTACAGATGGTTGTTAATATTCATTACATGGTGCCAGACATTTTTTTTCTTGTTCCAGATATAACTATACGTTTACTACTTTATGCCACTTGTGAATGTCTTGCAGAATTGCAAGACTTTTACAGGTGACTTTCCTTGAGGCCATGCTTGTGTTTGTGGTTTTTTTTAATGTATCTCATTGATTATGCATGAGAAATTCTGATGTGCTTAAAAGTTCTTCACAAATAACCTGAGCCATCAGACCACAGGGAGTCTACAGGGCAGATCATTAACACATGCAAGGAGCCAAGGCTAAAGGAACAAACCAATCCTGGGTCTGATGAGAAGATGACTTATCATAATTTGGCAAGAGATGCACTTACTGCTTAGGTGGTAAGTGACAAAGACTGTATTTATAAATGTTTTGACCATGTTGACATTCACAAGCGACTCAATGAGCCAAATACTTGCAGTACGGAGCGCTAATGCATTTGTTAATATTTTTGAAGACCTTTGCTCAACCATTGCCTATTATCAAGTTATCAAACTACCATAAACCATGTTATCATCATCTTATCTCCCTGGTTTAATTCAAAACAAACAAAAACCAGGTGGCTGGAATTTATCCAACACGTGAACATGATTAAACTCACTCCAGGTTGTAAGCTGCAGGATCAGCTATGTGCCATTGTTGTTTTTTCTTAAAAATGTTGCTTTACTTTTAGCACAGACTTGTTTCATTTATTAATACTAAGTTTCTCATTTGAGGCAATATTGATGTTTTTGCAGTTCCCAAAAGTCTCCTGAAAAAAAATTATTCCAAAACTCTTAAATTTTCTAATTTCTTAAAGTACTAACATTTTAAAGTCATTTAAAAATCATAATTTCCATCGAAGTGAGTGCATGCCAGAGCTCTGAAAATATCAGCATGCCCACTGCTGACCAGTGTTGAAAGGTCAGAGAGAGGGAAAGAGAGAATAGATGCAGGATGAACAGCTGTCCAAGAGGCCCCAGGGCCAGATGGGATAGCAGGCAAAGAAAAACTCTCCTCCAGGCTAGAAATCGGAGGGAAACATGAATGACCGAGACAAAGGAGAGGGGAGGAGGAGAATGACAAGAGGATAGAAGATTTCTTTGGAGGGAGGAAAAGTCACCAAAAGCTGAGACACACACACACACACACACACACACGCAAACACTTAGATCTGAATAATGGGGAGAAATAAGAACAGAAGAACAACATAACAAAATATGTATACAACTTATTATGCTGCAGGATGTCTTACAATTTCTAAGACTGAAGGAATCTTGAGATACATACTACTGTTTGTATAATACATCACACCCTTTTAAGAATATGAATGAATATCTGTGGTTATTAAATGATGCAGCCACAGATAATGTCATTTCACAAAACAACACTTCACTTGCCAAACTACTTAATCCTACTCTTCTTGCAGAGAGGCTGGTGCCACAGCTGATATGGGTGAAGGCGGAGTACTCCTTGGACAGCTCTCCAGACTATTGCAGGGCAACACACACACACACACACACACACACACACAACCATTCACACTCACACCTAGGGTAAATTTCGAACAGCCAGCTTGGAATGTGCATGTCTTTTGACAGCGCTATCCTCTAATGCTGTTGCATGCTGGGGCAGCAGGCTGAGGTTTGCAGACGCAAACAAACTGATCTGCAAGGCCAGTAACATTGTGGGGATAGAGCTGGACTCTCTGACGGTAGTGTTGAAAAGGCGAATGTTGGCCAAAATAAAGACAATACTGAACAATACCTCCCAACTGCTTCACAACCTGCTGATCAGTCACAGGAGCACGTCCAGTGAGAGACTGATACCACATAAATGCTCCACTGAACGACACAGGAAATCATTCCTACCTGCAGCCATTATACTATACAACTCCTCCATATAGCAACAACATCCACTGTTAAACATTTGCATTTTGCACTACATTTACATTCAACTGTTTATTATATTGATAATACTGTATATTTTACTCACTGACAGGATTCATTCTGTATCTGTTTAAATAGATTAGTAACATCTTATTTTAGACTTATATAGACATATTTATAAATATATATGGGTGTGTGGATTTCCGTATGCGTATATAGACATTTGCAGTTTTTCTTATTGAGACTTTTACCTTTATCTTTTCTTTTCTTGGTATGGAGCAACTGTGTGCACACAATTTCCTCTGGGATCAGTAAAGTATTCTGAAACTCCACACAGAAATACACGAGCCCCAGAATCGACCCCAGGACCTTCTTGCTGTGCCAACATGCCACCAGCAGCAAATCAGTGGCACTATATTTTAAGAAAAAAAAACCTATTAGTTAATATTCCTAAATGATATTTTATATTAATAATTTAATTGAAATGTAACATCCATTTCTTTCTAAAGCTGTTAGGGTTGTGTACAGAGGGAAAAGGCGCAGGCGCAGACCGAAGAGGTGTAGAGTACAATATTTAATTGATAAACAGATAATCCAGAAACAGCAGGCAAACTCGTTGTCAAAAAACAGGCAATGGTCAGGGATATGCAAGAAGTCAAAAACAGACAGAGGTATCCAAAAAACGCAAAAGCTAGTAAGAATGGTCAAGGAACAGGCAAGGTCAAAAAACTACTAGGCAAAGATATACAAATGCTGGAAAGGCACAGGGAAAAACTTGTGGGAAAATGTAGGGCTTTTATACACCGGCATAAGCTACAGGCAAGGAGACACAGGTGAACACAATAATTGGGATATGGAAAGCCGCAGGGTACAAAGAAGAGGCACATAATACTACCGTGTTTCCCCGATAATAAGACCTACCCTTACTTCAGCAGAACGATCCAAAATAAGCCCTACTCCGAAAATAAGCCCTAGCTAAATCCAAATTTTGTCCGCACCCTCCCCTCATTTTCTATGAATGCACGCGCGCCAGTGCTATTTACAGCAGCGCCGCGGAGGAGAGACAGAAAAAGAGGAAGTTAAGGGGAAAAAAACGGTAAGTAAAGTATTATAAAGCAGGACTGAGGAGCATGATGGGGTTAAAGCAGGACTGGGAGAGTATAACAGTTATCATTTTACTGGTATTATCCTGTCTGTTTTGACCCCAGACATGAGTGCAAAAAGGACGAGCTACACCGCTGAGTACAAGAAAGCAATTGTGGAGGACTCACTTACCTGTTATTGAAATTGCTGTTAATGTTAATTAAAATAATAACCCCGAAAATAAGCCCTATGGTGTTTTTTTAACCGAAAAAAAAAGACAGTGTCTTATTATCGGGGAAACATGGTAGAACAGTGAATTAACTGGCAGGAGTCCCTCTTATGAACGCCTCCTGGTGTCTTAACTGGGGGGGGGGGGGTAGGTGTTCTCTCACAAAGTCCCTGACAAGTCCTGATCCAGAATGTCCTGATCAGGAACCCACCACCTCTACTCTGAGCCATCGATGAGTCGTGGAGTGGGATGGGGCTTGGGAGCTGGGCAGAGCCGGTTGCTGAGGACAGGTTGGAAGGAGGGGTGGAGCTTATGCCATACAGCAGCAGGACTCACGACCTTCACAATGGGGTATGGACCAAAGAAACGAGGAGCCAATTTCCGGGAGTCTACCTTGAGGGGAAGATCCCGGGTAGAGAGCCAGACTCACTGACCCTGATGATAGGTAGGCGCCTTGGAACGATGTCGATCTGCCTGGTGCTTCATCCTTAACAAAGCAAGTTGCAGGGCTGTCCAGGTAATCTTCCAGGTCTGACGAAAACAATAAACAAAGCACCAGGCAGATGGTATGCCAGCCTCCTCCTCCAGAGCAGGAAACAGAGGCGGCTGCCAGCTGGAGATACACACTAAGTCCTTTAGGTCTTTGCAGATAGTCTGATCAGGAATGTCATAAAGAAACAGGAAAAATCACTTGCTCATCCAGAATTGTGTAGAGACTCTCGATGGTCTCAGGACTACAAGGGAGGTTTCTTTCAGCAGGCTGTTGGGCTTTTGGTGAGAAGTCCTGGGCCACTTCTTGTGGCGTGCTGAATAGTTGGTTGTTCGTTGGTGGACACAGCAGACAGATTTAAGTTATTCTGTTCAGCGGTAACTTCAAACTGACCAATAAGAGCTGATATGGACCCAGATGTATCATACTCATTTTCCACAGGATGTTTGATTTAGGATCAGGTTCAAGTTCATTCTTAATTTCAGGAAGGAGTTCAGATATAGTTTCAGGAATATTTTCAGACTTGGTCTCGGATACAAGTCGAGACTGGGTTTCTAACAGGAGGTCAGTCTTGGGTTCTAGGGAAATTTCAGACTATCCTTCACGAGGAAGTTCATACTTGGGTTCAGGGTGAAATTCAGGCTCTGCATCCAATTGTATCTCTTGACTGGTCTGGGAACGCTTTGGCATCCCTCCCAGAAGAGCTGGAGAAAGTGGCTGGGGAGAGGGACGTCTGGACCTCACTGCTTAGGATGCTGCCCCCGTGACCCAAACCCAGAAGAAGACAATCTGGCAAAACTTGTGGGGAAATGCAGGGCTTTTATACACAGGCATAAGATGCAGGCAAGGAGACACAGGTGAACGCAATAATTGGGATATGGGAAGCCAAAGGGGACAAAAAACAAGCACATAATACTAGAACAGAGAGTTAACTTGCAGGAGTCCTAACAAAAGCATTTTATACTTTACAAAATGGCCAAGTTAACAATAGCTTGATAATTAGCAGAAGTCTGTAACCATGTCTAATCCTCTGTTTATTCATGGATATGATTGCTATTATAAACAAAAATCCTCCAGACCTCAAAAGACAAATTAATAAACCTGATAATTTTTGGACATTTTATTGTGCTCCACTGAGTTGCCTGTACCTTTAAGGCAATTAGGCCCTCAATCACAGACACAAATATAAAAACATTTGTCCTACAGTACACTCAAGACAAATGCTTATATAATGTCTGTACTGTATAACCATGCCCTGATTACAAAAAAAACTGTAAAAAATTCAATGAGTATTACTTGTTCTAATGTTAGTAATACTTGCTATTTCAAAAGAAAAATGTGATGACACATTCACAAGTACTTAGGTTTGATTAGTCTTGCGTCACACATTGTCTCAGAGAGTGTTAGAAGGATAGTTAACAATAGGTGTGTTGGCAGCTGACTGTTCGCATGAGCATCTGATGTGCCAAATGCAAGACTTTGATGTGGCCAGAGCTCTGGTGTGATGAACAAAGAGCTTCCTGGGGAACAGCTCTGATGCAGAGTGCTAGATCCCCCAGCTATACACATTTATTGCATTAATAACTTATATTTGAATTACTACTGAATATTTTATTATTGTAGTCATTTAATGCTACAGAACTTCTGCTTCATAAAAAACAATTAGCTGTCAACTATTTCTGTATACACTCACACACACACACACACACACACACACACACACACACACACACCCCGCATAGGTTGGTGCCAAGAGTAGCACTGTTTAATAGTAAGAAAATGACTGAAATGCACTTTATATCACTCAGACTTTCAGAGATATCACAGAAGGGCAGGCAAATATACGTTGTGATGTTTTGATGTTGTGATGGTTTTTAAGTCGATTATAATCCAGATGAAGCCTGAATAGGTAACTAGTGGAGGCAGATTTTTCATGTATTTCTACTGTGGTCAGTATAGAGGGAATTGAATCTACATTATTCCCATCATAAAATCAAATGCTTGCATTAAACTTCCATTCTGTGATGCAACAGCACAAGATTTTATTCACCAGGAAGATTTTGGTGCATTCATGCTGGGATTTCAGTTTTATAATTATATGTAATTATTTATATTTATATATAATTCTTTTTTTTTGTTGTTTTTTTTGTCAGTAATCACAACCACACATAATGATGTGGTTTCTGTTGAATATCCCTGCATTAGGTATGTTTTGGGTTCAGATCTCTGAGCTCTATATACAACTTTGTGTTTTAGCAGGCGAGCCAAAGCTGGATGAAGTGCTTTTCAAGGATCTGGCTCATGAGCAGTTCGCTGTGGGGTAGTGACAAATCTTTTTGCTTGCTTCTAAAGTATTTCTGAACAGAATTCTTCACTGAGGTGACTGCTATGTGTAACTTTTAAGTGTTTCATGGTGTCTTTCAAGAAAGTATTAAGAATATGGCTAAAAGAAAACAAATTCATATGATCCCTGCTGTCAGCCATTTACAGCAATACATGTTCACCTAAGTGTGTCCAGTAAGTGTGTTTCAGAGTCATGTGACCTAAACCGATAATGAGAGATTGAGACAAACATTATTGCTTAGAAACAATGCAATTACTTTTCATTATATATACTGGTCCCAGATTTATTTTTAAATTTACATTTATCAATTTGGCAGATTTGATTTTATAATTAAATTCACATACAATTAATTAAGGCTGTGGAGACAATAAAAGACTTCACAGTGAAAAAAGAGCTGCAGAATGTATGGGAAACAAGTGGCAGTTTGTTACATTATCTGGCTATAGTTATAATATCTAGAAATTTCTTGCAACAGAGATCGTCAGTGACCTCAAGATATGACAACACAGCGCAAGAAAGCATAGATTGATATAATAACAAACCTGTACTCAGATGAATGGAGGTTTTTGGCCTCTATTACACACGGATCCTGCAAAGACCCCTCATTTTTACATCTTGGGTTATTTACACTGAATCTAACCACACTCCATCCCAGCATGTTTTTAGATAGCTGGTTTTATAAGGAAGAATGACATAGTCTGAAAAATAACATCCCTTTTACACAGAGTGCCTCCACTGATGGCTCATAGGAGGAACAATGACCCCTACCCCCATTCTGTGTTTGAACATTTTAAACAGAATGGCTCGGTGGAATATAGGCTCATCAAACATTCCCATATTAAACAGACTGGATAAAAGATATATATAGAAGTACTCTATAAAAGAGCTGAGATTAAATGTAAGAAGGATAATGAATAAGGATGGGAGGTATTTATGATACGTGTATTTAAAATACCCATTTCTAATACAAAACAAGATTATGTATATGTATCCATTAATTATCTATACTAATTCTGTCACAGTAACGGGGAAGCTGGAGCCAATACCATCATAGGGTTAACATTAGAAAAGAACTTATTAATTTGTATCTAAATACTTTTGTGCTTTGTAATTTTGTAGTTTAAAAATACTTCAAAATATTTGCTGTGAGACGTCTATGTGATAACATAATAAAATCACAAAATTATGCATGCAGTCTCTGAATGGTGCAACTAGGTCATTTCCCCAGGATTTCTGAGATCAGCATGATCTAGTGGGTTGTTTGGCAACTTTCTATTATTCTTAGCATAAATTTTTACAATTATTAATCATCCCTATGCATCTGCCCTCACAGTTCGCGTTAGCTTGCAATTTTCAGTCAATGTTATGTTGTGCATGAAAAAAATATAATGAAGCATTAAATTAAATTGCAAAGTCATCTCGATTGTGTTTCTGGTTACATCCATCCATCCATTTTCTGAATTAGGGTCGCGGGGAGGCTGCCGCCCATCTCAGCTGACTCCGGACAAGGGCAGAGTACACCCTGGACAGCTCGCTAGGCCATCGCAGGGCAGAAACACGCTAACGACTATGCAGCCTAATCTTGACAAAAATCAGCAATGGTTCTTTGACATGCCTCCCACCATAGACAGTGAGAGACATGGCCAGCATTTGATAATCTAGTTAGCTTCCCTGGCGGGACAGCAGTGACAACCCACTGATAGTGGGGCTTTAACCCCTGACCTTGGGATCAGTAATCCAGCACCCTATCACCAGGCCACCACTGTCCCGTTTCTGGTTACATTTAAAATTAAATTATTCATCCATTATCTGTACTGCTTATCCATTAGGGTCACAGAGGAAGCTGGAGCCAATCCCAGATGATTTGGGTGAGAGGCAGGGTACACCTGCAAATCTATTGCAGGGCTAACACAGACACAAAAATAGCTGTTGTATAGAACGTCATAAACCCTCTGCCAGGACGCCTGAAGCACAGGACAAACTTAATAAAAAAAATAGTAAAAAGCTCGACCATTGCCTGGCTCGTGCACATGCCAGATTTCCGAAACTTTGCTTAGGCACTCCCTATGACCTAAAACTGTGCGTGGGGTAGCTAATTTGCATATGTCATCTTTGACCTTGTGCCTTGTTACAGTGACCTTGAGCATATAAAATTTGTCCTGCACTTCAGGTGTCCTGGCTGAGGGGTTTCGATGTTGTATAGAACAGCTATTTATTTATTTTTTTTAGGTGTCCTGTGGTAGATAACCAAATACTTGTTTACTAACTGTTTGTACCTTAAGTGGAGTAGGTGTTTGGTATGTGTTTGCATGAATGACTGATTGACATATTTACTGTCTAGTATTATGTCAGGGCTTCTGCTGCAATGTATGTTTTTACCTGAGTGAGGTGCAAGCCCTGTGCAGAACATGTTCGCTGAGACAAACATCCATTCACAACTATGGGCACTTTTGAGCAGACAGTTGACCCAGTGTGCATGTCTTTGGACTGTGGGAGAACACTGGAGAATGCAGAGGAAAACCACACAAGCATGAGGAGAACAGCAAACTCCACAAAGAAACACCCTGGCAGACCACGGGGCTTGAATCCAGGACATTTTTGCTGTAAGACGAGTGTTAACCACTACCCCACAGTTAAAGCCCTCCATACTTAATTACTAAATTAATACCCAGCTGCTGTGGACAAAGCTGCTATCAGTTGTCTGCTTAGGGATGACTTGTCTGTCATTGAGTCAGTGATGCTGATCTAAAATATGCCCTTCATTACAAACACCAAGCAATTGAATTTGGATAAATTTATGGTTCATTAACAATTTGTATGTTAAACATTGCACTATTTGTTCTTTTAAAAGTAACCTTATCATCTGGATGATCAAAGGGAGATGACGAGATCTGGGATGGAACAGGCAGGTCAGAATCGTTTGGGAGAAAAAAAGGTTGCTTTCAGTCATTATCCACTTAATCATGTCAGAGCAATAGTGAAGGGATAGAGCAAATAAACCAATAGATAGAAGGTTTTTGCAAATTGTATGGAATAGTGTCATAGCAGGCCATATCTTGGTGAGCTCCATAATAGCCATCATGCCACAGTGTGTCAGCTGGATCCCTATATTATTTATGGTGTGTGTGTGTGTGTGTGTGTGTGTGTGTGTGTGTTCGTGAATGGAACCAGTTGTTGCTGTACATCTGTCTTTTATGACTCAGAGGCAGGATGAAGGAAAACAAGGTTTTGGGGTTTTTTTCTGTCTTCAAATGCACAGTGGGCATGTTCCTAAATCAGAACAGTACATTAAGTCACCTAAATGTCCTCGCTTTAACACTTTTTTTACTATATAGTAATCTGGTTAATTGATTTATTTCATGCAAACTATGGGCAATCAAATGCTCATAAAACCAATGACAAAATGACAACTTGTCCTAAAGCGCCATCTGGTGTTTATGTATGGTAATGGTACTGCAATTCAATTCAGTTTTATTTGTATTTTTACAAATGATATTGTCAAAGCAGCTGTGTATAGTGAAACAGATTTGGTAAAGAATTTAAACTAATGTTTTTGAACATTTCACTATAACTCTAAACATCCCTAAAGAGCAAGCCTGTGGCGAGGGTGGCAAAGAAAAATAATATAATTCATAAATATACATATTACATAATAATAAAATCAGATAATGCAAGGAAGAAACCTTGAGAAGACCAGATTCAGAAGGAAACCCATCCTCATTTGGGTGAAATCATATAAAATACAAACCATGTAGCAGAACCTTCGCTATAGTTTAACATGAAGTCCAGTCTATCTTATAACTCTAATGGTAATTGTAGTCCTAAATGTCACCTTTTTGGCGACAAGATGGCAGTGCAGGTAGACACAGCGGCCCGGAGCTTGTTTTAGCAGCTACGACTTTTATTTTCTTTATGTTGTATACTCTTATTTTCTTATCCATGCTCAGTCCCCGGCAGCTGCACGTGTGCAGTATAGCAGGAACGAGCTGCACATGGTTTTGGACAATTACTGTTCCACATACGGCAATAATAGCAGCTGAGACTTCATTCTGCCAGAGATCTGTAAGCCTGCAGACCTCTCTCTCCATCACCTCGATGAAGTGGCACAGATGGCAGCAACACAGGAAACAGAAGCGGGGGACGAGAGTGGGACTAAAGGCTAAGCTAAATGCTAACCTCTACAAACCAGCCATTCTGAGCCTATTTCTCACTAACTCCTGGTCACTCAACAACAAGATGGATGAGTTATGACTCATGGCTCATTAATTCACGCAGTATGGATTATTGTGTAACAGTAATTTCTGAGACTTGGTTGGACACTTTACCCCGGACATTGAGATTGAGCTTGCGGGCCATGCTACCTTCACATCGGACAAAACCAGCATGTCCAGGAAGAAACATGGAGGAGGCCTGTGTGGTTACATTAACAACAGCTGGTGCTCCAACACCATAATCAAAGATATTCGCTGCTGTCCGGACATAGAGTATCTGATGGTACAGGTTGGACCTTTCTACCTGCTGAGAGCACTTACGTCTGTAGTTATAACTGCAGTTTATGTGCCGCCCCCAAGCTAATGCTAAGCTAGTCATGGAGCTGCTACAACACTTCATTAACTAACAGCTAGCAGTGCAGCCGGACTGTGTTATAATCGAGGCAGGAGACTTTAATCATGCAAAACTGAAGTCTGTCCTGCCTAGATTCTACAAAAATGTGAGTTTTCAGACGAGGAAAGAGAACACGCTGGACCAGGTCTACACCAACATTCCAGATGCTTATAAAGCCACTCCCTGCCACATTTCGGACTCTCAGATCATCTCGCTGTGTCCCTGATTCCTGCTTATAAACCTAAAATCAAGGTGAGGTGTGCACTGCTCTAAGCACGGGATGATGCCTTCAAGTCAGGACACCAGCAAGCTTACAAAGAGGCATGCTGGGCCCTGCGAAGAGGCATCTAAAAAGTCACGTGCAAATATAAACAGCTCATCAAGGAGCACTTCGACAATAACAACACCAGGAATATGTGGAAGGGGATCAAGACACTCACTGGCTACAAGAATACGCACACATCAGAGGACTCCTCGGACAACACCCTACCAGACTTCCTGAACCAGTTCTTTGCTCGCGTCGACCAACACAACAGACAGGCATGCAGTTGCCCTACTCATCCAGCTGCAGCAGCACCAGATCAGAGCCACTCTCCACAGAGTCAATGTGAGGAAAGCTACTGGTCCAGATGGAATAACAGGAAGGGTACTTAAAGCATGCGCAGATCATCTAGCAAGGGTTTTTACCCCCATCTTTAACCTCTCGCTAATGCAATGTACTGCAATGGTTCCCTCCTGCCTCAAGACAGCCACCATCATTCCAGTGCCAAAGAAGAGCACAGTGAACTGTCACCCAGTTGCTCTAACCCCCATCATCACCAAATGTTTCAAGAGACTTGTCTTGTCTCACATTAAGGCTACCATCCCTGCTGATCTTGATCCACATCAGTTTGCATACAGAGCAAACAAGTCAACAGAGGATGCCATCAATACAGCCCTCCACACAGCCCTCACACACTTGAACAGCAGTAACTCCTATGCGAGGATGCTGTTTGTAAACTTCAGCTTCGCTTTCAATACAGTTCTACCATGGCAACCTGGGCCTAGGGAGCTCACTGTGCACCTGGATACTGGACTTTCTTAGGAATAGACCTCAAAACGTCAGGATAGGAGACCACATCTCCTCCACTCTCATTATGAACACTGGAACACCACAAGAGTGTGTCCTCAGCCCCCTCCTACTTTCTCTCTTCACACACAACTGTTCCACCATTCACACCAGCAACACCATCGTCAAATTCACCGACAACACCACTGTCATAGGTCTTATAACAGATATCGACGACTCAGCCTACAGGAAGGAGCTCCAGCATCTGCGGCGATGGTGAGACAACAATAACCTGGACCTTAACACAACTAAGACAATGGAAATAATGATGGACTTCAAGAGATCTAAACAAACTGAGCACTCTGCCCTCTATATTGATGGAGAGAGAAGGTAGAGAGGGTGGAGTGCTTCAAGTTTCTACGAGTTGGCATTTCTGCTGACTTCACCTGGACCACAAACATCTCTCACCAGGTGGAGAAGGCACAGAAAGCTCCAACAAGCCCTCCTACCCGACCCCTACTGACAAACTTTTACCGCTCTTTCATCGAGAGCTTTCTGACCTGCTGCTGTATAGTGTGGTTCAGCAGCTGTACTGTAGAGGACAGGCCTTGCAGCAGGTGGTGAGGACAACAGAGTGGGTAATTGGAGTTACACTACCCCACCTCAGTGAAATTTACACTGGCAGACTTTGGAGGAGAGCCAATGGAATTATCAGGAACCCCACACACCCTGGACACATATGTGGATAGATGTATATGTGTTTGCATATATAGGATATACAGTATGTCCGTATATGTGTCTATATGTGTACATACAGGTATGTGTATATATGTTTATGCAGGTATATGCGCATATATCGCTTAGTGTAGTTACCTTAGTTGTACTTCACATTTTTATAAGTGCTGCTAAACAGAGAGCTGCTAAACTGATTTCCATTGTTCATGCAATAGTTGACAATTAAGATCTCTTAATCTTTATTTTTAAATCAGTTTAGTAAAATATTTTTATATCACCAGCAGTAAAAAGTCATCTTCATGGTTTCTGAGTGTATATTTAGGTCCATATGGAACATCATAAGCAAGAGCAAGGGGCTTCTAAGAGAAGAATTTCATCCACGACAACATAACTAAAATGAAAGAACCAGAAGGAAGAAAGACAGACATGAAGGCACCTTGGGACATTAGGCAATCAGCCACAGGTCCATGTCTGTGTTCCCCCAGTACCCATGTTCCCCAGTCCTATGCTTCCCAGTACCTATGTTCCCCAAAACCCTAACCCTAACCATAAGCCTAATATTCCATAAATTGTTACTTCTTTTGTTTCATCATACTTCTTTTACAATATGGATACAATCGTTGTAGATTACTTCTATAAAGTACAATGGAAGATCCATTAATTTAATAAGGACCGGTGAACATAGGTACTGGGGAACATAGGGTCTGGGAAACATGGGAAACATGGGGCTAATCCCATTAGCCACAACACACATCGACGGACCTAAGTGATCATGTGAGAGTGAGAAACAGCACAGTTTGCCAGAACCTTCTGTGCCTGAGAAGCCCCAGATCTGCTTCTTTACCTAATAAAAGGTTATTAACAAAATGCCTGAATAAACAAGTAAGTTTTCAGCCTAGTTTTAAAAGCAGAGACTGTGTCTGGGTCGCAAACATTAACTGGAAGGCTGTTACACATCTGTAGGGGCTCTGTAAGAGAAAACTCTGGATACTGCTTTAGTCTTCATTATTTGAGGTATCAATAAGTAGTCTGCACCTTTTGATCTAAGTGGGCATGGTGTATCATAAAGGACGAGGAGTTCACTAGAATAATGTAGTGGACAACTGTGCTTTATAGGTTAAAAGTAGTATTTTGTATTCAATGCAAAATTTAACTGGGAGCCAGTGCAGTGTAGATAGTCAGAAGTGAACTGCTCATATCTTCTGGCTCTAGTAAGGACTCTAGCCAACTGGAGCTTGCTAATGATTTATTAATTAGATGGAATTTTATATATATATATATATATATATATATTCTGATATACCCCTACTGACACTACAATAGACATGAACACTGGTCTTCAAGGACCGTCTGGGTTATCAAAATGAATAATAAAGTCACCGACAATTAAGATTATTTTATTTTATTATTATTTTTGTTTGTTTATTTTATAAAATTAAGATTTTTTATTTAAAGAAACAACCAGGTTTGAAGTCTGCAAATTTGCAGAGGAATTCGGAGTACAGCCCTGGGGATCTGTAAATAATAATTAATGGGATGAAGTGCATAGACATATGTAACACATGTATTGTGTATATGTAACACAATGCATGATAGGGGTATAAGTGTTAAGCACATTAGCAAACATAGTTAACTTTTACCAAACATCAGTTTAATGTTAAAACAAATTGACAGCATCATTCAGGATGTTACAAGAAAATGATCTCAAGATAAAACTTCATCTTCATCTTCTTCCGCTGGTTCCGGGATCGGGTCGCGGGGGCAGCAGCCTAAGCAATGACTCCCAGACGTC
>JAOUQZ010000039.1:11745042-11755228 GCA_028564935.1 Neosilurus hyrtlii
AATGATCATGTCTTTATTAGTGGGCAAACCAACAAAATCCTCAAGGGATCAAATACTTTTTACTCTCACTGTATATGAGGCTGAACACATGTAATAGAATTTTTTATGTAATAAAATTTATAAAAGAATAAAAATTAAACAAAAAAATGTGATTAAGTACAATGAGGTCCAAACAAAAGGTTTTACATGAAACAGCTGAAAATTGTTTTTTGAGCATGTTATATCCCAAGCAGTGAGGACAAAGGGAAAAGAGAGAAAATACCCAGAGATGACAGTTTTAGAGCTACACTGATAATTTCTTGTGGTTGTCAAGTTTCAAAATAAACTGTTAAATACCACTTTCATAACAACAAGCTGTTTGAAAGCTTTGCCAGAAAGAACCAATTCCTGACAGCATCTTATAAAATACACCAAGTGCCATTAGTTATACTTGGTGCCACTTCGTGCCAAACCATTTGGTCATGCATACCATCAGCATCTTTGGTGATAAAAAGAGGGATTCATACAACAAAAGTTGTAGATTACTGATGTTTTGGGGTGTTTTTTGTGGTTCACATAATCTTATAAAGACTGATGACATCATGAATTCTGCCATGTATGGCTGACTCTGCCAGAAGCTTCAGACTTATTTTCAAATTGAAATTAGGCTGAATTTTTGAAGTCTGAACTGAATGAAGTCATGAATGAGTGGTTCAAGAATAATCAACAAGTGTCTTCAACCTTGTTAGGCATTACAGGGCTTTATAGACAATTAGAAATGTCTCCATGTCTGAGCTTTAAATACCACTTGTTATATATTTCCATGAGAGGTCTCTCTCTCTCACTCTTTCTCGCACCCCCCCCCCCACACACACACCCCCACACACCCCCCCCCACACACATTGGGTGAATATGCATGAATATACAAGCCATGTTGCCAAAACCGTCCATATGTCAAAACTGCATATACATGGTGACCCAAAAAATCTCCCACATTTCAAAGGCAGCATAAATAAAGAAAGATATTCAAAATGGGCCGGTGGTAGGATGCTGGATTACTGATCCCAAGGTCGTGGGTTCAAGCCCCATTGTCACCGGGTTGTCACTGCTCTCCCCCCAGTGCAGCTAACTGGATTATCAAAGGCCAGCCATGTCTCTGACTGTCTGTGGTGAGAGGCATGTAAAAGAACCATTGCTGACTTTCGTAAAGAGTGGGCCATTTAGTTGCCGTCAACGCCCTCCAGGGTGTACTCTGCCCTCACCCAGAGTTAGCTGAGATGGACACTTGCCTCCCCGCGACCCTAATTAGGATTAAGCGTTTCAGAAAATGAATGAATGAATCAATATATTCAAAATATAATTGGCACACATGAAACTTAGTGAAACAGGAGAGACAGTGCTAAGGTCTGTTGGTAGCCCAACCCCTACTTGAACACCTTGAGTTTGAATAAGTTGATGTGTGGTTTCACCAAGATGGAGCTACAGCACACAAATCCTGAAAATCATTGGACATGCTGAGGGAAATGTTTCCGGATCAGGTGATCTCGTTGTGTGGCGATGCTGGGTGTCCAGCCTGACCTTTTTCCCCCTGACATTTTTCTTTCATGAGTGCATACTCATCAATCCCAAACTCTTGAAGCCCTTAAGGTTGCTATTCGGCTGGAGAAAATCCTGTTCCACCCAACATGACCCACCGAGCCATGGCAGCCTTCAGATATTGCCTACAAGCGTTTGCAGACAATGACAGCCACCAAATTTGGGGTCACCCAAAAAATTTCACATTTTTCATGAAAACACAGACTTAAATCCATCAAATCAGATGCTAAAATCAACAAGGACAAAAATAAAGATTTTACATTAAATCATTATTTTGTACTTCAAACTTTGCTTTTGACTAAAATCCTCCATGTGCCGCTTTTAAAGTCTTGCAGACTTTTGGCATTCTAGTTGTCAATTTGTCAAGGTAAGATGAAGAAATTTCACCCCGTGCTTCCTGAAGCACTTCCCACATGCTGGGCTGGCTTGATGGGCATTTCTTCCATACCATACAATCTAGCTGCTCCCACAACAATCAAGTTGAGATCTGGTTACTGTTGTGGCAATTCTATTATGGAGAAAATACCAGCTGACTGCTTCTTCTCTAAATAGTTTGGAATGTTTTGGGTCATTGTTGTGTTGAAGGATCAGAATCAGAAAATTTTACTGATCCCGGAGGAAATTATACAATAAATACACAATAAAGTGCAATTGTATGATAAAGTGTCTCCAGTTGATAATTATATATTTTAATATGTATGGGATTGTATGGCGCACTCAAAAATGACAAAACGCAAGTAGTGTAGACTGTGTACCATGTGTAGAGAAGTGCAAAATACCTCCTGAAAGTAACTTAATTTTTCTTTATTAATTTGAAACATTATGGTACTCAATGCTTAGATAGCAGCAGTGCAGTAGAGCACACCTTAAATATCATTCCAAATTAAAAATATTTTACTACAAGTGTTTTTACATTATAAATTGAGCATTTATAATGTAAAAATCAAGGTTATCTTTTCTTTCGCAAGATGAATTGAATGTTTAAAATGAGTGAAGGTTTTAAACTTGGTTCCCAGGTTTAATGAAGTAAATGTGTATGTGTGTGGGAGAGTTAACTAAGGTTCGATACGGTTAATGATTGTGCATGCAACTTCATGTCCCACCCTCTATTACCATGGCCCACTATGACAAGTTGCCATGACAACCAGGTAGAAAAACAAAGGACCCTCCCTCGTCTTCTGTAGATGGCACTAATGATATGTCCACATCACTCGACTTTTGCCCTAAAAACATTACGAGCACAAGACACTTGAATAAAGCTTTCTTTTAGATATGCCAAGGCAACAAGCACATAAAGACAGAGTTGTTTGTAATATTATTGTGTAGTATTGTGTCTATGTTAGTGGACATTTAGAGACTTTGCATCTTCTCAGACTAAGTTAAGCTGGAAATGTAAACACAGTACAAAAAAGTAGAAGCGTGTATGAAGAAATATGCTAATTCTACATCAATTGGAGAAACAAATGTTATGGCACACAGGTTTATTGTTGGTCTGTTGTTGTCTGATGATGAAAGTGCTGCATACAGGTAACAACTAATTTTGATACAGAAATAAATTTATTAGAGTAAACTATATTTCTACAGTATTCAGCATAATGCAATGTGACTGCTTTGCATTTTTGTTGTTGGCCGGATGTACCTTTCATAAAGCACATATATTTACAACATTAAACTTTTAGGTGGGAAAAATTAACCCTTTAAAAGTACTTTTTTTTTTATTTGTCTAAAAAGTATTTTGTAGTAAAGTAATTTATAGTTTTTAATGTTAGAGTTAAAATGCAGCTTAAAATACACACTTTTTACAGTTTTATGTGAATTTAAACTTTTATATTTTATAATTATATTGTTACAATATTTTATGTTTATACTAAACCAAATATAAAGGTTATAATAATAATAACAACAACAACAACAATAAAATATTATTATTATCAAAAGTATTATTAATATAATATATTATTATTATTATTGTTGTTGTTGTTGTTGTTGTTATTGTCATCATTATCATTATTATTATTAATAAAATTAAGCTGGTTTTATACTTGGTAAGTCTATAATATCTATATTCTCGTATGTCTTAAGATACAAGCTCATGTGCAAATGCCTGCACTGCAGGATAAGTAAAGCAAGAGATAATTTACAAAACTGCCAACACTGACTTTTCTTTTAATTCTTACTCCCTCATCAAAGCATCACATCTTAACTGACAGTAATTGACTAAGTATTGACTGCGTGTAAACAATTTACATTATCATGTAATTTATAGCCAACACCAATAGAAAAAATTAAGTTATTCTGAAGCTAATTTCCTGGTGATTTGATAGCTTTGTCCTTGGCTATTCAATGGTCAACCCGACTGCAAAAAAAAAAAAAAGACCTGGGATCAACACTTGCATGTGCATGAACCTGTCAAGTCATGTTATGAAGGTCTCCTGAGTTGTTTCTCTCCTGGTGACAAATGGATTTATTGGCTAAAGGCCTTTGTTATAGGTTAAGAACTTGCATTCAGTTGCTGCAGAGATCTCTGGCTCAAGCTGTGATACATGAATCTGAGAAAAAAAATACAGACAGGGAAGCAACACAGCATTTAGTGACTTGACAGACACAACATATCCATAAATCGTAACTAACCTCTGACTCACGTATAATCATCAATTAATCCTGATTCCTTTTAGCTAAGAAGGAATATGTACACATGACCAGGGTCATCATTAGCCTGTTCAACTCAGAGGCTCTCAAACTCATCTTAAATTACCTAGGGTACTAATATATTAAGAGTTGTGTGTACTCTTTTTTATATCCATGTTAAGGAGCTGATCTCCTAGTTAAAAATTACATTCATTAACTGTAAACATCCACTCATTAAGATGTTTAAAATGTTTAATCAAACATGAATTTAGAGAACTACTCTTCCACCACAGCCTCAAGCATTTTTCACAGGCATTTTTCACAGGCAAAACTGACAGTTGGAAAAATAATAAATGCAAAAATAAAGAGATGAGTTGGTAAAAGTCCAAGGCAAGGCTAAAACGTGCAATATTTTGCTCAGAAACAGATGGCAAGGAGTGTGCGAGTTTGAGAGGCAGAATCTGAAACAGACGTGCCATAGGGTGTGAAAAGGTGGGGGTATAGGAGTGGTGGATTTTTGGGAACACGCTCGTCTGGAACCCTCGGAAACGTGTAAAGAGGGAGCGAGAAAGTGAGAGGAGAGGAGGAGGGTAGAAGAGAGAGAGGAATGGAAGAAGTTGGCAGCACATATGTCTGCAGTTCAGTAACCATATGGATGAACAGCTTATTACAGAGCATTTTAAATCATAACCCTCTTCACAAGAGACAAAGACAGAGGGAGAAAGAGACGGAACGGAAAAGTTGTCTTGTGTTGTGTCATGTAATGTTGGGCTGCTGCATTATTGTTTTGTGTATTGCATTAATTGCGACAGTTTATTGTAGTACTGTTTTGTTGAGATTTGTTGTGGTGTGCACTGGGGTTGTGCATATTATGCGGTGTGACACATGTGGAACAGTACTCTGTATATACAGGGTGTTTGGGGTGCTTACCTGGCTATTCTGGCGGAACAGACTGATGGCAAGGGGCAGAGCCAGTCTGGATGCACAGAGACACACAAAGCTGTGCACAGGCAACACAAGGCGAGGGTGTTTCTGCAGTAAGGGGAGTCTAACACACACACAAACGCGCGCGCACACACACACACACACACACACACACACACACACACACACACACACACACACACATGCATACATACATACTGTTTTTTGTGTATTACAAAGACACTGTTCCTAAATATTTTTTGCTGAATTATGGGAATGCTCTTTTCCACTTGCCATACAATGAGGCATTTGATATCATGAAATGTATTTTGTGTCACAGAACACCAATCTCACTTCAGAGTTTATTTACACAGAGCACAACTCAAAATAGCCTTCATACTTATAAGAACAAAAGATAATTACATGTTTAAGCCCCACTGATGACACCAAAGTGATTATATAAGGACTGATGGTATTTATGACGAGCCTGAAATGTCTCACAGCCACACCAACATGTCACTGATGTGTATTATGGGGTCGAATAAGAATAAAAATAACACTTACATAAATGTAACATTGTGTATTGACAGGACATACCTGAAATTATCCTACACAACACACAGTACACTAGCACTACAGTCATTGACAAAAGTCTTGTCGCACATGTGGACATTCATGTATAAAAGCCCATATCTCACTGTGCCTTATATTAATTCTACAAGTATACAGATTGTTTTGTGAAAGCTACAGGAAATTGAGAGTATTTTTAAATAAATACATTTATTTATAGTTTTTACAGCTATTTATAGATGAACATATTTATTCTAGGCTGGACAAAAGTCTTGTCGCAATCATGTAACATTAAATTCTTAATTCTCAAAGTAATTAGTAAAATATAATCTGTAAAATTAGTACAAAAATTATGAAAAGTGCTTGATTAACTAAATATACATAAAATACAGTTATTAAAGCCTCTTTCTGGCTTTCATTTTTGCAAAAACTGTAGAAACCTTCAAGATCTCCTAAAAGCTCAGTTATGCAAGGAAAACTATCCACAAAACAGCTGGCTGCACAAAAGTTGTAGTTTGCCTCGTTATGACTCCCTCAAAGGCTTCATTAGGACTCATAGCTAGCAATGTATGCTTCAGCATGAACTTTACATCATATTTCTTGTAATAGTCACCAAACACCATAAAGGTCATGTGCAAGACAGAGCTGGAACACCATGAAGTGCCCGAACACGTGGAAACTGTTATTAGCAGAAACACACATATTAAAAATAAAAATAAAATACAAATTCACATGAACTGCTGTCTTGATATTAAATGAACTCAGAACTCAGGACAATGCTAAGTTTATTTTACACACACACAAACTTAAGTGTCCAGCGACGTCCAAACAGCAACTGTGAAAACAAATATACTTACTTTAACAAGAAGGATAATTGTGGATAATTGATGGTTCTATGGTACAATGGTTTTGACCCTAAGCATGACATGCCCTGGTGTGAATGTTGCAGGTCAGAATGGTTTGAGGACAGCTAAAGGAAACACCTGCTGACAGATCAGAGTACCAGATTTGAGATATTGTAGTTGAGTTTATTGGAGTTTATTTTTGGACTTTTTAATTATAATTGGCTGTTCGAAATTGTCCCTTGGTGTAATTGTGAATGGCTGTGTATTTGCTGGCCCTGTCATGGTCTGGCGAGCAGTTAAGGGTGTACATCGCCAGTGCTTAGAGTCTAGATAGTTTAGATAGGCCTCCCCCCCCACCAGGGTAAAATTAAGCAGTTTAGCAAATAAATAGATAAATGAATGAATGAATAAATAAACTGTGCATCCAAGCATATAAACTGTGAAAACCTGCATACACAAACCTGAAGTGAGATTCAAATGTGATTAACAAATAAAAAAAAAGTAATTATTTTCGCTGCATTTCACTCATCCAAAGTGAGCACACACACACACACGTAGTCAGTGAGCACACACACTTGGAGCAGTGGGCTGCCACACTCATTGGCAGTGCCTGGAGAGCAGTTGGGAGTTAGATGCCTTGCTCAATGGCACTTCAGCCATGAAGGTGGAGGAAGGAAAGGTGGAGCTCACTCACCCACCACCAAACATGTTTCCTGCTGCTTTGGGAATGGATCCAGTGACCTTTTGGTCCCAAACCCTCTTCACTAACAATTAGGCTACAGCTGCCCCCAAGTGTGCACTGACGTCCACAAACAGTTTCTGTTGTCCATTGGTTTTGTAAATGAGGAGGGCCAGTCTTTCTGTATGGTTTATGTGTGAGGGTCGGCATATTGTTGGCATTGTTGTGTAATACATGGTATGTGCAGCTAATACCAGCCTGCATTCCAAACATAAACAAACCAGAAAAGACTTTTGAATGTATTTAGGTCTTTATTTATTTAGTTTCAGTTGCCAGTAGCCACCCCTGTGTATGGTCTTTTTTTGGCTTCTGAAGAAACCACTTTTTATTATTAATTTACACTAAACCCAAAGCCAATAAACCCTAGGTGTAAATGGTTATATGTGTGTTGGCCCTGTGATGGACTTTCAAGCTTTTCAGGGTGCACCCTGCCTTGACCCAAAGTCGGCTGAAATAGGCTCCACCCCCCATAATTTTTAATTAGTTAGGGATTACATCACCACTTTGCATATTGAAATGCCTTTTGATATTTGTCTTGAAATTTGCCCTCACCCACACTGCCCCTCACCCACACTGCCCTTCCTCCGTTCACACACCCACACTGCCCCTCCCCCACTCACACTGCCCCTCACACACACACACACACACACACACACACTGCCCTTCCTTCGCTCACACACCCACACTGCCCCTCCCAGACTTACACTGCCCTTCCTCCACTCACACTGCCCCTCCCCCACTCACACTGCCCCTCACACACACACACACACACACTCATACTGTCGTACCTCCACTCACACACCCACACTGCCCTTCCTCCGCTCACACTGTTCGTCTCCCAACACACATTTACACTTCTCCTCTCCTACTCACACTTAATTTTTAATCACACTCATTCCAATCCTCTTTCTGAATGTAAACTCTCAGTGTATGTGGAAATCATAAACCCAAGTAGTTTCTTAAGGTCCTGAAAGAAAATAACACTTTTATTTTTGTCAGCAGCACCACATTAAAACAGCCCTTTTAGAGTTTTAAATGATGTACTGTAGCTAGCAAACACGGCGCTGTTAGTTGGCACTTGGACATTTTTTCTTCAAATAAATTCTATTTTGCTGTTACAAGACGCAGTTTGAAAAACAAAAAACCAGATACCTCATTTTAAAAAGTCTGATAAATATTGGCAGAGATATGAAGGGGTAAATTAGTTGATTTTGGACTCCTTTGTGTAATGCAATTTGAATTTCAATAAGAACAAAAAACTGTAAGAGAAAACAATAGTGATATCAAACTTTCATAATTTTGGACTGTTGGAAGAGATAATGCATTCTAAATTGGAGGGTGTATACTTCAGTACCAGGTAAAGGAATTTTTACGAATTAAACGAATACAATTCAATTACCTTGAATTGTAACAGTCAATTAGCATCGCAGATTTGTGTTACGTGACCATACGCCACCTGCAACATCTACATTTGAATTTTTTGCACTGCAGACAAAATCCATTCAATTCATCAGATGATCAAACTAAAGTCAGACTTGCATATAATCTTAAATGAGTATGCATATTTATAGCCTATTCGTCAGTTATACATTTCGCACTGCCAAGAATTTTTTTTTTCAGTTTTTTAAGTGTCATCTCACACAGCAGGCTCAACAAAGTGCAGTGCAGATGGTTGTATCACCTTGAAACCCCCAAAACACATCACTCACACTTCAATGTTCATAAACAGGCCAATTGGTTCGATAAACAGTGGTACACAAGGGGTGTACTTTGTGTCAAAAACCTACCTTGAACTTTGAATAATGGGAAAATTGTCAAAACTTGACCAATTTCTTGGGGGTAAAAAAACAGACTTTAGTACAGTTAATATAATCAATATGGCGGTGGTTTCCAGGCAATTAAAGCAAAGTTTGCTTGGGAGAGCCTGATTTTCATACACAAGGGAATTGGGGAATTTAAAAAGTGATGATGTCATCACTGCCCTGGGATGGCCTGGCGAGCTGTCCAGGGTGTACTCTGCCCTCGCCCGGAGTCGGCTGAGATGGGCGCCAGTCTCCCCATGACCCTAATTAGGATTAAGCGGTTCAGAAAATGACATGATGTCATCACATCATACCTTGCGTGCACAGCTGAGCGATTGCATATCCAAGTACCTAGTGTTAAACATAAGTTCTGCCTCTGACCCTACTGACCATAGAATAGTTAGATAGCTTTCTACATGAGTTTGTATCTTGGGGTCGGTTCTGGATTTCTGGATTGGTTTAAAAGTTGTTTATTAAATAGATTTATTGTTTATAATAAAATAGGTTTCCCTTTTGAGCCTGATTCCTCTCAAGGTTTCTTCCTCGTGTCAACTGAGGGAGTTTTTTCTTGCCACCTTCACCACGGGCTTGCTCATTAGAGATGTGAAAAGGTTGTAGAAAAATGTATAAATTCATTTTTAAATTACTTTTAGTATGTAAAGCTGCTTTGCGACAATGTCAATTGTAAAAAAGCACTATACAAATACAACTGAATTGAATTTAATTAAATTATTGCTGAAATATCTCCATCACTTCTCCCATCAAAACAAAGTACATTTATTAGAACAGTGTTTATATCAGTGTACATTACACACACAATTACTTAAATAACACAACATTACTGTTATATACACATGATTCATTTTGTATTTTTATCCTGATATTAGAACCTTGTGCTCAGAGGGATACTTTATTTCCCAACTGATGGAAACATTTCACTATCAGATAAATACATCAAACTTTTCATAATTTCTCTTCCAGTCTGTGTGGCTGTAATCTAACAGAAGAAAGTTGTAGAGTTCTGTTCTCAGTTCTCAGTTCAAACTCCTCCAGACTGAGAGAACTGGACCTGAGTGTAAATGAACTGATTCAGGATTCAGGAG
>JAOUQZ010000039.1:11772565-11809930 GCA_028564935.1 Neosilurus hyrtlii
TGCGATGGCCTGGCGAGCTGTTCAGGGTGTACTCTGCCCTTGCCCAGAGTCGGCTGAGATGGGCGCCAGCCTCCCTGTGACCCTCATTAGGATTAAGCAGTTCAGAAAATGAATGAATGAATGAATGTTTGGTATGGTCATATTTTTCATCCAAATGAAAATGACAACTTAAGTGCTAAGAAACACACCAATAACCACTTGCAACCAACCACCCCCCACACATTTACTCAAGTCATGTCAGTCAAAACAGTTTGCTTCAAATGTATGTCATAAATTTTTTTTAGAATTTGTACAACCCAAATTCCAAAGCAAAGGTTGGGACGTTGAGTGTGAATAAAAACAGAGTGCAATGCTTTGCAAATCTCAAACTCATATTTTACTGAAAATAGAACATAGAAAACATATCAGATTTTAAAATTGAGACATTTGATTATTTTGTGAAAAATATTAGCTGATTCAGAAATTGATGTCGGCAGTTTCACTTTAAATGTTGGGGTGGCAGCAAAAAAAGGGGGGAAAAGGGGGCTGTAAAAGTAGGAGGGACTAAAAAGATTCAAGATTCAATACAACTTTTCCATAGGATAAACTGACAAGTGCTTAAATACAGTATAAGCAAACAAACAAACAAATAAATAAATAAAGTTCCTGGGAAGATAAGGATGGACTGCTGAAGAATAACGAAATGGTAAACTGCAAAATACCATAAAATTTAGTTACTGCTTTGTGTTGATAAAGTGTTGATTCAGGTTTGAGGAGCTGTATTTAGTGAATTGATGAATCTACAGTATGAGCTGCTGAGGAAACGGGATGTCCACTCTTTCCACCTCACGACCATTAATGTTCCGTGGTGGAAGAGCCTTCTTGTCTCTTAGAAAGTCGACCACCAGCTCTTTACATTTGTTCTGTTTTGAGCTGTCCAAGGTGTGTCCCGCCTTCACTGGAGTCAGCTGAGATGGGTGCCAGCCTCTCCGCGACCCTAAAATAGAACTAAGTAGCTTAGAAAATGAATGAATGAATGAATGTAATCGACAGTAGAATTTGTAGAGACTATCAGGGAGCTTGGGGTTGTCACTGACTATAAAATCAGTCGAGTTATATTTTGTTAGCTGTTTAAGGCCTTGCCATATAAGTTTGTATAGTGGTTTATATCGTAGTCATAAGTTTGTTCTCCAATTTTTTCTTGTAGTCAGCTTTGGCTTTCCTTACAGCTCTCTCAAAATCGTATCTGGCCTTTTTATACTGTTCCCTGTAATCATTCTCGAAGGCAATGTGCTTTCGGGTTTTTTTTGTTTTTTGGGTTTTTTTTTGTAATTTATCCATTTTTTTTAATCTCTCTGGTGAACCATAGTTTGTTGTTACTGTATATAATCACAGACATTTGACCACTTTTCATTTCTGATGGAAAATAGTGATGGTCTGACTGTCCGAGGGGACACAAGATACAGCATAGAAGGCATTAACAAGTAATAAACAGACAGACAAACAGAGCAACACCATGTCAGCATTGGACCCCAAAGAAACAGCTGAAGGAACATTTTACAACTAATTTGGTTAATTGTTAACAGGTCAATAACATGACGACAGCATCTTATAGAGGCCGAATCTCTCAGAAGTAAAAATAGGCAGAGACATGGACCAAAGAGTGATTTTACCTGACTCCTGAAACAAACTGTCTGCTAAAAACACACACCCGTACATGGTCGCTAAGTCTGGGTTTTTTTTTCTCTATTCACTTTTCAGACCTGCTCTATAGAAGTACACCCCCCTTTTTCTCTTTTACCCAGATTGCGAAGACATTTCTCACATACCTCTGACACGAACAGTGTGCGAGGGTCAATTACATCCAGGAAATGTCTTAACCTTCCATAAAAGGACCCCTGGAAAATGCAGAAAACACAGTAAACATTATCTCCTACTTTAGGCAAAGTAAGAAATGGGTTTGTTTTACTTTGAACATCATGACGGAGGAATATAACATCCCTCTGAAGCAGCTGTTTTTAAAATGAAAATTTAAAAAGTACACTTTTCTCCAATTCATGATTAATTAGTTTTTAATTAATTTTAGATTTATTTATATTAGATCATATTACAGATTTCTAACCTCAGTCTTAGTCTGTAGGTTCTAAGAAGCAGCTTGTATATGCAGGTCTCAACAGCAGGACGAGCCAGTTGTTTTCGCCATCAGGTGCAACTGCCTCGTTACAAACACCAACTGTCTGCTAGTTCATAAGCAATGAAAGCAATTAAAGTTTTCGCAAGTGTGTGTGTGTGTGTTTGTGTGTGTGTGTGTGTGTGTGTGTATTTGGCAAAGTTCTGCTTTTCACACCATATTTTACTGTACTATCTCTAAAAACAGACGGCTATATTCACCTGTCCCCAGTTTTTCATTTAGTGTGGAGTTAATCACAGCACATCTGCAGTCTATGCATTCAGAATATCCTTTAACATTTCAGCACTAAAACTGATCTCGCATACCAGATAATTAAATAGTTATTTGGAGCCCATCATTAAGCATGAAAATTTCATCATTTTTTTCAACATTTACACTGTATTATATAGGCCAATGTGGTATTAAATATATTATATACAGAAAGTTACAATGAAAAAATAATTAAAAGATGTCATGAAATTTTCATTCTTTCCTTCATTTGTTTTATACTGCTTATCAGTTACAGGTGAGCTGGAACCAGTCAGATACAACTACACGCGTAGAAAAGAACAATGGAATTAGTTGTCACATTTATAAAGCTGTATAAAAAATGTTAATCAATAAAGGTAGAAGTAATTTACCTTTTCAATGGCTGCAAGATATTTAATGTTAGGAGAGTATATCAGTGACCACACACCACAAAATTAAATTTAGATGTTAATGTAAAATACCACAAAATCAATTTATTCAGGGACAGTGGTGGGCTGGTGGTAGGGTGCAGGTTTACTGATCTGAAGGTTCAGATCACCCCCAGAAAATGAATGAATGAATAAACTGATTTATATATCATCAATTAATTATTGTCTAATTTAGCTAAGCATAATGTTCCTTTAAAAATGCTCTCCACAAGCCCAGCCAGTATAAATGTTAATTCAATTTAATTCAATTTTTACAGTTGACATTTTCACAAAGCAGCTGTTATCAGGGACCTAAACAAAACAGCACCATTAAAGGCTGTTTAAAAAAATCATTAATTAAATAAACAAACATACTTAAAATAAGTTTATAATAAAATTAAAAATAATCAACCCTGAACAGCGTGCCTGTCCATCACATGGCCAACACACACGCATTCACACAATGAGCAATTTGGAACAACCAATTAGCCTTATGAGCATGTCTTTGGACAGCGGGAGAAAACCCAGAGGAAACCCATGCAAGCCCTCGTCCAGACCAGGACGTGAACCCAGGCCCTTCTTCCTGTGAGGCAGATGTGCTAACTACTACACCACCATGCCACCTTTTTAATGTACAGGTTACAACTTTTTGCTGGTCGTGTTTTGCATGAATCAAGTACAGGAAAACAGATTTACAGCCAACCTGCCGAGAGAAATAAGACTTTAGCTCTCAAAGCAAACACCTCTGGTCCTCTATATTTACATTCTATTCGTGTTTAGCCTAATGGTAAGAGAAGCAGCTTTGGGACCGAAAGGTCGCTGGTTAGACTACCGAACCAGAAGGAAAAATGTGTGGCCATGGGGAAGAGCTGTTCCTTCCCTCCCTCCACATTCATGGCTGAAGTGCCATTGAGCAAGGCACCTACCCCCCAACTGCTCGCGGGGCTCCCCAGTGTGTGTGGCAGCCCACTGCTCCAAGTGTGTGTGTGTGCTCACTTTGAATGGGTTAAATGAAGAGGCAATAATTTCCCTTGTGGAATTAATACAGTATATAAAAATTAATAAATAATAATAATAATAAGGTGCATCTGGGACCAATATATACACTGGTCCCAGGGTGCCTTGACTGTAAATAATGTAGGCACTGAGTGCTTTTATTACATATCAGTGGGTATTATCAATTATTTGACTGAAGAATTGCGTCAGCCAAAGTGAAAAGTGTGACTAACAGTCAAAGTCCCTTTATTTGTCACACCGGTGGGTTTATGTAGTAGCACTGTATCACCAGTAGGGGTCTCTATCAGTGTCATTTTACCACACAACTACGGTATGCAAAAAAAGCGCAAAACACACCCGCATTCCTGGCTTATTATTTAGCTACTTTATTCTGCACACTAAATAAAGGTAACAAAACACGTGTGTGTGTGTGTGTGTGTGTGTGTGTAATGCTGTGGGGTTTCCTCATATTTACCTAATCAAACCGAGACTCGACGAGTCTAAACTGAGGATACAAAGTGGATTCAGACATAATGCACCTGAGGAAAGTCTGTACTGAAGTGCACACCATCTGGTCATATAGTCCGCGTGAAGTAAAGGTCACGCCCTCTAATTGCGTCGTCATGGTTTCCTTGCATTCTGGGTAATGTAGTTTTTTTTTGTTTTTTTATTTTTTTTTTTGCTTTTGTGTGTGTGCCTAGTTAAGAAACGCATTTTAAATAAGATGTATACATTCTATTCTGCTACATGAATATGTAGTAATGTGGATATATGCATATATATTCACATTACGACATAAATATTAAATTTATAGACTAAAGTCAGGTGAATGAGCCCATATGGCTTAACAATATATAGGCATCTGAACATCACACCCATGTGTACTTCCGCTCTGTTGTGTGAAATTTGAAAGCATGTAATTGTATAGGATGTCATGTTACGCTGCAGCATAACCGTTTGCCTTCACTGGAACTAAGAGGCTAAAACCTGTTTCAGCATGACAATGCCTCGGGGTACAGAGTATATGAAGTTAAGGTCCATATACATGGTTTGCCAAATTTAAGTAGAAGAACCTGACCTCATGGCCGGCACGGTGGCATAGTGGTTAGCACATCGGCCTCACAGCAAGGAGGTCATGGGTTCAAGTTCCGGGCTTGCGTGTTTCTGTGAAGTTTGTTCTCCTTGTGCTTGCGTCGGTTTCCTCCCACAGTCCAAAGACATGCACATTAGGCCAACTGGTTGTTTCAAATTGTCCGCAGGTGTGAGCGTAAATATATATGTGTGTGTATTGGCCCTGCAATGGTCTGGCAAGCTGTTCAGCTTCACCCAATGTTGGCTGAGATAGGTTCCGGCATCACCACAACCATAGGCGGATTAAGGGGGTGATCACACTAGAGGTGCGATAGAAAAGCAACTGGCAAGAATGGCAAATCGGGCTATCGTCTTTCTTTCTCAAATTTGACCTGGTTCTTCAACTCATAGCAAAACATTTTTGAATGTATGAAATTTCTGCAAATGTCGCAAAACAAGGCTCTGATGCGGATTAGTCTCAGTCTGCGAGAAGGTTGCAAAGTTGTAGTTTTGCTCGCAAATTATTCATTTTTTGTTCCCAAGGAAAAGTGTATTCCGTATATTTTGTCATCATTAGTATTTAATTTGCATTATGTTTGCGCTAATAATGGGTGAATAAAAAGCAAATGGTTTGAGAACCAAAAGCAAAACTGATTTATGACAGGAAAGTTGCTTCTTTTTGCCAACCATCCACAAACCAATCGCAAATTACTCACAAAAATTGTCACGACTTTTAGGCAAATATTCAAGCCACAACATATCTGCTTGCATGTGGAGTCGCAGAACATCTTGACGTGAATTAATTTTTTTTTTTTCATTTATCTGCATCAGTCGCTTTTCTTTAGTGTAATCACCCCTTAAGCAGTTTGGCAAATGAGTAAGAACCTGAATTTACAACACCATGCCTCCTCTCCTGAAATCTAAAAAATGCACTCGTGATTGAATAGGCAGCAATCCCATATATACTTATATAATATCATTTTGCTGTTTACATGGTCTACTGATATATAGGTCCACTGATGTCCACAATTTGGTCACCATATGTCCTATAAATTAAATTATACTTGCACTGGACATTGCAGGACCCCACAATGTCGCTTAAAAAAATTACTTCGAAGTTTCTAATTCCTCACTAAGAAAAAAAAAAAAACATCCAAAATGCCATCCCAAAGTGAAAAGAGTTTATTTCATGAAGAGATGCAAAAGGACAAATCAGATGGGTTATTTTAATATTCCCTTTCAGCTAACAATACAATCAAGATAATAATCAAACAAACATTTGCCCTCTAGGGACAGGCATAAGACAACCTGGACATCCCAAAAGACAGCACCTCAAGGAAATACTGGATTTAAAAATGAAACATTGTAATGAAACATGGTAATTTTTGTTTTAATTGCAGAAATAAAATTGAAAGAGTGGACACAAATAATTGTTTTTACTTTTTAAACAAACTTATCAGAGACTCTGCTACAGAAATGCAGCTCTGAATAACAAATCAACAGCTAAAATATTGGTTTCTCTACTCATTCCACCGACACCTTCTACAACATGGCATTAAGTCAAGGGCACTTGTACCTTCTAACTGGACTGCAGGCTGCATCTGGCTTTTCACAGTTGTCTAGCACTCTGCACTATTGCTTCCTATATTATAAGACTTCTAAAGAGAAAACGTCTTGACAACCAGTCATAGTGGGATAGAACAGCATATCTTGAACATGGTGTAAAAATAAAAGGCAGAACACCTAAAGGAACAATAAATAAGCATCTTCAATAACAAAATGGAAGAAAAGGTAAAATCAATATTAACAATAATAATAATAATAATAATAATAAGCGTGACTATAGGTGAGGTGAATATAGAACTCAATATAACCTGTGGAACAGCACATAAGAGCAAAAAAAGGGAATTTAAATTAAAAACTAACCAAAACTATTACATTATTAAGGACATTCAAAAGGTAAAACTGCAGGTTTATTAAGAATTGTAAACTTTTGTCTGACTGACTTCAGTATTTCAATGAGTTCACTTAAACGAAACAGTACCATACCATTCAAGTACCATAGCATCTAAGTCACTTCATTTATATCTCAATCCCACCCTAAGAGCTAGAGATCATAATTTAGTAAGAGGCAGAACATGTGAGATCTTAAGTGCTTCTAACTGTAAATCTTTGACAAGTTACATGTAATATATTCTCTGATTTCCTATCTTAGCTGGACTATAAGAATTACAGTAGCACAGGAATACTGTAAATATCTTCCAAGAATGAGCTAGTGCAGTGTATATGTGCATGTATCTGTGTTTGCTCAGTACTTATTTTTTTGAGGAAGAACCATTTTATTAAGTGTTTGTGTGGTTAAAAAGTGCTGTTAAACGGGCCACTACCACACAACTACAGATGGTGCTACAAAAAACACTGATAGTGGCAACATCCAAATAACATCAGAATAACACCGCAGGCACATTGACACAGGCCGGAGCCATGGCTGCACTGGGAATACTCGAACACTGAATTATAGCAACTTCTGGCATTTAGTATTCCATAATCACCCACTTCCCTTACAGACAGTACTGTTTTTCATCGCTCAATAGCCTATGACATTACCTGATTTAACCGAACAGTCTGTTGGTAATCAGGTCTGAACACACTCCTTTACAGTCACACCTCATGGTAAGGTACAGAGCTGAAAAGTGATGGATTCAGCAATAACAGGACAGAGACATGTGTGATAAGGCAGCATTTGGCATTTCACCAGAGTGGCATATATGCAGTAAGAACAGTACATATCCTGTTCATTACACCTGAAAGCACTGGCAGCAATGTGTGCATGTTAGCTTGAGCAGGATGGAAGGCGGACTGGTTGACAGACACAAACGAGGGAATCAGCATGTTAGTGTGTGCCTCTACCCATTTATTTAACGGTAAAGTGCGGAAGACATGACATGAGGCACAAGCAGATGTGAACTGACCAATTCTGCTTTCTTTTTCAGTTATATCTTTATTCGAACTTGACATCTAGCAAATCAGCCTGTTCAAGCAGCATAGAACTATGAGCTTAAACGAGATGGATCCCACTAAAGTGAGGAGAGTGGAAGAACAAAAGAGAGCATTTGGCTAACACATCATTTCAAGCAGCAAAGGCTATTCACCCAAATTATAAAACCAGACCACACCTTCTTTTGATTGATAGGCAGCTTTGGTAACTAGCTGGACAGATGCAGGAGGTGAGCATCAACTAGGAGTTGGTTGGGGGGTGCACCTGGCCACAAAGGGAGGCTCACATAGGTGGACACTGTGTTAAACAGCAAAGTTTAGCCAAATATAACTTTTCTGTGCCTGTTCAATAATGCTTCGTTCTACATTTACATGGTAGCATTAGCGGTGCAGGGTGCAACTTCTGCCCAGGGATTGTGGAAGATTTGTGAAGTGAAACAGTGAAAATGTTTGCTGAATCTCTACTGAGTCATTTCATTTTGGAACGAACCTGCAACAGTGCAGGTGTTTGTTCCATAATACGGACTAGGAGAGTGTCAATGTAATCCTCTAGATCTTTGATTAAAACTTTCATCTTCTTTAACTCCACCTCCCGCTTTTCTAGCAGCAAGCCACGGCGCTCATACTCCTCTCTTTCCTGTTGGAGCTCGGCATCCCGCTGTATCAGAAGTGACACCAGCTCACTGTGGTTCAGATGGTAGTAGGAGCCTCCACCCTCCACCAAGAGCTGAGATGTTGTTGAAAAGGCATTATGACAAGCAACGTTTACAGTAGGTATAGAAAAGTATCCCCCCCACACACACCTTCAAAATAGTCACATTTTGTTGCTTTGTTGCCTGAAATTAAAACATACATGAAAAAAATTTTTTCCAGATGTATTTAGTACAACTTATCACAGTAAAGTGTAAAGATATAATAGCAACTGTTCAGAGAAAAAAATCAGTGAGATGATTAAAAGATCAGTCCCTTCCTAAAAATACATGTAACTAATCACCTTCTCTACTACACACCATCTAAATGGCTTCCACTTTTGATCAGCTATAATCATTTTGAATAGTATAGCTTAAAAACACCTACTGCTAGAGCATTCCTGTGCTTGAAAGTGCAACTGAAAGCAAACAAACTATGGGTGGCAAGGCACTGTCAAAAGATCTCAGAAAAAAAGTTGTGGATAGACACAAGTCAGGACATGAAAAAATAATAATTTTAAAACCTTTACAATCTCAAGTTCCATAACCAAGAATTTGAATTTTGGCACTACTGGCCCTTACCGGATCAGGCCATCCTCCAAACTGGATAAAAGAGTGAGGAGAAAACTTATTAGAGGTTATTACAAAGGGGCTTGTAACAACTTTGAAGCAGTTACGGGATTTTGGCAAAGAATGATCATTGTGAGCATTTGACAACAACATTACAAATGCTCCATAAATGTGCCTTGAATAAGAGGGTTGTAGGAAAAAAAGGTTCTCCTCATGAAAGCTTTGCAAAAACACACACACACTTTGAAGATTCTAAAGCCAAATGTAAATAACTATTATAATTGGGCAAAACCAAAATCTAATTATTTTGGCATTAATGCAAAAAAAAAATCAATACGCCTTAGATTCAAACAAACACTGTACCTACAGTAAAGCATGGAAGAAGTGGTAGTATCTTGTTGTGGAGGTGTTTTTTCTGACTGGGGTACTTGTCAAGATAGAAGGAATATAGATAGGTAAAAATACCATCAAATTCTTAAGGAAACATTGGTAGAGAAGTATCCCAAAAGACTCATGGCTATAATCAAAGTAAGAGTTGGTTCCAAAAGTACTGACATGGGGTGATCCAGTAACTATCTTGGTGTCTGTTTTTTTATTTGTACTGAACTGTTGCTAACATATCTTTCACTTGGCTGTTATAAGTGGTATTGAGTAAATACAGCTGCAAAACAATATTTTTGTGTGTCTTTATTTCAGGCTCAAAGTTTCTCAGCGCTTCTACATAAAAGCATTGAAGGTAATATTATTTAACATAAGAATGTATGGCAGTAACCATGAAACCCCAAAAGATTTTCTTGTTGCAGTTTATTTCTCAGAAAAACCATTCATACCTTCCTCTCAGTTTCCTGATCTCCTTGGTGACCTCGTCCTGAATGAATGGTGGACTTGAGCTTCTCCAGCACAGACCACCCTTCTGACCTCTTTTCATCTGGAGGTGTCAAAGGCTTAACTAGATGTGGACTAACACAAACAAAGATGGGAGAAATAAAGATATTAAGTGAATACTCACTAACAGTAATGTAGGACCATCAGAACCACATGTTAATAGCTGTAGAATTGAAATCATTGTGTTGAGGGAAGCAGTCTTATAGTCCCCTGTTCCAGGAAGTGACATCTGCAGAACCCACCACTGCAGAAACCACAAGAGAATGAAAGTGTATTTTCAGTCTAGAATTAACACAAGGCATGCAAACATCAGAAATAAATTACTGAATTGGAAGGTAAGGGAGTTTACGTACCAAGAAGAATAACAGAGTGAATGCAGAATTCTTGTTAAATACCGCACGACAAAAAATAGAAGCACCCTATGACACCATACATTGTAAAGATTGATTTATACACCAATTAAAGACGGTTAAAGGTAAAGTCAGACAAAGCATGAGAAAGAAACCAGCCAGGAAAAGAAGAATAATTAAATCTATCCTCATACTCCAACCAATCCAACAACCATCTTGTAAATAACTATTTAAACTAATTCTTTAAGTTCTCACACACACAACACCGAACAGCCATAATATTGCAATGACCTGACTGGTCTGTGGCTGGCCAATACTATATGCAGCTCTCCTGTGGGATCAGATCAGACATATTAGCCTTCGCTCTCAACACCCATTAATGAGCCTTGGACAGCCATTGGTTAGTACTTACCGCTGCACACCAAGAACACCCCACAAGACCTGTTGTTTTGGAGACCAGTAGATTCAGTCATTTAGACATGAAAATGTGGCTCTTGTCAAAGTCACTAAGATTCTTATGCATGGTAATTTTTTTCCCCACTTCCACAACATCAATTTAAAGAATTGTCTGTCCATTTTCTGCCTAATACATCCCACTCCTAGGAAGGTTCCACTGGAGTGAGGTAATCAATTTTTCCATGTTATGGCTGATCAGTGTTTATGTGAACACAGACCACAGAATCTTCAGAGACATAAAATTACTTGTACATACCCTCAAACTGATTATATCGCCAACCTTTTGGCCTCACCTGCTAATAGGACAGGCTACCTGAAGTTCTTCCAGAGGAAAAGAGTCTGACATTACAGCAAATCCAGGGGAAAGAAGGGCAGCAGCCAGTTCAGTATGCAGCAATGATTTTGGCGGAGCAGAGGACACAGAAAAGGAGGACATTGGCAGACTATTAATACCTACTGCTACATGCGGTGTAGAAGAGGCTAAAGGTGAGAGGTCAAGTAAAGACATGGGGGAGCTCATCAAGAGATCACACCCTGAGGTTAGTCGGTCCAGGGTTGAAGGTTCAGGCAGAGGTGGTTGTATAGTAGACCAATGTAAAGCACTGTTTAACTGGTGCCCTCGTGGAACAGCAGCTGTATTAGCACGTGCATTTTTAATGATTTGTGATGTTTTAATAGCATCAGAGCACAAGTCCATGTTTGTGCAAATCTCCCTCGGCACAGGATGTGTCACAGCATGCTGGGGCACAAACACATTCTGCAAGAGCAAATTTGTTGAAACCAGATCCTGAGTAATGCTAGAGGTTGATTTGGATACAAAACCAGACACAGATATATTCTCAGCAGAAAGATAAATATCTGTGATCATCTCCAGGTCTTCTAAAGTACCATCACACTGCACTCTGTGAGACTGATGAGGCTCAGTTGAGCAAATATCATTATGCATAAATGAATGAGGATCTAACGTTAAAAGATCTTCTTCTGCCTTTGTTGTTACCATCTCAAAAATAGCAGAAATTCTCTCATGTGGCAAATCATGGCTCATTACTGTGTCCTTTAAAGGATAATATTTTTGTATTGTTTCATTCGTAACGCTACTTGTTATGACCTCTTTAATGTCACATTTTTCTAAAGTATTATGTGGCGAGACAGATTTTAACAAAACCTTCAGAGAATCTGGTGGGTTTGAACAATAATACTGAGAAATACCTCCATTTTTTGTCAAAGCTTCTTGAGAAATCTCAGCTGGGTCTTGTTGCAGTTTAGATATGGTTTTCTGAGACTGGCAATATGTTGACAAAAGGTCCTGGGAAGAAACAAAGTTTCGCTTGGCTTCTTGAAAAGTGTCACTCTGCCGACTGGCCACTGGAGAGAGGTAAGAAATGGTAAAGGATCTGTTCTGCGACATACATGTGAGATATTGTTCAGAGTCTGCACTCTTATACAGGCTATGGGAGAGCGCATGCTCAGGAGACAGGGCCGAAGATGGCGTCTGTCTGCTACTATATGAAAGTCCACAGAGGGTTTCAGGTAAACAGGTGACCCTGAAACGTCCCTTATATGGATAAGGTGATGAATCACTGACTTTCTCCTTTGTAAATGACATCACTGTTTCACCATTGTCTAATGATCCACATCCTGGATTACCTGCAGAATCTATATCAGAATCCATTGTTAGCTGTCTTTGCAACACGGCTCCTACGGGAATAAACATCCCTAAATACGTTGCTGAGTGGGCATCCAAGCATGTTATTTCTTTAATGGCAGACTCTTCTAATTCTACATCACTAGCTCCTGTTCCAATATCATCTGATTTCAGGTTCCTCTGTCCTTTTTGACAAGACTTTGACTCTGGGTTGTTACAAACCCTGCTTTGAGATTCAGATTTTACAGTGGAAGATGGTTCGTGAATATCAGTGTTGCAGTAAGGCTTCTGGATTTCTACAGACCCTTTTGTGTCATCATCTGTCAGCAACTTGGAGGAAATACACTTGACTTTTTCATGTTCAAACTTTTCATCCAGGCCTAGTGACTCTGAATTGAGTGCAGAGGGTTCAGGAGTCACAGATGTCACTGAAGTTGCATTTGGCGTAATATTTATTTGGCAAACTGGGACTGCTCTGGCTTTGTCCTTATTTAACTTTGAAAGCATAGAGTAAGGGCACGCTAGATCATTGAGTTCAGAGAATTCTATGCTTGAGTTATGAGGCAGTGACAAGTCAAATTCAGATTCTGAAGCATCCTGAGGTAAAAAATTATTGCAGTCACTCTTCTGAGTTCTACAGCACATAAAATTAGTTTCAGCTTCAAAGTGAGGAAGTGCATATACACTTAATATGCATTCTGTGTTTTTATTATACACACTTTCTACACAAGCTTTATTGGACAAAACTAGGTCACCTTCACCACATTTGGGTGTTAGATTAGTTGTCTGAATCCGGTAGGAAAAAGGGAGGACTGTCGTCTTCGGAGTATCAAACTTGGAGTTTAGTTTTTGTCTATCACCAATGAAATCATCTGATTGAGTATATTCGTCAAAGTCATCTGATGCATCAGTTCTGCAAAAATAATTTGTAAGATTGTGTGATGATCCATCCGCTAGAATTCCCTTTGCATTTCCAGCTTCAACTACTTGTAAAGGGAGGGTGGGGTTTCTTGGTCTGGAGGCAGGCACTTCAGGTTTACAGAAGACTGGGCTACAGAAAAAGGCAAAGCAGGTGTTAAAGAAGTGACAGTATGCAGCTCTTGGAAAAATGTATTCTGCTTATGTAGTGATAAGAAAGGATTAGCAGGAGAGATGAATGAGGCAGAAGTGAAGGGGTTAGAGTGTCTGTAAGTCATTCCCTCAGCAAGGTCAGTGGGGGACAGGGATAAAAGGGGAAGGGCTGTTGTGGAGTTGGAGTCCGTCTAAGGAGCTGGCTGTGAAAGGAAGGCACACAGTCATCTCAGTAGAGACAACACCTGACATATCAATTTAACCTTTAATATGATAAATGATCTTTAATTATTGACATCATTAAGTGGTACATTTGTGTATTGCGAAATTTGTTAGCAATATATTAACCCTATTACCAGCACAGCTGAGATACTTTATAAAATGCAATAAAAACAAAAATCTTTGATGTTCAATATTTGTACTGACCAACTTATTTGAATTCTGTAAATGAAGAAGTTATAAACTTTTGGGAAAACACTCAAAAAAAGTTGAGATAAATGTATGTTTAGCACTGTGCTACATCACCTCTGTGTCTATGAACCCACACTGCTGTTGCATATATGCACAATGGGAGCTGGAAACATCCTGCTAAAATACGCATGGACTTCCCAGAAAGAAATGTTGCCTTCTCATGACAACATGTGTTCCTGTAAAATAACAATAAACGCCTGTGAATGACACTTTCAACTCACCCATGCCATGGGAACTGATGCATCCCATCACAAATGCTAGCTTTTGCTGAAAACAATCTAGATGACACAGAAAAATTAACATTCATTTTTCCCCACAATCTGCTGAAATACGGACTGTTCTGACGACAGCACATAGTTCCACTGACTTTCAATCCATCTGAGATGAGCTCAGGCAGCATTTCTGAATAGAACTGATGTATGGCTTCCTCCTTGCACAACATGGTTTTAGGTTACATTTCAGGATATACATTTCCGTGGTGAGTGACAACAGTTTTCCTAAGCATTCCCGAGTCAATATGTCTATATTTATCACAGTAGCATAATGATTTCTCAGGCACTGCTGCCTGAGGGTTTGAAAGTCATACACATTCAGCAGCGTTTTTTGACCTTGCCTTTTATGCACCAGGATATGTTTGAATTCCCTACAGTATTATGTACTGTAGGATTTTAAATTCTCTGCAAATTTGCACTGAGAAATGCTTTTTTTGGAATGACTAAGGTACCAAATTCTGACTTTCTTTACCTATACAGAGTACAGCCAAGTTGGTCAGAAAAATATGAAGTAAATATTTTTAATATTTTAAATAATTTAAATAAACATCCATGTGAATTAGCAAACCACATTCTAAAATTTCTGGAATGTTAGTATTTTCAGGGGTAAAGCTGTGGTGTTACTCTAGTAAAGCTACATAATATCAACTTTATGAAAACAATTTAAACAAGCATGACCTCAATTTTTATGTCTGAATGAAAGCATAGGACATTTTATCACGCCAACATTTACTGTACAGCATTACCAATTCAGACTTGAAACCTGGCTGATTATGAGCATATTAGTGAATCTTCTACTATGTTTAAACTCAGTTGTTTTATAAAACTTGGCACATAAATAACATTAAAAACTTGATCTCTCAAACCACTTCAGGAAATGGTCAGAGTTGTGTTTTAGCCACATCTCTACAACCACATCCGCTGACAAAAACCCTCCTAATAGGTGATAGATATGATGGACATAGTCTTTGACTTAAAAAAATATATGTTGTATGTATGTTGAAGGAGACAATCAACACACAACTTGCATATGTGCCTCTACCTGTGAATTTATTAATTAATTCACTCATTCACCAAAACAGCTTAATCCTACTAGGGTCATGGGGAGGCTGAATCCTATCTCAGCCACTTTACACCCTGGACAGCTAGACACACACACACACACACACAACCATTCACACATGCACCTATGGGCAATTCCGTACAGCCAGTTAGCCTAATGTGCATATCTTTGGACTGTGGAAGGAAGCCGGAGTACCTGGAGGAAATCAAAGGAATTGTGGGGAGAATTTGCAAACTCCACACAGAAACGACTTCACCAAGCATGGGATCAGAACCCAGAACTTTCTATACTTGTACATGACAAGGAATAATCCAATTGTACTTTGCATTGTACTGAATACCATTGTAAACAGTGAAAATGACAAAAACATTTGTACAAAAACACTTCATGATCAAATACCGACTGATATAACTCATGAAACCAGGTTAGATGACACGACATATTAGATAATCATGTTTTTATTTTAATAAGTAACCTAAAAATTAAGCAGTGAAGGCTAGAATGCATTCCTATAAGGTCAGTGCCAAACAGAGTCGGTGCACAATTCTCTGTGAAATCCTGCATCTAATTTAAAGACATCTCTTTATATATAACAAATATACATGCACATAATTACATAGTGTGTGTACCTAGAATGAGTTAAAGCAAACAAAAAATCATACTATGCCTGCTTTATCTTACAGCACTGCAGTCAGCATCGCACCACTAGGAGACACCATAATGATCATCCAACCATATCAAAGAAAGAGCAAGAGCAGCAGAACCAAGCAGCATGGAGAGAATGAATTTAAACAAAAAAGACGACAGTAGTAAAAATGTGAATTAGGGTAGTAAATAAATTAATTCAGAGCTATATCGCATCATAATTACACTGGTGTACAATTAGGACACTTTGTGCATGAAAATCTGAATATTTAGTGCGTTTCAGCAGCTGTCTTCTATCAAACACTAACCATATTTATCCACAAATCCATTCATCATCTATACTGCTTATATATCAGGATCACAAGGGAAGCTAAAGCCACCCCAGCTGACTTCAGGTGAGATTCGGGGTACACCCTGAACAGGTCTGTTATCTACTGCAGGGCTAACACAGAAATTAACAATCGTTCATACTCATTCACATCTAAGATGTGAGTCACCAGTTGACCTAATCTGCATATCTTTAAACTGTGGAAAGGCCTATAGACTATTTACAGAGCAAGTAAGATACAGTTGTCTTATTTGACTGATTTTGATTCAATAAGAAGAAATAAGATGATATAATTTTTTCCATAGCTGTAAATATAAAAAACAGCTCAACTCCAGAATAATTAAGACTTTCATGAAAAAACATTTTTATAATTAATACTGTTTCTGTGCATGCAGCAAAATTAAAAGACAACACTCAACAATATTTCAAATATTGCATACAGGAACTCTACTCTTGTATTTTACCTTGACCTGTCTCACCGTGGTACAAACTTAAGGCATTGCACAAAAGAGCACATAAAGCCATTGATGCTCTCATTGATACGTCGGGGATAATGTGTGGCCGGATGATCAGAAGCTGTTAAGAATACTGATGACATCATAATTTTATATTTTATCCCCAAACCTGGAAGCCTCTGGAAGAAGATTAATTTTGGGTCACTGCAGACACTTTCAAGATAATGACCAAAAAACAAGGCTGTGAGAAACAACTGTTTCATAACAGCTTTGAACCTTACTGAACTCTGTGAACATGCACAAGACAGAGAATGTAATGCAGCTTGAAATAATCTGCATGGAGAAATATGTTTTTGTCTTTGAGAAATACTCAAACCAGCCTGTCTGCCAGCAGATTTCGTCCCACAGCCAAAATTACTGAGATCTCATTTTATCCCCTATTATGATGGAAGATGTACACACTATTTGATGCTGTTGGAAGCATATCTGCACTGCCGCTACACCATTAGAGGAACAGATGACTGATGAAAGAACGGGTGGGTGTACAGGTTTTCATAAAATATAGATTTAGGCATTGTCTTAAAATGACGCACCTGATATATGTCTCCTGATGGGAGCCTGAGCCAGGGTTGGGTTTTTTCATTTGTATCACCTGTCCTGTATGTTTTATCATCCTTTTTTAAATAACTCGCTTTTGTTCAAGCTTCTGATTTCGGCGTTTGCTCCACAAACACTAGGTGTCCGCTAGCCAATCAACATGTCACAAAATGCGAGTTACGACCATCGCTGGCTAGTTCCTACCTTACATAATTAGCCACAGTGGCTAACTCCCACTTGGACTATATTTTATCATATTTTGTTGACATTCCTTCGCATTTTGTTGAGAATCTATAGGCGTTTCGTTCATTCTGAAGCCCCTTGGTGGCGGCCATTTGCAATCTTATTTGTACTCTCGTCTGGTGACATGTTGGTGACCCCTGTTTTACACAAATATCCACAAGCCTTTAGCATCTTTTAACTTGTGTTTATCTACTATGGTTTTATAATTATTCCCACTCCCATGAAAGTATTTTATGGCAAACTTGTTAGTATTCCAAGATTGGTAGATCATGCCTTAAATTAATAAATAAACAATTCCAGTTAGCATTCCTCAAGCTGCTCGCTGGCATCCAATCGAAATCCACGAGGGCATCACATTTATCGACTGTACAGATTGAAGTGCAGTTCAATTTTTATACAGTACGCTTCTTCATCCAACCCCAAAGTAATTACTGACTATGCCACTGGTGCAGCTGCTGATCAAGAATTATAGCTGCACTGCATACACGGCTATACTATCTGTCCAGTGATACAGAAAACTAATGATGGGAAACAACCAGCCAAAGAGTGCACAAGAGACAAATGTAGAAAGTATATGAGGAAAGACAAAAGGCAAGGAAGGGAGGAAGAGAGGGGAAGAGAGAGAGAGAGAGAGATGTAATATGCTAAATTGTACATATATTAGCAGTGATATTAGTGTCATTACTACTGAGAACACACATGTACGCTTATAATCAGACAATAATACATATAGCTTTTTACCTTGGTTTACTGTATGGATCCTTAGAGCTGAACCAGCCTCTGTGTTTTCCCTCTGCAGCTGGCTGAGCCTGGCCAGTTTCCTTTTTCTCAGCTCGAGCATGTGGGAACAAGCTTCGCTTCTTCTTGCCTTGAGCTTCTACTTCACTTACAGACACAGTCGTCTGCAACTCAGTTCCATCGGCAATCAATCCAGTATGTCCCAGTGCAGCAGCAATGGCCGCTTTCTCCTCCTCTCCTGGTTTATCAAAGGACCAGCGTCGGCCGTCAATAGGCCCTCCACCCTGTTGATCCTCTTTACGGCGAGAGACATTCTGCAAGGATAGAGAGAGTGCAGAACCCTTCTGCAGCAACCCCATTGCAGGAAACTGCAGGTCAGGCTTGGATTTAGACTCCACTTTAGTCTGAAACTGTGGACTGGATTCAGGTTTGACTTCTGAGTGCTGGGCTGTTTGGGCCTGAGTAGGTGTGCCTTTCTCTGGTGGGTATGTCTGAGGAGTTTTCGGCGATTCTTGTTGGGTCTCTGTCTGTGGTCTAGGCTGTTGTAATACCAGTGTGGGGGGTTGGTGAGTGAGAGGAGATGTCTCTACTGGATTTCCATTAACACACACAGAGGGCAGGAGAATGGGGACATTACTGTCAGTGGCCAGGGAATGAGGAATCGTGATGCTAAGATCACAAACCTCATCATCAAACACATTTCTAACAGGAGAAACTAGTGGTGAAGGGGCTACTGTGTGCTCTGAGAGAGAGAGAGAGAGAGAGAGAGAGAGAGAGACAGAGGGGGATTAAAGACCATGGATAACATGTTTACATGCAAATACATCCTACTAGGGTTGAGGGAATCAATCAATTACACTCACACCTAGGGGCACTGTGGAACAGCCAATTAGCCCAATGTGCATGTCGTTGGACTGTGGGTGGAAACCCATGCAAGCACAGGGAGAACATGCAAACCCCACTGAAATGCCAAGTCTGTAACTCGAACCCAGGACCTTCTTACAGTGACGCAGAAGTGTTAAGTACTACACCACTGTGCCGGCACACACGTACTTGTCTCTTTAAATTTATGGAGACCAAATTTCTAACAAAAGATAAATAAAATCAAAATATGACTGTCTTGAATTAAAATGTTTACTGGCCAGGAACAGTCTATAAAGATTTGAGATTACTATTTTCAGAGGAAGAAGTGTATATTTATATTCCCAGTTTTGCTTTGGACCAGAATAATAATTAGACCTAAACACTGAATGGGGAACATGTTAAAGTTCAGACATACAGCATTAACGGTGGGTGCGTGTGTGTGTGTGTGTGTGTGTGTGTGTGTGTGTGTGTGTGTACCTGGGCTGTTGTCTGCAGTCAAGTTGCTGCTGTTGCTGGGTGAAGTGGAGAGGTCAGAGACCACTACACTGATGCCTGCAGTTGGACTAAGGCTGCCCCCTCTGGAAGATGACTCGCTGCTCTCAGAACCCAGAGACGTGCTAGAACGTGTGTCCGAAGACTTTCTCAGCCTTCCATGGAGGAAGTAACTCCTCATTTTACTCCTCCTCAGCTCCCCTCCTTCATCATCCTCATAGTCTTCCTCTCCACCACCATCACTTGGCAGACGGCCCCGCATACGTGCCAACGCTCCATAACCACCAGGCACAATGGCTGAGGAGGACTCTTCATCGCCACCTCGCTTCCTGGCACGCATGCGCTCACGCAGCCTGATGAAGGCTGACCGCGGTTTGTCCTTTATGGAGAGGTCATACATGCTAGCTGTCAGGTTATGCCGAGTGAACTGAACTGTAAGCTGAAGCTCTCCTCTTTCTTTCTCCTTTTTGCCAGATTTGGAATGAAGCTTGTACCATCTATAGGAGAAAAGAGGCAGTGAAGTAGGATTAACTTAGAAAAATAGGACATACAATTACTCTTACTTGTTCTTCCTTCCCTTATCTAAAATACTGTTGTCAAACAGGTGACAGGAATTACTTAAGATTAAAAAGAGGTTTTATCTAAAGAAACATCATAAAGTATAAAGTGTTAACCCGATACAACACTCACTCTCAATCTTTTGCTGAACTGCTTAACCCCACTCTTAAGGTAGCAGGTAGGCTGTAACCTATCTTAGCCCACACTGATCCAATACAGCATTCACCCTGAACATCTCGCCTGACCATGGCAGGGCCAACACACAACCATTCACACTCACACCTAGGGGCAATTTGGAACAGCAAATTAGCCAAATGTGCATGTCTTTGGACTGTGAGAGGAAACAAACTCCACACAGAAAAGCCCTTACCGAACCCAGGACATGAACTCAGGACCCTCTTGGTATGAGGTGGACGTGCTAACTAGTACGCCACCGTCCCGCCCCCAATACAACCCTCTCTCTCATCCACTCATTTGCTGAATCCTACTGGGGAGGAGGCTGTTGCCTATCTCAGCGGACACTAGGCGAAGGTGGGGTACACCCTGAAAAGCTCCAGTAAAACTTATTTTTCCTCAAATTCACAATTCATGTTTGTGTATTTTAAAAGCATACACCCTACACCTCTGAGAAAAAGCCAGTTCTCTTTTAATGTATAAGGCACATTAACAAAATAGAGAAATAAACATAAAAGAAATAAGCCTATATGCATTCTATAAGGAGTTTAACAGAGTTCAAGACATCCCTTAAAATATCAGGATGATTGAATAAAACTCTTAGACACCTATTTCACACATTTTTTCAAACAGGGAAATAGGTAACATGGTGACAATTAATGAATAAGTTGATACTTATTTATAATAGATCTAGCCATATATCATTAGTGGAGGATTGTACACACTTCATAAATTATGCTTTATCCTTATATTCCATCCAACTTTGTACTTCCAACTTTTTAAACCAGTTAATAAATACTCCTACTAAGGCTGAACTGATGCACTGGCTACAGACACAGAAGCAAATAATTTGTTGTATAAATACAGAACATGAGCATGAACCACAAAATTAAGCAGCTGAGATACACGATGACTATCTTAGGAGGAAGTGTGAAAAATCCATCATGACCTAACAGAGCTGAGAGCTGAGCTATCGGTTTTAAGCTGCACCTGCTGCACACATATGCACATGATACACAATATTATATAATGATAATGTTCAAAAATGGCACTGGGGGAAGAAGTTCAATAAAAATGTAAAGCTAGAAGACTATCATTTAAATCAACTCAGTCCATTTAATGTTGTTGTTGTTGTTATTATTATTAACAAGCATAAGGTGAAGCTTCAAGATGGAAATTCACTGAAACACTTCCTGTGTCAGTGCCATTTTGTACATATATTGTAAGTTTAAAAAAGACAAATATTGCCTATAAAATTTTGTACGAGAATCACTGCAAACATAACTTTAAAAGAAAACTTGTCCAGCTTTTACTCGACAAGTTCTGAACCTACTGAGATTTTTCAATCAGAATTTTAATTGATTACAAGTTTTTACACAGCATTAGAAAGTTTCATCTTGAAAATCTCCATCAAGCTAAAGTAACAGACAATTATTAATAAAAGTTACTTATACATTATTACACTTGGGTTTAATTAACCCTGAGCACTCAGGGAAATGATTTCTATACTTTCATTGAAATCACTGACATCAAACAACAGTTTCGTTTTTTTCCATACACCATGCTGGGTTTCTGATTAGCTGAAAGCTGAAAAATGCCCAATCAAGATGCATAATCTCGACGACCAATTATGTCAGGATATTACAACATCAATCACGACGCAGCAGATAAACATGTTTTGCCACTGTTTGCTATCAAGCTATATTCACTCTACATATATTTTAAGATGCAGTAACATTGCAAAAAAAAGATCATTTTCACAAAATAAGTGATGTGAAAGACAGCCCTGCACCACATAAAGGCAAGCCTAAGATTATCACTGAGGGAAACTTTATTTATTTTGTTAATTACAGTTTAAAGTGCCATAACACATATTTGCAGCCCAGTATATCTGTGTAGCTTTTCCATGTTTTGTTACACTGTGTTCATTCAAATTTTTTAACAATCATTGGTGGATTTTAAGTTAGAAAAACCACTGCTCGAGGACAAGCAAGGACCCTGAGGCAATATAAATTACTCAATTAGCCTCATGTGCATGCTTTTGGACTGTGAGTGGAAACCAGAGTACCCACAGGAAACCCATGCAAGCACGGGGAAAGCGTCTTGCTGTGCTAACCACTACCCCACCCATTCTAATGTAGTATACACTGAATGCACATATGCAATATAATTTCGTAGCTCTGACTTATTGAATATTCTTAGTTGTAACTATGTAGGTACACATGCACAAATGCAGGCATGTCTGGCATCAAAAGTGCTTATAAGCAGTACTGATGTGCACAACCGTGAAAGATGCATGCAAGACTATTATCATTGCTTTCATAATGTAATGAGCACAGAGAAGAAAGAATATGACCATGATGCAAGAAAATGTTACAAATTTCTCTTTCTGCTATAGCGGCATATCTGCACCTATTTACACATACTCTATTACAGTCACTGTTGCTCACACCCACCACCCACTCAGCTGGGCCTAGGAACAATGTCCCAGACTTTCATTCCTATAAAACAGAGTCAGGATCATGAAAAGAAAAATCCAAAGCAATTCAGTTTTTACTTCCTTTTATACTTGCTACATTTTCCTTTTGCTTATACAACCACACACACCAACATAATACATTCTTAAGCCCCTTATTAATCTAACCGTAGGCATCACAACTAAATGCCTAACCCCAACTCCTACCCTAATCTAATTCTAACCCCAACATTAAAACCAAGTCTTGATCCTCATCCAACCCTTTAAAAAAGGGAGAACCAGTAGAAATGTCTCCACTTCTCAAAAAAGTCTGAACTACATTGGTTAAATCCATGTTCTAGCCCTCAGTGTGTAGCAAATACACACACACACACATAATTAGCACGAGTGTACAGTACATCTTTATGCTTATTTACTTCTGGAGAGTGAACCTTAATGCTGGACTCAGAACGGCTAATCATTCTTATCCTGCGTCTTTAGCCAAAACAACACTTTGTTTAATTGCTAAAATTTCTGTGTCAGTGTATGGAAAGCTACCAAAACATACCAAGAAAAATCTGTAGACAATTTTGTCTTGTAAGGCAGGTTTGTAGTTTTAGTGAAACTACCTGCCTGGCTCTGTTTATTTCAGAAGCATATACATCTACATTCGAGGATTTATCTTAACAGTATTCTTAAAGTCTGACCTATTTGCACCCAAATGGGATTTTTTTACAAAACACGTTAAGATGTTCTAGATGGACAAATCAGCCAAATTTTGTAGACATCCCTGCTTCAGTTCCTATGAAAAACATTAGCCATCACACGCCAACCAATTCTGTTAGACAGTGAATATTTATCTCAAGAATATGAAACCACAACACAGATGCCAGGACAGGAGTTTATAGTGTAAATAGTAGCTTTAACCCTCAAAATTATAAACTTCTGATAATTCAAATTCCTAATATCATATGAGAAGTGTGTATTATACTGCCAACTGCTGAGTCACTGTTCAAAATACCAAGCTAGACTACACACAACCAAAAATCTAGCTTGCATGCCTTACTACCGCATCCAGGAAAACACCAACACGACAGAAAAAAAATTACCCAATTACCAAGAGTGCCTTTCACACACTCACACACACACTTAAAGGATAACCACATACTGCAGAAACACACATGCAAAACAAACACAGTGTACTTCTTTGATATAGATATATATCCCACACTCCCCCACACTCTCAGTGCCTTGTCTTACTCACCAACCAGCTGGATTACCAATTTCCTAGACATGCAAAGGATTTGGTGTGTATGAACAGTTGTCTCAAGAAATATCCTCATTACTTCTTATATGTGCATTCACAAACACACATCCTTTATCAAACTTTACAAAGTCGCATGGAAATTTTTTGCATGAGCAAAACATAAAAATGTTTGCTGAACGTACATATTTCAAAATGGTTATTTCTATTAGTGCTTGCATGTGTATGCTTACGAAAACCAGTTACCTACAGATTACTATGGCACAAATGATTTGCATTTGGGGATGCCTACAAAATTTCATAAAAGGAAACGTTGGCATGACAAGTATATGACGAAAAAAAATAATAAAATACTCAGAGATAGAACTGAAAATTATTCTGACTCATGTCTGTGCCAGTAAAATGTTACATAATGGCCTCACATGAAAACTGAGGAGGTAAAATAATCTACTTTGAAATGCATATAATTATGTAGCTACAGATTATTAATTCAATATCATATTGCTCTGCCACCAATGTTGTTAGTGACCATCTAGAAAATTGCTGAACCCAGAGTTCACTGAAGAGCCAGTCATGTATGAAAGTGAAACATCATGGTGTAAGGTCACCTCCAGTACATAGGTATCAGCAAGTTATGTAAAATGGGCGGTAACATTACCAACCGCAAATATCAACAGATTATTGCTTCCCGTTATGTTTCAAACCTACAGGTGGCTTAGATTTCTCACCATAGGGCTGATAACAGACTGTTTTCTGACCATTTGATGAACAAGCTGCACTCTAAAAGAGCTTACTTGTGTATTAAACATGGATTATAAGAGTATTGGGCCTAAAGAATTTTTAGCAGCACTTACAAATTTTTCAATATGATCTTATTTTTGCCACAATATTATATATTTAGTTATAAACACGGCCAGTTGATTATTTTTCTGTAATAAATATAGTCTTAAAAGTGAAAATAAATCTTTGCGACAAGAATTTTGTCCAGGCAAAAACGAAAGAATGTTTAGATGTAAGAAGCTGTAAAGATTAGAAGAAATTTCTTTCCAATACTGCTGCTAGCACATATTATTCAGTACCATCAGAGGGCTATTTTAAGTCATAGTTGATGAATATTGGTTAATAGGTTGGTGAGATATGGGCTTTTATACATGAATGTCCACATATGCGACAAGACTTTTGTCAATGACTGTAGTTCCTCAAAAGATCACTCTTTACAGCCGTGATGAGAGGTGTGGAAAACAGAGGGCCTTGAGGTGGACGGGATACAACAGCAGAACACCACATCAGGTCCGCTCCTGTCAGTCAAGAACAGGAATCTGGAGCTATCATGAGCTCAGACACCCAAACTGAACAGATGAAGATTAAGACATTCACAGGGTCTGTTTATAAAGTTTACCTCACTAATTTTAGTGAGTCTGTCTTCATGACACCCTCAGATTCTCATTCTTGTCTGACAGGATTGGAACTTGATATGGTCTTGAACTATTGTAGCACAAACACCTCAAGTTTGGAGCTGTTATACATTGTGAGATGCTTTTTTATTTTTGCATGACACATTTGTATAGAGTGCTTATATGAGTTACTGTAAACTTCCTGTCAGCTCAAACCAGTCTACTAATACAGGATGTTTGTTCATTGCTTTTTTTGCACACTGGGGCCACGATGTCCTCAATATCCACAATTCAAAAAAAGCATGAAGCTCCACAATTTATTGTTTACTTTTTCTGTAACATTTCTTTGTGAAGGCAACACAATTCTGGTGAAGATCTGCCACGATTTTCACCAAATTTCCTCAAGTACTTTTACGATATGCTCTCATATCTCTCACATTCATTAAGATTCCTGAAGATCTCCTGTGATTTATGACCACAATCTGAGCAAGATTGGGGTATAAAAAGGAGGCATGGATCACCCCAAAGTGGAACCATGTGTCCAAGAAATTAAACTTGAAGTAATTGTGCTTCCAAGTTCATCAAGATCGGTGGCACATCAAGGTCTCTGTTAAGGTCTGCTAAGCTTTACTATGCTATGATTCCCCACGTTCTGTCACGACTGGCATCAAATCGTAATGAATCGTGGCAAAATTCCCCAAAGTTCCCTCAAGATCATCACGAGTCTCTCCCAAGACCCCCCATGCTCATCACGATTATCTGAAATCATGGAAAACGTGGCCATTATTATAGCCTTGTGTAAACCAACCCTAAGGTTGCAGAATCTTACTTTTTTTAATTTCTGGCATTAGAATTCCTAAGTTTTTGTATGGTATTTAAAGAATGCCAAAAATAATTTAACTGCAAAGTGAAAAACTTAGATTCTGACTTGTAGGGTCAGTGCATGTAGTGGCATCTGCTTACATGAGCCACCAGCAAGTTTTTCCGTGTTTTCATAAAGATAGATGAAAATGTTTACGTAAATTGTGCTTGTTGTGGACATCACAAAAACATAAAAATATACAATAAAATACATCATACTCACCAGAGATGCTGATTATTTATAGACAAAATCCGAACTTGGCTTGTCGAATAGTTTTGCTCTGACCAACCAATCAGAGGACGGAAAAATGCTGACGTTATTGTGCGCCATCTAGCTGGTCCTGTGAGGCGAGTTTGAAATCTGATTGGTTAAAGAAAATGCCTAATTGCTAATATAGTTTAAGTGACATCAGCCAGCTCTACTGATTCTGAAATGAGGAGAATAGACTGTTGGGAATAAATTAATAAAATTTCATGGAACAAATACTAGAATTTAGGTTGTAAATGTAGGTCAGTGCTTCTGATAGTGTTTGACAGCCCAGCACTGAGATATATAGATATATATTTACATTTACATCATTTAGCAGAAGCTCTTATCCAGAGCGACTTACTTATATATTCTTATACTGGTTCGTCAGGACATAGACTAAGTATACCATCAGTCAAGAACTCAGTGGATAGGTGTTGTGTGCAGATTTTTTTTTTTTTGGTGTGTGTGTGTGTGTGTGTGTATAAAATAGTGCTAGTCTAGTGTGTGTATATATATATATATATATACACACACACACACACACACATTCATACACACACATGCACACACTTGTCAAGCTGGTGATTCCTTGGAATGTCACTGTATGGCAAAAATATAACCATGTAATATATATTTTGTGTTACATTTAATATATTTAGTTCAGCAAAGCCAAGTCCCATTCCCAAACATCCAACACGCCCAGTTCTAATTGTGACTAACTACACACACCCTTCTGAGTTAGAACAGGGATTTTAGATAAGAAATAGATTGTAACAAAGCTTCCACTCCTAAGTTACTGTAAAATAAAAAGGGTTTTTTTTTTTCAGATAATGTACTAGAAACTGATATTTGGACCAAAACCCACATAATCTAAAGAAATACATCACTGTATCCTAAAAGCAAACACTGTATAGTTCTAAGCAGTCTGTTTTGCATTAAACCTCTGCATGAGAAAACAACATTAACTGTCTGAGAGACCTGTCCAATCATAAAGACACCACATGACCACATGTCACGCCATCCAACTCCAGTACACAAGCTGCTTTATAACTTCCATGATTTAGCATTTCAGACTGGACTACATCACTAATGAGGACTGCCTGCATTCTACATTTATAGAACTGAAAAGCTGGTGGATGAGAACGTGGGTTCTCTGAGAACAGGATGCTCATCATATCCACATCAGGAACCCGGAAAGTCTATTTCCTGCATGCGTAAGAGGTCACTCGACTGATGCTGTGACCTTGATGCACCGTTACACGTTCTCTAGGAACACATGATGAATAAGTAGACTAGACACATTTCACCAGGCTGCTGCTCAGATGGGATCAGTACCAGTCTTGAGGCCTCCTTACCAATCTCCACGAGCTGGAAGGAGGAGGGCGTGACTGCGGTGTGGACTGCAGCTCTCTCTCTCTCGCCTTACTGCGACTTTTTTGCACAGAAACACGGAACTACTGATGCCGCTTAAATAAACAAGCAAATAGGCAACGTAAAGCCTGATGAACCTACTCGTTTCTCATGCATGCGCGCTCGTGGAACGCCTTGTCCAGCGCGATCACGGTCTGGCCCAGGAACACGTCCAGGCCGATGAGCGCGCGGTGCATCACGGTGAGAGTGAGATCGCAGGTGACCGCCGGATGCGCGTCTCGGCCCCCGTCCTCCAGCACGCCAGGCTGCAGCTCGAATGAGCACTCTTCGCCCCATTCGGGCTCCGTGGTTTTCTCCATCACGCATGTGGAGTACTTCTCCTTGCCGAGCTGCACCACGGCGTACGCGTCGCTCGTGCCGTGCTTGCCCTTGGCGCGGAGCCCGCGGGCGCGGATCACCAGCACTTGCACGTGCGTCGGCACCCATCGTTGCTCCTCGTCCCTGTTTACCGAGGCCATGGGCGCGCGTGCTCGCGGCTCCGAGACATAGACCGCGGGACGGACGGTGACGTTGAAAGTTTAGCGAGGTCGCGCGAAACCCAAGCACTGCGCGACGGCGGCTGCTGCTGAGTGATCGGCTGCCTAATTACCTTCTCCGCGGAAAAGCATGGTTTCCGTTAGCGGGTAGACTCTGCACCTGCTACGGTATGGGACCGCCTGCCGCTCATAAACTGCATCAATCTGTTCTACCGGTGCGTGTGCTTGCGTCGTATCCCTCCCCGGCTCGGCCGAAGATTCTTGCCTTTGCTGCGCTGTTGTCGCCGATTCAGTCCGCCGACGTCACTGCTTTATCCTCCCGCACCACGAGGAAGTCCCGGTGTTTCGGTTCAACTGGCTTCTCGGTGAACTAGTGACGGTTCCTGGTGTTTTACAGCCTGTGTCAACCGCTCGCAGATTCGTCATTTTTTAATATAGCCAGGGTACAAAGATAACTCTGCGTGCACTAAAAATACATTCACAGCAAATTTCATCACTGATATCTATATTTCAAATACAGTAATGTTAAAATGAAATAAACTCTGTTCAATTAACAAAAGCATTTCCAAAATACTGTAATGGTAACGGTAAGCACGTCTGCCTCACAGCAAGAAGGTCCTTGGATCGAGTCCTGGGCTTGAGTGGATCTGTGTGGCGTTTACATGTTCTCCCTGTGCTTGCGTGGGTTTCCTCCGGGTACTTCAGTTTCCTCTCACAGTCCATAGTCGTGCACAGACGGCCAATTGTCAGTTCCAGATTGCCCCTAGGTGTGAGTGTGAATGATTGTGTGTGTTGGCCCTGAGATGGTCTGGTGAGCTGTTCAGGGTATACGCCACCTTCGCCCGGTGTCGGCTGAGATGGGCTCCAGCCTCCCCGCAACTCTAGTAGGGTGAAGCGATTAAGCAAATGAGCGAGTGAGAATGCAGTAGTACTTCACCACTAACCAACTGGCCAAAGTGTATTAAATACCAGTAGCTTATATATAATTATATTTAAATATAATAAATCTCAGAATAGAAACTACATCTGAACTGCACATGTGAAGCAGGTTTTTAATGAGTAGAATATATTAAAATGTCTGATTGAATTCTGAATTCAGTCTGATTGAAAAATCATGGTCGAGGGATTCAGCTGTTCATTAGCATAAATTAATTTAATTGTTGATTGCGGCCAACTAGAAGTTCATGGGTTTTAATTTAGTATGCGAAACCCTTTAATGACTCATATGAAGTAATTTTATAATTTCTAGCCTACAAGTTTCATTTTAATCTGTATGTCTTTTTAAAGTATACCAGTGATGTTTCAGGTTTGTTTGCCTCACTAAAAAAAAAATGTGAAATTTTGCCAGAGAACACGTCCAATTTCACAGCAAATTTCTGCATGTACATGGTTCTGTATAGAACCATGGCCTCAGACTTGGTGGTGCTGATTTTCATCCCTGCCGCTTCACACTCAGCTGCGAATCGCTCCAATGAGAGCTGGAGGTCTCGGCTTGATGAAACCAAAAGGACATCATCCGCAAATAGCAGAGAAGAGATCCTATGGCCACCAGACCAGAACCGCTCAACGCCTCGGCTGTGCCTAGAAATTCTGTCCATAAAAATTATGAACAGAACCGGTGACAAAGCACAGCCTTGGTGGACCCCAACCCCCACCAGAAACGAATTCGACCTGTTGTTACCAAAGCAGAACTAATGGCCCATAACAATAGGTCCAGTTCCCCATACTCCCGAAGCACGCCCCACAAGATAGTCCGAGGGACACAGTCGAAAGCCTTCTCTAAATCCATGGAGCACATGTGAATAGATTGGGGCAAACTCCCATGCCCCCTCCTAAAGTGTATAGAGCTGGTCGAGAGTGCCGCAGCCAGGACGAAAACCGCATTGTTCCTCCTGAATCCGAGGTTCAACCATCGGTCAGATCCTCCTCTTCAGTACTCCTGCATAGACTTTTCTGGGTAGGCTGAGGAGTGTGATTCCACGATAGTTGGAACACACCCTCCGGTACCCCTTTTTAAAAAGGGGAACTACCACCCCGGTTTGCCAATCCAGAGGTACGGCCCCCGATGACCACGCGATAGAGACGTGTCATCCAAGACAGTCCTACAACATCCAGAGCCCTGAGCTATTCAGGGCGGATCTCATCCACCCCCGAGCCCGGCTACCAAGGAGCTTTTTAACTACCTCAGCGACCTCAGCCCCAGCAATGGGCAGACTCCCACCTGAATCCCCAGGGTCTTTCTCTTCTACAGAAGGCGTGTTGGTGGGAGCTGAAGAGGTCCTCGAAGTATTCCTTTCACCTCCTGACAACATCCCCAGTTGACGTGAGCAGCTCCCCACTTCCACTGTAAAAAGTATTTGTGGAGAACTGCTTCCTTCTCCTGAGGCGCTGGATGGTGGTCCAGAACCTTTTCGAGGCCAACCGATCTCTTCGAGTCTCTTTCCAGTCCCTCACTGAACTCCTCTCATTCCCAAGATTTTGCAACTGGTGACAGCCTGGGCTGCAGCATGTTTGGCCTTCGGGTACCTGTCTGCTGCCTCGGGAGTCCCAACGACCAAAAAGACCCGATTGGCCTCCTTCTTCAGCTAGACGGCCCCCCTTACTGCAGGTGTCCACCAACAGGTTCGGGGGTTACCACCACGAAAGGCAACAATGACCTTCCGGCCACAGCTACGGACTGCCACCTCAAAAATGGAGGCACGAAACATGGCCCATTCAGATTCCATGTCCCCTGCCTCCTTTGGGATGTGGTTGTTGCTCTGCCAGAGGTGGGAGTTAAAGGCCCTTCTGACAGGAGACTTTGCCAAACGTTTCCAGGAGAACCTAACTACATGCTTGGGCCTGCCAGGTCTGGAGGGCAGCCTCCCTGGCCATCAGAGCCAGCTCACCACCAGGTGGTGATCTGTTGACAGCTCTGCTCCTCTCTTCACCCAGGTGTCCAGAACATGCGGCTGCAAATCCGATGACACAACTACAAAGTCAATCATTGAATGGTGTCCTGGTGCCATGTGCACTTATGGACACCCTTATGTTCAAACATGGTGTTCATGATGGACAAACCGTGACAAGCACAGAAGTCCAACAATGAAACACCATTCGGGATCAGATCGGAGAGGCCATACCTACCAATCACACCCTTTCAGGTCATGTTGTCATTGCCCACATGGGCATTGAAGTCTCCCAGGATGACGAGGGAGTCCCCAGGGGGAGCGCTGTCTAACACACCCCGTAATGACTCCAAAAAGGGTGGGTACGCTGAACTGTCATTAGGTGCATAAGCACAAACAACAGTCAGAACCCGTCCCCCCACCTGAAGGCGGCAGGAAATTATCCTTTCGTCAACCAGGGAGAACCCCAACATGTGGGCACCAAGATTGGGGCAACAAGGCATCTCCCCATGAGTAACTCCAAAATGGGTGGTTGAGTTGAGTGTGACTATATATGTCTCAACCTCACGCACCAGCTCAGGCTCCTTCTCCACCAGAGAGGTGACATTTCATGTCCCAAGAGCCAAAATTAGTAGCAGAGGATCGGTCTGACAGAACTCATGCCTTTGGCTGCCACCCAACTCACAACGCACCTGACCCCTATAGCCCCTTCCACAGGTGGTGGGTCCATGAGAGGGCGGACCCATGTCTCCTTTTCGGGCTAAGCCCGGCCGGGCTCCATAAGCAGAAGCCCGACCACCGGGCGCTCGCCTTCGAGCCCCTTCCCCAGGCCTGGCTCCAGGGGTGGACCCCGGTAACCCATGTCCGGGCAAGGGAAACGGTGTCCTTGTGTTTTCTTTATCCATAGGGGGTCATCTGAACCACGCTTAGTCTGGGCCTTCACCTAGGACCTGTTTGCCTTGTGTGAATTACTTTTTTTTAGTATCTTTGAAATGAAGGCATCTTAAAATAAGAAATGATATGTTGTTATCTCTGGCTATTTAACTTATTATTTAATGGCTGTTTATCTATTTCGTGTTTACATATTTTTGTTAACACTCCTATTCTGTAGCTTACACTTTTAATTAGACATAGGTCGTTTATACATATATGTGCAGTATTTGTGTCCCATTTTTAATTGGGATTGTAAATCTTGGATGAAACAATATATGTTACAATATATTTAAGTTACAATAGTAATTAATGCCTGTTAGGCTCTGTTAATTGTAATTTTTTTTTACATTTTTAGCAAATAATTCACAGTAACAGGACAGACCAAAGTAAGAGGGTTGACAGGACACACTCATACCCACATATTATATTTTACATATTTTTGTGCACAGTATTGGAAACGTATGCTCTTTAAATTGTAGTGTACTGCTTTGCACTTAATTGGAACAGTTCTTTAAGGGCTGTGACAAAAAAGGTTCCAAAATGTAACATGGGGGTAAAAAATGGGAAGTTATTTTATGTTGTTATTTATGTAGTTGCATTATGTGATGTCTGAATATGTTGGAAAAAATACAAGTTAACCACATTTGGCTCAAGTTCTTGAAAAAAATCTAACCTTTTCATTCAGAAAGGCCAACTATGTTTATCAAAATCCACCCACAGTTATAATGCATAATCATAAAAATTTCAGCTATTTAAAACTAATTATCAAAATTTGGCAGGAACTTTACTGCTGACATATACAATATTGCATATCCTCTTGGAGAGTGCTGGGTGCAAGTGTCACATCCAGTTATGTCCAAAAGAATGATTAGCATGTTCATAATATACTAAAATAGATGCGTACCAAAGGGTGTTCAACTGTGTCACACTCTGTACACCAGCATATTAATATTTTTGCAAAACCATAATCTTTACAAAGAATCACTTTATGGTGATACAACAATGTCAGGACGTTACTGAATTATGTTAAGTAATTAAATTTCCTTTATTTTTCTTATTGTATAACGAGCCACATTTCGACGGAAGTGTCACATTCCATACATACTGACGGGACCCAGACAAACTCACAGAGCACATACAAAACAACACATAAAATCATTCGGATGCCTAATTAAAAATATCGTGAATACTTCATTACAGAAAAACCATAAAAAGAGTAAAATTTAAAAAATATATAAATATAATATTCATATTTTATGTCAGCGTATTTTTTTTTTATTTGTTGACTACATTTCTTATCATATTTTCAAAATTTACAAATATATTTTGAATCTTCACAAGATGTTAGATCTGAGCCCGCCCAACTAAGTATAACTATGTTTACTACTAAGTGTAGAAGGGATATACAAACAGATTAAAAGTGAAATGTAGCATTTTTGGTCTTTTTGTCACAGCCCGTAAGTGAACCACATTATACAAGAGATGAAATGGTTTGAGGATATTGTAATTATCCCCATCTGCTGGCAAGGAATAAAGTCACTATATCTTGGTCTGCCAGTATAATCATCAGAAATTAGACTAACATCTTGATTTTGTCTGCGATGGCCTGGCGAGCTGTCCGGGGTGTACTCTGCCCTCGCCCAGAGTCGGCTGTGATGGGCGCCAGCCTCCCCGTGACCCTAATTAGGAATAAGCGGTTCAGAAAATAATGATGATGATGATGATGATCTTGATTTTGTTATTTGATTTCATAAAGATAGGGACCTGTTCCTGGAAAGAACTTTATCTCCAATCTTAACTAGGCACACCTGACCATCTGATTGTTGCCTTACGAAGTTCTTGATCAGCTGAAAGAGGTGTGTTAGATTTTGGCTGTAGATAAAACCTGCAAGAAGGAAGCTCTCCAGGTACAGGGTTGCAGGTTTTAACTCCAGCAGGTAGCTCTCCAGGAACAGGGATGGAGACCCCTGCTTTGACATCATATTGTCCATTCATGTCACTCCCAGAGAAAATTGCAACTTCTGACATTCCCTGTACTTTCCCATCAACATTCTTAAAAGAAATATGGCATCTTTGGTTCCATGGCATGAAACCATAATGCTGTTCACAGATCATCTCTCATCTCAGTCTGCATTCCACTACTCTTTGCTTATCAATGAGATTGCGCTTGAAACAATATGCAAATATGAAAGCTGTATCATTATGCCAACATTTCACACATTAAAAGTCCTGAAAAAAAACATAGCAAAGGGCAGGCCAAAATCCTTACCTTTATCACATAAATATAATTTAAATTATTTAAAATATAATTTAATTGTCTTTCATTTAATGTTACTTTGATGAAAGTATGCAGAGTAGTATAATGTTTTTAAATAACATTTATTTGTTGCTAATCTAAGACTGATTTTTTTCTTAGGTACTCAAAAGGCACCAATTTCACGGAATGAACTATACATGTATATGAAGGGATGCATCCCAAATTCTTGATGAGGCTTACTGCATTATTTTTCACCTTCTATATATTTAATTTACAATACCATGAGGAGACAGCATGCACCCTTGAATTTTAAGGTTAGTCCTAATTCTAAGGTTACTTTCAGTCAAGCCTTATGTTTTCATTGACATGTTATTGCATTTCTATATATTTGCTGCCTTTCCTTGTATTGTTAATCTGAGTAATATGCACAGCATGAATTTTACAAAGTCTTAAGAAATGCCATAATTTTCAGGGTTTTTTCAATGAATTAACCCTGAAAGAGGCACCAATTTTTGATAGGGTAAAGTACTATCAAAGAAAACGTATTAGCTACCAACAGAAAGACACATGTATCCAATCTGCCAGTGCTGCCCTCTGACATTGAGCAGGACTTCATTTAAAATAGTAAATTTACTAATCCCTTTATTCACATATGAATTTACAAAACACCACGTTGTGTCATTCCTCTAATTCTTTCTCTCTCTCAATCTCACCCTCAGTTTCAATACAGGGCTCTGCACTAGTTTATTGTGCAGATTTTTTCATCAAATGCATTTTGTATTATTTTCTTTTAATTTTTAATTTTTTAATTTTTTTAAATTTAACCACTCTTCAAATTCTTCTCCAGTAAATCCCAAATAATTTCAATAGGTTTAAGGGCAGGACTCTTGTGCCAGCTCATGTGTGAAAATGATTCCTTGTGCTCACTGAACCACTCTTTCACTCTTTGCGTCCAAATTTTATATCCGCGCCATGAGGGAAGAAAAAGTACATAGATGGAATAACCTTAATATTCACTACATTCAGGTTGTAATCTGACCTCATTTTATTACCACATAATGTTGCTGAACCTCAACCTGACCAAAAGAAACAACAATGCCATGGGGATTACATGCTGTAATTAAGTCTAAAGACAGTCCAACAAAATATTAGACTGTGTGACTTTTTTTTTTTTTTTTTTTTGGCCAGGCAGCGTATTTCCGTCTTGTGGGTCAATGGTACACATGCGCCAAGGGTATTCACTTTTAAATTTAACTGGTAAATTCTAAACATTGTAATTGTTAGCCGAATAGACCATGCCCACTTTGACCAATCATAACACGATTGTACAGGTGGCCACAGGATTAGCCCTAGAATGTTCCCACCAAGTTTATTAGAAATCAGCTGAAACACTGAAGATATACTTAGTCATTCATTTGCCGATCCGCTTAATCCTATTTTTTGGGCTGCGTGGAGGCTGGAGCCCATCTCAACCAACACTGGGTAAATGCGAGGCACACACTGAACACCTTATCAGACCATCGCAGGGTAACACACACAAACCTGCACACTCACTTCCACACCTAGGTGCAATTTGAAATAGCCAATTAGCCTCATGTGCATGTCCATAGAATAAGTTAGCAAACTGGAGTACCCAGAGGAAACTGACGCAAACACAGGAAGAACATGCAAACTCTTCACGAAAACACTTAAGCTTGGGACTCAAACCCAGGACCTCGCTGTGAGTCAGATGTGCTAACCACAACCCCACCATGCTGCCCTTGGTGAAGACACAGACTTTGTGTGTAAGTTTTTGTCTCTGCGGTCCCTGCCCAGTGATCTGTACCCATGTGTTAAATAGCTTCCAAAAGCCCTGCGGTTGAGGCTGGGCAACACGTTTTATTTACAGAAAAAAGAAAAAGCAGAAGAATAAATTTTTTTTATTACTTTACTACTAATCTTTTCTACAATATAAATATTGTAGTCATTGAAATACTTCTTTGTTTGATTTTTATATATTAATTGATGAAACAGGGAGATGTTTTATAGTGTCTCAAACCTTCCCATGACCCTAATAATTAATAATTAATTAACAATTAAGTGGTTTGACAAATAATGAGTGAGTGATAAAACAGGATTGGGTTGCATAGATTACTCCTGGATGAGTCACTGATTACTGTTGTGGAGACAGTTTGAAAAATTAATCACACAATAACTATACAATATAATTTCCCTCGTCATATTAAATTCTTATACATTTAACATCATATAGGAATGCATTGATCTGATCTTGTACCACTATTTGGCCAGCATTGGTCTGAAACACTGGATTACTGGCAGTTGTGCAGGAATATTGCTTCTTCAATGTTCCGTCCTCAGTATGATTTTGAACCTGGGTTACTGTGTAAAATTTTACATTCTCCCAGTGTCTTCCTCTGCATTCCCCAGTTTCCTCCCACTTAGTGAAAACATGCTGCTAAGTAGCTTGGCTATTCGATTACTCTAAATTTTTTTAAACATTTTTAGCCTTTGCTTGGCTTAAATAAATAAATAAATGCGCAGGGCAGGGGTTTGTTTTGGTGTTTGAGATTTCTTTGTGACATTGATATACCGTTATGCAATTGGGGATTAAGTGTCTTGCTCGAGGGCACTTTAGCCATGAAGGTGGAGGAAGGGAAGGTGCAGCTCACTCCCCCACCACCACACATTTTTCCTGCTGGT
>JAOUQZ010000039.1:11859492-11873617 GCA_028564935.1 Neosilurus hyrtlii
CACACACACACGCACGCACATTATATACATATCCAATATATGTAAGATATATATATATATATATATACACACACACACAAAATAATATATAAAATTATGTTTTCCCACTACAAAAGCCAATTCCTAGAACAGTTAGGATAGGATACCTATTGAGTTTTGAACATGTTAAAATATTTTGCCAGGTAGTTATTACCTAGTAATAGATAATAATAGGTAATTTTTGATATCACAGATCTCTTTCCTAGGTCTGTTGTATGATGTCCTTGACCTAGAACATTCTACAGTTGTGTTATGATAGACATATGAATTTGTGGGTCATCTGGTGTGCTCATAAGGTCTTCTTACAATAGCGCTATGATTGCCCTCCATTAAAACCACGGCAACCGCTTTATATACCCACGTGTATATAAAGTTGTACAATATTTTATCATCAGTGTTAATATCAAAGGTATATAACACAAGAATTCTTTTTTGTCTCGCAACAGTTGCCTATTTTCCCCACCACAGTGCTACAGCACGTTGTTTTGGGGTAGCCGTAGCCTAATGGTTAGAGAAGCTGCTTTGGGATCAAAAGGTCACTGGTTCGATTCCCGAAAGATGTGTGGCAGTCAGAGAGTGAGATGCACCTTCTCTTCCTCTACATTCATGGCTGAAGTGGCCTTGAGCAAGGCACCTAACCCCCAACTGCTCTCTGGGCACCCCAATGTGTGTGACAGCCCACTGCTCCGAGTGTGTCTGCTCACTGTTTACATGTGTGTGCTCACTTTGGATGGGTTAAATGCAGAGGCAATAATTTCCCAATAAAATCAAAAATCTAAAAATTTATATGATAACACAGCTTTAAATCCACTTCACTCAAAAGTACGACAATCCCTTCTGTCTTAACCAAGCTAAATCTGTACAGCAAATAAAATCACAGTTTGTGAAAGGGGCTTCAGTACCAAACATTAGGACAATTATGCACCTATTTTGTGAGGAATGTAGATGAAATATAATTTTTATTTACAACTTTCTATGCTGGTAATCCCAGTAATTATGAATTCATCTCTCTTATAGTTTAAATGGGTGCTTTTATATGTTTAATTTTCTCCTCTTTATACACACGACACCAGGTGTGCTGCAGCTAACATTTTTAGGCATTTTTAGTCAGAATTGTTACCGAATGCTACATAATATAAACTATATCAAACAGTGCCAGTATTTTTATGCTGGAACAATAATTTGAGTGACATTCTTCAGGTTTTGTATTAATGTTTAAATATGAACCTCATTTTCTATTATTCCTCAGTTTTATGGCTTTTAAAAATTTACCAACACAGAAATGCAAAAAATTGGACAAATTGTTTACAATCTCTGTTACATATCTGGCAACATAAGATAAAACTATAAGTGTTTAAAAAGTATGGTGTAATGTGTACCTCAACATGTTTAATATATTCTAGTGTGTGATAAAATTCCTTATGAACCAATATAGGGCGGCGTGGTGGCTAGCACATTCGTCTCACAGCAAAGTTCTAGGTTCAAGTTCCAGGCTCAGCGAGGCCGTTTGTGTGTGGAGTATGCATATTCTTCCCGCTTACTCCGCATACACCGGTTTCCTCCCACAGTCCAAAGACATGCACATTAGGTTAGTTGGTTGATCCAAATTGCCCCTAAAGGTGTGAGTGTGAGTATGAATTGTTGTGTAGGTGTTGGCCCTGTGATGGTCTGGCAAGCTGTTCAGGGTGTACTCCCTCTTCGCCAGGTGTAGCCTTGATATAGGCTACAGCCTCCCCGCAACCCAAATAAGATTCTGCAAACAAGTGACAGTGAGTGAAAAGTACCAATAAGTAGAGTATGAGCCATTATTATCTTTATGCATTGGCAGTATTCGTATTATATAAGCAACAAGCAATATATCAAAATAAGAAAAAAAATTATATTTAGTATTTGTCATTTTGTTCAGTTTCATTTTACTGAGTTTTTATCCAATGTGACTTATGACAAAGACAAGCTACAACTGGGAGTTCAAGTTTTACGGCTCTTTCCAAAAGACACAACAGTGGGAGCTTGGTGGTGCTGTGTTTTGAACAACTATTTATAAAACTGGCTGCCATTTTTACAATATTATTACTTTGTAAAATAATTTGTGGTAGATGCGGTATAAGTACTGATCCATTAACAATCCAAGGTATGTAAGGGTTAAAGAGAAAGAATCATACTGTGCAGTGGTTATAAAGGAAAAATGAAAACATCTTTTTGCCTGGTGGTTACAGTGAGAAAGAATATAAATAGAAGTGAATAGCAGAGTAGGAATGGACAGAATGACAGGGATCACTGACCCATGTTGAACTCTTTGTCATTTGTTTGTTGTGTTACCATAATTCAAATTTTTGCTGGTCTGAGAAAAAAACTAAAGGAAAGTGAAAGATGTAGAGAAGAAGGCATTCTGGGTTACTCATGACATCACCAAAAAGCAATTCACTTACTAATGCTTACTAACAATTCTAATAACACTTTCTACCAATATCACTGTCATTCATCCATGATGCTGAAATGTCTTCAACTTTTTTTTTCCAAATGTAAGAATGTCAGCCGTTGGAAAGGTGGATAAGCAAAAAGATCAATAAATGTCTACTATGTGCTGTATGTATCTATTACAGTAAGATGTACTACTTACCGTGGTGGTATATTTAACTGATGCCAATTTCAAGAGCTGTCTGTGTCCGTCTCTATTTTCACATCATTTGTCTGCATGTGTGTTATCCTATGTTCAACTAATGATGCACTAGATGACCAAAAGTAGGCGAACACCTGACCAACACATCTAAATATAGGCCTTCACCAATCTTTTGCCAGAAACCATGGAGTATGCAAGGGCACAATTGTCTAGATTGCCGTAGCATTACAGTTTCTCTTCGATAGAATGGAAGCTCTCAAGTTTTCTGCAAAATGCCCCAATGTCACACTTATTAGTCACTTTTGGGATGAACGGTAATGTAGGCTGCACCCCAGGTATCTTCACCCAACATCAACACTAGACCTTACTAATTCTCTTGTGGCTAAATAGATAAATTATCACAACAATGCTGTAAAATCTACTGGAAATCCTTCCTGGAAGAGATAACAGCACACTGGGAACTGAATCTGGAATGGAACATTTCATACGTATATATGGTATGATTGGGCAAACGTCCTCATACTTTTGGTCACCATACAGATCACCATAGATGCAGAACTAATATATGTGCATGTTATATTTATAGTGGAAATGTGAAAGTTTTTCAGACTTAATGGATGTTTGCATTGCAGGCAAGAAGCCAAAGCTAAAGCTATGACTAAAGCTAGCTCTAAGTCTAAACCTGGCAAGTCGGCCACAGCCAAAAGGTAACCTTGGTAAAAGTGGGGGGAAATGACTATGGTCTTCATTGTGCAGCTGCTGAGAATTTGAACAGATGTTTGAATTTCGGTTTCTATCAAACGTTTAGGTTGTTTATTTCAAATGTTTTGTGTCTTTGTCTGTTAGTCTAGAGTTAGAGCCAATGTTCTCTTTGTCAGTAGTACATTATTCTGCATTAAGGTCTTGCCTTTTAGATCTCATCTAAATTGTGATCATTTGTGTGACATGAACAGAAACCCCTTCATAGCTACAGCCTGTCTGTCACTGTCTCTGTCTTAGACTGTATGCAGAGCGGCAAAAGAATCACTTCCTGGTTCACTCTGTGGCATGCTTAGGCACGGAGGTTCACCTAGCTGCCTGTCCTCTGGAATTCAACCAGGCCAATGCCACTGAAAACTGCCCCGGTGGCATGCCTGCTGTTGTCAGCTGTGTGCCTGGACCAGTATATTCCCAAAACCGTGCACTGAAGAAAAAGCTCAAATCGTCGGTAATATACTGTGTCCATAAATCACTTTTATTACCTCTTCCAAAAAGGTTATGTTTTACCCAAGGGCTGTGTGATTGTTGTTAGCAGGATTATGCAAACCGTTATATGTAGATTTTTATTCAATTTCTACCAGGGGTGGGGCAAAATCTGGATCAACAAAGTCTTTAAATGATTCTTTAACATTGTAAGACAAGATGGTTATGGACATTTTGGTTCATATGGGGGATTGCTGGTCTTGGTAAAGGTTTGTGCTCCTGTTCTTGATTTTATGTATATTTTTGCTTGCGGAACCATTCTTATTTATTGACCTGTCTCATGCAGAGCACAGTGCGTCTGAAAGGTGGGGCAAAGGCAGGAGAAGGCCGTGTGGAGGTACTGAAGGGCAATGAATGGGGAACAGTGTGTGATGATCGCTGGAACATACAGTCTGCCAGTGTGGTATGCAGAGAACTGGGTTATGGCTCCGCAAAGGAGGCTCTTACTGGAGCTCGCATGGGACAAGGTATGAGGGAGGAACCGAGAACAGAGAAAGACACCAAACACGTGCATGGAAATGTAATCTACAATATTTGTGTGACTGTGCCTGTGTGTGTGTGTGTGTGTGTGTGTGTGTGTGTGTGTGTGTGTGTGTGTGTTGCAGGGATCGGTCCAATCTACATGAATGAGGTTCAGTGCACAGGTCACGAGCGTTCTCTGTGGAGCTGCAGCTATAAAAACATTACAGCTGAAGACTGTAAGCACACGGAGGATGCTGCTGTCCGATGTAACGTGCCGTACATGGGATTTGAGAAAACGGTCAGAGACACCCGTCATTCACACATACATAAACAGTAGGGTATAGCGATACATGGCAGTCATCAGCTGGTTCATAACATATAATAATACATGATCCTGGCTTCACAAAACAACTTTTTTTTAAAAGTCAAATTAAATGGCTGATTTCCACAGCCTCTTCAAGCACTGACTGCAACACAGCTGTGTTGGTGTCATTTAAAAGATACTCAAAAGGTCTTTTTAATCATGAAAACGCTGTTCATAGCATAACTCATAAAACCTGTCAATCTGGTGCCATCCATACATTTTTACTCAATGGGTTGTGCAGAGGGACCTCTGGTGTTCAACAGTGTAATTGCATTTGATGCATAAATAATAGAATGTTTCTTCACACTATATGAATTGCATATTTCTAAATACATGTCATCACAATTTTGCAGTGTGATGCACCATGTAACAGTGTGCCATTACACCCCTAATAAACACTAAGAAATGCACACAGAGCAGGATGATATTGTGATGTGTAGATGTTGGATAATTTTATCCATTTCTTTAGTTGAGGCAGATTTTTTAAAGATTTACTGTCCCTTTTTCTGTCCCATGTATTGTTGATTTATTGTTTTGTTTTTTGAGAATATTACTCATAAATATAATGTGCTCAGTGTATTTGCCAGTATTGCAGTGATAGAAAAATGCAATTTAATAGCTTTTCTCTTGTCAGAAAAGAACTTCCTGGTGCTTGCACCAATGAAACATGTCTTCAGTAAGCATCAGCTCTATTATGTTAATCATGCTATTTCTTTATCATTATTATTAGTAGTAGTAGTAGTACTACAGATGATTATTATTATTATTGTTGTTGTTGTTGTTGTTGTTGTTGTTGTTAGTAGTAGTAGTAGTATAAGAATGATGATGATGATGATTATTATTATTATTATTATTATTATTATTGTTGTTGTTGTTGTTGTTAGTAGTAGTAGTAGAAGGATGATGTTGATGATGATTATTATTGTTGTTGTTAGTAGTAGTATTAGTAGTATAAGTATGATGATGATTATTATTATTGTTGTTGTTGTTGTTGTTAGTAGTAGTATTAGTAGTATAAGTATGATGATGATTATTATTATTGTTGTTGTTGTTGTTAATAGCAGTAGTAATAGTATAAGGATGATGATTATTATTATTATTGTTGTTGTTATTGTTAGTGGTAGTAGTAGCAGTAGTAGTAGTATAAGTATGATGATGATTATTATTATTATTATTTTGAGATTAGATTGAATTAAGACTGAGAATTGTGGGTAATGTGCAGCTAAAATATCTAGAACCATTGGAACTAACTTGTTTAATGTGAAATTCCACACCATATGTTTAAATACCAAATGTTTAACACCAGCATGTTTTGTTGAGTTTTGGTATATACACTGAATGGCTTTATTTTTCTGTGATTGCTGTTCTGTCACTGTTAAACTCACTCAACCTCATTCATTTGCCAAACCACTTAATCCTATTCAGGTTGCAGGGAGGCTGGAGCCTATCTCAGCCAACACTGGGCTCGCCAGACCATAGCAGGGCCTCACTGTTAAACAATGCAACTATTACCAAACTTTTGTTATGGAAATGGTTGATAAATCATACAGCAAAGTGAACAATATGTGTATGCACAAGTATATTACTCATTATAAACTGATGCGTATAATATACACGTTGATACATTGTCACCTACGGATTTCAGATCTCATCCTAAATCAGTAGGTGGGCAAAACTTTTCAACCCCTAACAAACACAGATGCATATTAAATAACATTCTGTCTCCTAGCGTACATTACCCACAATGCATGTGCATTTTCCAGGCTTTCCAAACCCTCCTTTCTCCCTGTATGGCCATGCAGCTGTAGAGGAAGTTGACCTCTCTATTCCTGCTTGTTTTTCTCCTTGGCCTGTTTCCTGATCAGGTGCGTATCACAGGTGGTCGTACAGGCTACGAGGGCCGTGTGGAAGTGTTGCGCACCAGCACCAATGGAACGCAACACTGGGGTCTGATCTGTGGAGAAGGCTGGGGTACCAAAGAGGCCATGGTGGTGTGCAGACAGCTGGGCCTTGGATACTCCAACCACGGCCTGCAAGTAGGACACTACCACTAACAGCTCCTGTCTGCTTTGCCTAAACCTTTTCCTGAGATCCTTCAGAGTGACTGATGCTTACCATGTTACAGATCACTGCATTACTCCGACATTAACAGTAACACATAGAGAACCCAAGGGCAGCTCATAGGTAGTACAGGAATGGACAGGAAAGATTGTGTAATTATGTGATAGACTAAAAAGTTGTGAGTGTGTGTGTGTGTGTGTAATGACATGCTGTAGGCTGTGTGTACAGGTGCGACTGGTGGGTGGGCGGTCAGAGTATGAAGGGAGAGTGGAGGTTTGGGTGGGTCAGCGCTGGGGCAGTGTGTGCAGTGAGGGCTGGACCACCAAAGAAGCCATGGTGGCTTGCAGACAGCTAGGGCTGGGTTTCAGCATGCATGCTATTACTGTGAGTACACACACAAATATACACACTCATACACTCCGACTCATGAAATGCTGTGATCCACATAGTACAAACTGTTGTAAGACTGCAGTAGTTTGCAATGATTCTAGTCTACATTTTACATGAGTACACCATCACTGTCTACTTCTTTAACAAACATGAAGGTGGTGCACATGCAGAAGCCCGAGTACAGGTATTAAGAACCACCTTTCTGTGACCCGATTTACCACTGAAATTACAGCAAGCAGAACTCAAATAATATCAGAGAGGAAGTGCACAAATAAAGTATACATTCTTAGGTTAAAAGTAAACCTATTCGGTATTTTCTGTCTTCTCACCTTCACACACACATCAACACTGATATTTATTGTTTGCAAGAAATCAGCAGTACAGTGTTTGTGTTTGTTCGGTGCCTCTAAGGAAACGTGGTACTGGGATGGCAGTAATGTGACTAACATGGTGATGAGCGGTGTGAAGTGTACTGGAGACGAAATGGCCCTCAGTCAGTGCCAACATCACAAAACCGTCACCTGCCAGAAAACAGCTGCCCGGTTCTCTGCAGGGGTTATCTGCTCAGAGAGTGAGTGAGCATAAAATACATTCACTCACAAATATGCATACAGCACCGGGGTTGTTTTGTAACAGTTCATGCATGTTCTAACAGTACATTTGTAAAAATTTCTTAACATTGCCAGGACGTTAAAAGGTAATTTACAAGACTTGGCACATCATCTGAAGCTAAACACAAAGCATTTCAAAATAACCATAAATCAAATGACTCGATCAAAAATAATCACTCAATAATAACCACACCTCCCCACCACCACCCTATAAATATTCAAATTTTGTTGCTTTGCAGCCTGAAACGAAGACACAAAAATATTTTTCCAGCTATCTTTACTCATTATAACATCCAAGTAAACAGCACATTTTTTGGAATAAACAGCTAGAGTAGTGTGCAGTGAAGATTATACACCACCATGTTTGTTCAAAAGGGCTCCTAATAAAAAGAAGAAAAAAATTACTTCTCTATAATTTTTTTGGTAAAAAATGAACAATGCTATTCTAGGCAATAAGAACCAAAAAAAATCATATTGAGGTAAATAAAAAAAGTATATTGAGGTAAACGTATGGCTAATAAACAAAAACACTAAAAATACCAATTTTTCAGAAAAATTTAAAGGTCTCGCAAATTGTATTTTTATTGACTTTTGCATAGCATGAATGAACTTCAAACCGTATGGAATGGTTTGGCAAGTGAAGAAATTATGTGAACACTATGCCTGAAAGGGTAAATACTGTAATCAAAGTAAAGGGTGGCCACAATAAATAAGAGACTGTTATTTTTGTTAATACTATATATTGTTGTTTGTTTACATATTAATAATAATAAGTACTTGAATAATACTTGGTTTCTGATTTATCTTCATTTCCTTAAGTGTATAATCATAACTGCATCTTTTAATTTCTTCACTCACTGAACCATTCCATATGGTTTGAAGTTCATTCATGCTATGCAAAAGTCAAAACAATTAAATTTGGGACACCTTTCAATTTTTCTGAAAAATTGGTATTTTCAGTGTTTTTGTTTATTAGCCATACTTTTACCTCAATATACTTGTCGGAAATTATTTTTTTGGTTCTCATTGCCTACAATAGCATCGTTCAATACATTTTCACCCCAAAACTATAGAGAAGTAATTTTTTTCTTTATTTTTATTAGGAGCCCTTTTAGGCAAAAGTAGTGGTGTGTAATCTTCACTGTACACTACTGTACATCTGGAAAATATTTGTCTTTATTTCAGGCGGCAAAGCAGAAAATGTTCTATGCCCACAGCACATACACTGCATACAAAGCATTATCCATCTAATGATACATCATTAGACCGACATCTTGGCACATTAGGCGAGCACATTTTTCTGTATGATGGATGTATATACAGTGTAGTATATACATGTGATGTGGTATTTATCTGTTTCCTCAGCCTCATCTGATCTGGTTTTAAACTCATCTCTGGTACAACAGACAGCATATATTGAGGACCGTCCACTGCACCTCCTATACTGTGCTGCAGAGGAGGACTGCCTGGCGAAAAGTGCTGCGAAAGTTAATTGGCCTTACGGCCACCGCCGTTTACTTCGCTTTTCCTCGCAGATCCACAACATTGGCCGTGCTGACTTCAGACCTAAAGCTGGACGACACTCCTGGATCTGGCACGCATGCCATGGGTAATTATGGCTATGTGATGTTTTGGCGATATGAGACTGGAGGAAGGTAGTAATTTAAAAGCACACTGTAGTAAAAAATACATTGAGTATTCTAAGATCATACTTATGTGCATGCATCATAGAAGATAAAGGCTTGATATGCATTACTGTGTGTTTCTGTAGACATTATCACAGTATGGATATCTTCACACACTACGACTTACTGAGTGTCAATGGCACCAAGGTGGCAGAGGGACACAAAGCTAGCTTCTGTCTGGAAGACAGTGACTGTTTGGATGGTGAGACTAGCGCGCACACACACACACACACAGATTTATGTCCCCACAATGTGATGAATAGCTATACCCCACACACACACACACACACACACACACACACTGTGTATAGGTAATTGCAGCTTGTGTGGTTGTTCTCTTAAAGATACACTGGTTGGTGTTAATATTGCAGGTGTTTCCAAGCGTTATGAGTGTGCCAATTTTGGAGAGCAGGGCATCACAGTAGGATGCTGGGATCTGTATCGACATGATATCGACTGCCAGTGGATCGACATAACGGATGTCAAACCAGGAAATTACATCATGCAGGTCAGTCAGCCAACTGTGCATGTTTTTGGACTGTGGGGGGGAAACAGGAGTACCTGGAGGAAACCCTCAGGGGGAGAACATGCAAACTATACACAGAAACACCTGAGCCCGGGAGTAGAACCCAGGACCTTCTTGCTGTGAGGCTTATGTTCTAAACACTGTGCCACCAAATTAATAATTACATTAATTACATGTAAGAGTTTTTATATTCTCATGTGCAGCCATATCTTAGAAAATTTACCATCTTTTTATTTTAAATTAGCTAATAAACAGAATATCTGACAACATGAAATGTATTTTGTTGTCTATTGTTGGTGTTTCAGGTGGTGATAAATCCTAATTTCGAGGTGTCTGAGAGTGATTACACAAATAACGCCATGAAATGCAATTGCAAGTATGATGGCCACAGGATCTGGTTTCACAACTGTCACACTGGTGAGAGTGCTTTACATTCAGACAAGGAGTGTTTCAGAAGTTCAGGGTGTAAATCCATTGTAGAACTGAAAACAAAATGATCTTACACACAGTATGATTCAGTCATGATTGGAAACCAGATATTTTACACACACCGTGCACGTTCCCAAACATCATGAGTCTTATTTACCAGGGTTTTAGAAGCACCTTACTTTCCAATAAAGAGGGTGACAGAGACTTAGTGTAGATCTGCACACAGAAAGCAATTTGTTTGCTGTCAGTAACTACAAGGACAGCAGTAGCATATGGCAGTGTAAGCAGTCACACCGCAATACATCGAGCCTTATTTTATTTTATATCAAGCCTTATTTTTGCCCTATCTCTCAGGGTATGTTTTTACAGTATGTGCATGAAAATAATGCTGACCGTTGATTGCACTCACATAGATTGTTTTGTCTCTGATCTGACAGGTGATTCTTTCAGTGAGGAGGCAGAGAGGAGGTTTGAGAAATACCCAGGACAACTCAATAATGAGATCTCCTAATCCGTATCAGCTCGTATATTTAACTTTTTATAATGTGGACAGGATCATATGCAGTATATTACCCAGGTTACAGAGTAAGGAACTCTCTTGTACTCTTTCTAAATGTTTACACTCAAGGAACAGGAAAGATCTGCCAAAGGAAATCCCAGCAAATATATTCACCTCATCCTAAGAGTCATTAAGATTCAAAACCTGAGTTTAAGTAGTGCTTGAAAGGAAAAAAAGAACTGAGCTATTGTAAGGTACATTGTAAGGTAACAATATGGGCATTAATCTGTAAGATATAATAATCATCAGGACGTAACGTAATCTAGTGATTTACAGATGCTGTAACACACATTTATTCATTCTTCAGCCATAGTTTATGGTCATGGTACATGGTGCTATGTGTTGACTGGTGCTATGTGTTGACTGCCAAAACAGGTTAAAGGATAGCATTTTTAACGTATTACACAAACATGTACAACTGTGACAGTTGGCTTCTACTTGAATAATGTTTTTTTCCCCCACATCAGAACAATTCAGTTGAATTTAATTATTTCATATAAATGCAAGTTTCCTATTTATGAAATCATTACATAAACAAACATTATCTTAAAAATGATTTCCCATAATACCATGTTTACTGAGGGTCTAACTGAGACGGACCCTATCAAAGTAATCTGTACTGTTTAATGACCAAGATTTATGAATGTTTTCAAGACCTGTTTCTAGGTTTTAAAGCCTTCTGTCCTTTTTGCGGGTATTATAAAATTGTTACATATTCATGTTATTTTTCAAACAAAATCGTATTTATACTTTGAATTACAGGAACCACACAAGATAGTAAATGAAAAAGGTTGTTTTTATTTTACATACCTAAGTAAATTACTTTTAATTTATGAAATTTTGCCTACAGGCTCCGGACATTTCACATTAGTTTTATACAGAATATGAATAGATCAAAATAAGTAATTCACTTAAAATACATTCATTTGTATTTTTTGATCCAAACACAACTGTAATCACAGGTATGTCCATTTTATAACACAACGTATGCCAAAGCGTGCATTAAAAACCCAATATACAGGTGTATTAGGAGGACTCATCGTCTAAAAATTTATTAAAATCATCTCTTACACTGTTTCAAACACAGTCATTTTCTGCAACCTGGAGAGGGGAGGCATCTCCAAACATGTCCAAGTGTATGTCAAAAGCTACTTTTACATGGCCAACAGGAACAAGTGAACCCTGGAACAACCTGCGCCCAAAGCAAGTTACATACGCTTTCTTATGTGTTACTTAAGGTCACTCTCAAAACTGGGGCACGCTGGAAGCTAAGATGCTACCTAATAACCCAGATGGACGATAGTGTGCATGCGTAAACCCTCCTACTTGACACCAATTGTTTTCAGACAGCAAGTTGCACCTGGAACAAGATGTTCTGGAGCAACTTCCACCACCTCAAAAACTGGAGTAAGCTGTGCGATTGTGACCAGTGTCACATTGTTCCAGAACAAATTATTCTTATGAGGTCAGTTGCGCTGGGGTGACTTGTTCCTGTGTAAAAGCAGCTATGAACAAAAGTCTGGATTAAAACTCTGCCTTCATATATTCAATCAGTGATATGTATTTGGACAATCTTTGTCTTTCTGCTGAAAGTTCTAGCTGTACATTAGGCACAATATTTTGTATATCTGCAAGCTAAAAAGCAATAGCAAACCATGGTTTTACTCATAAAACCAAAACACCCCAATTTAATTTCACAGTGATCCAATCCTGAAATGTTGTCATGACCTTATTCATTTATAAAAAAAATTCCAAACTGCAGACCTTCATTCTCAGTGTGTTTACATGTCTTACTTTTTATGCCAACTAAATATACTGTCTAAACTTAAATATCTTCTCATCTGACCATCACAGTACTGTTTCAACAGGCCACATTACCAGAGGAAAAAAATCATCCCAAGAACCACCGAGTTCCTCTTTTTTATTGAAACTAATTTCTAACGTACACTCAAACCTAGTCATCTGACACTCCTTTTAAATATTCAACATCCAAAACATTGTTAAAATATTTTTCCCCTTTGTGTGAGGCATATACTGAGTCTGGTTTATATTATTCTGTGAACTCAGGGGTCATGTGCAGGATCAGGAGGTCTGGACCTCTGCGCACCACCATGTTGATGGTATCACTTGTCCGTACTGCGTTGTAGATCTCTTCTGATGTGTTCACCTTTACCCCATTGACCTCCACCACAATGTCCCCTGATTTCATACCCGCTCTGATACACACACACAATTTATTTTATTAGGAACACTTCCATCTACAGTTTAGAGTCATTCCATGTCAAATAACATAGCTTTCAGAAAACTTCCCAGGTGACCATTTCAGAATTCAATGAAACTTTAACCAGACATTGAACATGTTTCAACATGAACACATGCAAAATTTATTATTATATTTTAATAATTATTTGTTTATTGTTTTGTTTTATTATTTATTTATTTTGCATAGCATGAATGAACTTCAAACCATATGGAATGGTTTAACAAGTGAAGAAATTAAAAAATGCAGTGATGATTATACACTTAAGGAACATGTCTTAAGCTTTTTATTTACCACGATTACGAGCATAAAGTGATAACAGTGCTAGTACTAGAGTGCACCCGGGTCGTACTGCACTCACACTGGCCCCCTTAATGAACCAGGGCACTTTACCCTCCCGCTCTCCGAATGCTTCCGAAAACGTTGAAACTGACTGCTGACGTCACTTACAGAAAACACTCAATGCGGAACCGATTCATTCGAAACGGTGACATCTTGCGTTGTTGGCGGGTGCAGCAATAACTACTCGGAGAACAGTTACAACCCACACCGAGTTGTCTCACCATCAGTGGCTGACTGACATTGTAATATAGTGGAAACGATTTGTGGAATCCACAAGGAAATGCAGTACCCAGTATTCGCCCCGTGAAGACCGACCCACGCACAGCCCGAGGTGACTGTAGTGAGAGACGGAGAACGACCGTGACTAAGCTGAATTTTAGAAGGGTACGTTTACTTGTAATTATGTATAGCTCAGCTTAATCGGCCCTCATACTAGTAGTAGATACATGTGTGTGTGTACACATTACATGTACTAATACTATTACTAGTACAGTACTAATGTAGCCTCTGGTTTTGTCATGTTTGTAGGACTAAT
>JAOUQZ010000039.1:11878098-11897108 GCA_028564935.1 Neosilurus hyrtlii
CCTCGCCCAGAGTCGGCTGAGATGGGCACCAGCCTCCCCGCGACCCTAATTAGGAATAAGCAGTTCAGAAGATGAATGAACATAATGTTGTAATATGGTTGCACAACATTGTGTTACTAATAGTCTTAAGTTAAGACCTTTGCAGTCATGTGCTTTCTGAACACCCTTTCCAGATTTTGTCCACCCCATGGTGTTAAAACACTGTGGCTATGGGAAATTTAGCCACATGAGCATTGGTGACATTAGACAGTGATATCAAGGGAGAAAAATACAGTGATTTTTCCAGTTCATCTGAAATGTGTACAGTGGGGGGACCTTGTGTGGGCGGTATTACATGTAAAAGTGTTATTGTATGTGTTAAGTCTGTCATTCGCTTTGAGAGTGAAGGAAAGGGTGAAATATGCGGTAATGGCAACCATTCGTTATTCGCTTTATTCTTGCCGTCGTCATTGGCTTTAGGGACTCCCTACATCGTGGTTTGATGAATGCTGTCTGGAGTGAAACTCACCGTGCTACTATCTCAATGTAAACTACAGCAGGCGCGGACTTCTCCACTACATCCGCAATGAAGTTGTACTTGTATCGCGGACTGTCTCGTGTGTATGGTGAGGCGCAGTAGGCTGTAGGAATGAGGTAGCGGAGTGCAGGGTGTGTTTGAGCTCTTATCCTCGGACACATGTCTCTGTCCCGCTCGTCTCTAACACAGTACAGCGCGCTCAGTCCCAGTCCCAGTCCCAGTCCCAACGCAGCCGGTCCCAGGAAACATGTCCGGGCAGAAGCTCCACCACCACCTCCCCGTCCCCCGCCCCACGCCGGAGCTCTAGTCAGAGAGGTGTTTCCTTTCGTCTCCTTCTCTGGACATGTGTAGGATAAACACCGCTCGAGTCCCGGCCTCGACAGCTTCCCATGACGTGCACTGTGCTGGAGGTATGTGATGATCCGAGCGAAGGGACCGGCTGTTGGTGCCATGTTGCATCAGATATTAAATCAATCGCCAGGAAACTCCGCAGCCCGTTTCACAAAACAATTCTTCATGCAGTCCTTCGTACTGAAATCACACCGAGAGAATTTCAACACCGACTCAAACTTCACGACCGACGCTTCTACTGTTATTCCACATACTTCTTGATCCGGAAATGACTGATCCGCGCATGCGCGGACCATGTCCAATCATAAACAAGAATGAATTTGTACGCCACCCATTGGTCCGTCTTTCGCTGTTGATCGCTGTTGCTTACTTCCGGTTTTTCCGACAGACCTTTTTTTTTTTTTTTTTTTTTTTTTTTTTACAATCAGATACTCCAATCCCAAATTTGGTTGAAACAGTTTGATAAGATCTACTAGATGTAATCAAGAGCATTATCTAATTACTGGTAAATTTATTGGTTTTCTATATATTTAATTGTTCTATTTAATGAATAACTATAAAAATATGTTGCAATAAGTTTTCTACAATAAACAACATTAAAATATACCGCACTATTGGAAATAAAAATGTTTGCATGTTGCAAATAGCATGACTTGATGTGGGATAATTACACTGTTTTTAATTAATAAATATCACATATTTATTCTGTACTATGCATTCCATAACAGTAAAAATAAACACACTGATATTATGAAATCAGATCGCTTTAAAACATTTTCTTTATGCGCTCTTCCCCACTGTTTCTATAGCAACAACCCACAAGGAACACTCTCAAGATGGCGTCAAGTTGACACCACGAGAGCGATGCACCGGCCTATTGTATTTAGATGTCTATTGCAAAAACCACAGCTGGATCCGGTTGCCAGGCTGTCATATATATATATATATATATATATATATATATATATAAATAAGAATTAACTCTAAAAAATGCAAGCAATATATATAGATCTGATGTCATACTTTTTGCTTGCATTTTTTAGAGTTAATTCTTATTTTTTATTAATATTTTATTTATTTTGTATAAATATGACTGGATATATCAAATCTAGTTCACGATATTTGTGAAGTTTGGGTCCTGAAGATAAGAAAAGGAATGAAGAAAAACTACAGGTGGGGGTGTCTCTTTTCCACACCCATAGTCTGAGTGACTGACAGTAGTGTCCGATGACCAGACGACTATGGGTCTATTTATATTTATTTAATTCTCACTCCAGGCCCTCATGATGGAGAAGCCAAATGATTTGAGATTCAACCAGGCTGTTCCCCCTTTTGTAAATCAACAGGTGTACTAAAGAATTTATGCGACCAGCTTTTAAATGATTGGTGCAGTTCTTGGCATAACTGGAAGGCATGCTGTTGAGATTACATCTTTTTGCCTACCAGTATGGATGCCGCACCAGTTGACTTTAAGTGTCCTGAAAAGGATTTACGGTGGTATAAAGATCTTTTTATCGCTTCTCTGCCTTTTGGCTAAGACCAAGTGTAGTGTGTAAAGATTTTTTTTTTTATGAAGAAAGTTATGACTTTTTGAAATTTTAAACAGGTCATTTACCATTGGTCTAATGAATTCTGACCATTAAATGGCAGATGTTAAAAAGGCTTTGGGAGGCAGTTTCAGAGTCAAACGTCATGGAACCAAAGCCATTCCGCACCATTGCTGTTTACATGACGAGCAGATAGAGTGGACACAGTGCATATGTAGTGTACAGTTTACAGTGTTCCTTGCGGCTCCTAGAAAACCATGCGCGGATTCATAGAAATCAATATAATTTGGAACAAGTGTGGGAAAACAAATATTAGTGAAAAGCAAAAAAAAATTTTTTTATCAAAAAATTGCTCACCTTTGGGTTGAACTTGAACTTGATGATTGTGAGAACCGCTGATTTTGTCAATAAACTTTTCTGCATTTTCACATAAGCTTTGGAAAATTTGATACAGAGGCTGAAGAGGAACATGTGCACTATGTCACTGAAATGTGTGTCTCAGGGAAACCATAGTAATAAATGATCATTGCAAGCAACAGTGCTGCTGGCAATGCCCCACGGCATGGAAACAGGTTAACGGCACCAGGCCTCAGAGCGCCATGTGAGCAATTGTCACATACCATCTTAAACAGGAAACAATGGGCCTCATTCACCAACCTTTCTTACAAATAAATTTGTTCTTAAGTCTCACTTAAGCATTTTTATTGCTTATCCAGTTTCCAAGAATGGTTCAGAAGTGGGTAATAACAACAATTTAATTAGGGAAAAATTCTACGTATGCATATACAACCACATCATTCAATGTGATACTACTGTATACGCACTGACGCACGCCAACTAACGGCCGACAGTGGCTTGTGTCAGCCCTTGCCGACCCCTGAGCCCTCCTGGACAGATTCGGCTACTCCAGTCTTTGTCCACAGCTTCTGATATCCATTAAACAGGGGTCCATACAATCAAGGGTCGAATATAGATCCAATTCTTACAAGTGAAATATTTTTCCTTGCACTAGAGATACTGATTCACTTGTTGAAGCAAGTTGAGACACAATATTCAACACCAATCGTATTGGAATAGTGGATTTTAGTCCTTGGTAATATGGCGGCCACATCATGCGAGGATCTAATCCAGTCTCTATGTCACACACTCACTATTTTCAAGATGGTGGCCATGGTCTAGGACTATGATGTTCACCTATGTAGACTTTTCTTACAAGTTAAAAATTACAAGTTACAGTGAAAAATACACATTAGTGTGTGCATTATATATTTATATATGTGTGCGTGCATATTATATAGATATATATTATATAGACACACATTGTTGGGCAAAAATATGATGTCCTCATATGAGGACGTCTTTGTTCATTTTGTTGGCGGACATATGAGAACGTTGGGCTCTCAAGAGGTTAAGGTTAAAAAAAAAAAAGCCAATCTCTGTGATATCATTACATCTATATAATTTCGTCTCTCTGTGACATTATCATGTCTTCCTCTTCAACCCCACCTTATTATTTTTACTCTGATTATGTATTTATCTGTCAGCATCTCACTACTGTCATATTAACCTTTCTTATGGTCATATGGTGTACATAAGATAAATGTGTGTACATTACCTACAATCATTTTCACACACAACATAAATGTTTATAACTAAAACACAATTTAGATTTTACTTAGAAAAACAAAGTAACACAAACAAAACAAAGTGTTTAGGTAGGCAATGACACTTAAAGTCACATACGTTTATATAACACGTAAATAGAAATGCATCATTTTACAGTCTCTTTAGTCCTGACGTTTTGATCAGTGTTTCTTATTGCAGCACAGTTTGTTTCACCACCTGTCCCTCTTTATTTATAGCAAAGTTATAGTTTTGGGGGTTGTCCAAAGCTTCCTCAATCCGCTGATCCAAATTTTCCAGTGTAATAAAGTTCTTTGCCTCTTCCTGTAAGAAAGACAATGCAAAGGTAAGCGTATTCTCACATTTTCACATTTGTGCATCATAGCTGTGTATTGTTCCCACCTGTAGCTGCAGGATTTCTTGCTCTTTTTCTTTTATGTAATTATCAAGCTCTTGTTGACGCAAAACGGCTAACTCTTTCCTCCTCTGTTCAGCAGCCTCAGTCTCTCTCTGCACACGCAGTTCACTAAAAGGCAAAATAACACACAATCAATTAGTGCTAAAAAAAAAAAAAGTCATTGCACATCATGATTTTTATTGTAGGTTTTTTAGCTCACCGGATTTTTCGCAATCTGAGGTTTTCTGCATCATTCCAGGCCATTAATGAACGGTGTTCTTCAGCTTCCTGCTTGGCTCGCTCTTCTGCTAAAGAGCCGGTTTCTTCCTCATAGCGCTTCCTCAGCATCTCCTCTTTAAACTGTAATCTGCATGCGTGCACACACACACACAAACCCGAAATAATGAAATTAATGCAAAATAACCCAACTCATATTGCTTCATACTCAAGTACATGGAGATCAATTAAAAATCAATAAATAGGAAGTGAAAATTTCATCTATCTATCCATCTATCTATCTATCTATAAGTGTACATCCACATGGTTCCCCAATTTTTGTCAAAGACCATAAATAACTGGACATATTAAAGGATTAAGGTCACCAGCTACACGTGCAAAGTTCAGTCACAAAAATTAGTTTGTGAATGGGCCACGGGAAAGTTACCCATTCCCCATTATGAAGACAAGGCTTTACAGTCTGAGTCAATCTTACTGTTCTTTTTGCCACCGGTACAAAAAAAGAACAAAGAATATGTAACTATTAGCACTTGGACCAAATGATTCAGAGACACTTTAACCCCAAGCCATAACTTCAGGGATGTCTAAATGTCAGGGTTCGGAATGTTAAGGAACATTTAGAGCATGCATGAATATGTACACATGTGCGCACACGCACACACACACACTCTAGGACTATTGGCACATCTTATAGAAATTAGGGGGTTTTTGTTTGTTTTTAAGGGGGGAGGGGGAGGAAAAATCCACCTTTTGGTGAAAAAGCTTCATCTCACTCAGAAAAAAACTAGACAAAGCCAACCTTTAACTGAAATACATTCACCCAGAGAAAAACTAATTAAGAAACGTTTATTTTCACCAACAACAAACAAAGCCCACCAGCCACCTCTATGTAACGTGGTAACATTGAACACTGTTGTGAAAAATTAGTGTGTTGAAATCTAAAAAGGTTTTTAACCGACTTGCTGATGTTGAAGTATTAAAGTAAGAAACTACAACAAAGTAGACAAGATGCCTAAGACATGACGCAGGAAGGTCCTGGGTTCGAGTCCCAGGCTTGGCGTTGTCTGTGTAGTTTGCATGATCTTCCTGTGCTTGCATGGGTTTCCTCTGGGTACTTCAGTTTCCTCCCACAGTCCAAAGACATGCACACTCATCTGATTGGCTGTTCCAATTGCCCCTTGGTGTGAGTATGAATGGTTGCGTGTGTGCACGTTGTCCCTGCGATGGTCCGGCGAGCTGTTCAGGGTGTACCTCGCCTTCACGCCGGGTCGGCTTTGGGTAAACACTTATTGTACTTTCAAAAGTACCCAGATGATGATGATGATGATGATGATGATGATGTTGGTGTGACGCACTGAGTGAGGTGGAGAAGTGTTTACCTGAGCGCCCTCATGATGAGTTCATATTCAGTGAAACGCTCCTTCAGCACCACCATCTCCACAGGGTCCACCGGGGGCGGGGTCTTGATTCGACCCGCTTTGGACTTGGCTTTCGGGTCAGCGCGAGACTTCCTGCCCCGCACACTCTCAACCACAACACCAAACCGAGGGGACAGCATGAGACACACCGGAGTCCGGCTCCGAACTACAGCCGAAAACATGTTCAGCTCTTGTTCTTTTACTCTCACTGTTAAATTAACACCCGTTTATGATGCGCACGCGACCTAAACCACAACGGAATATCAACAAAAACGCTACTAGTCATCTACCACAAACAGCCCGGCTGTGTAACATTGAAGCTCTGACAATAAGAGGTCGCCATGTTCAAGACCTTTCACACAGGAAGTGTTTCTTCTTCTTTCACCGACTGTGCGTGTTTCAGAAAAAACAAGAGTGATGTAGTGCCTCTAGTGGTCAAATGTGAAACTGCAACACGTTTATAAAAATGCTGCGCGTGCCTTCATGACACACTTACCTTTAAATCATTGGAAATTTGAAGCAGAAGACATTTGATAAAAGTTAATTTCATTTAATTTTTAATTACATTCTTACAACTACATTCTTGAATGCTCTTGAAATTTACTCTAGGTGATGCTAGGTTATGTGATGAGACTATAAACCCCGAAGTTATGTTAGTGTGGCACGGTGGCGCAGTGGTTAGCACATCTGCCTCACAGCAAAAGGTCCTGGGTTCGAGTCCTGGGCTCGGGCATTTCTGTGTGGAGTTTGCATGTTCTCCCTGTGCTTGCGTGAGTTTCCTCCTGGTATTTCGGTGTCCTCGAACAATCTGAAGACATGCACATTAGGCTAATTGACTGTTCCAAATTGTCTGTAGGTTTGAGAGTCACCATGAGTGGTTGTGTGTGTTTTGGCCTTGCAATGGTCTGGCAAGCTGTTCGGAGTTTACCCCACCTTCACCCAGTGCCGGCTGATACAGGCTACAGTGACCCTAGAAGCATTAAGCTGTTGAGTGAGAGAGTGAGTGAAATTACATATGCCTTTAATTGTCTTAAGACTAATAAATCTCCAGGACCGGACAGCCTCTCTGCCGAGTTTTAACAGGCTTTTACTGAAGAATGTTTGATTACCTTAATACCCTTCAGTGATTTTTAAGCAGCTTGCATTTGTATTTGGTTCAATCATTGATGAAGTCCAGTCTGGAGACAAAAACAGGGGAAAAAAACACTTCTCCAATAGTATTCAGCTTGTTCAAGTTAAAGTTCAAGTTCAAGAAGCTTTATTGTCATTTCAACCACATATAGCTGATGCAGTGCATAGTGAAACGAAACAATGTTTCTCCAGGACCAGGTTCTACATAAACATACAAGTATCAAATCGAAAAAACATACAATAACCCCCCCTACTGCTAGGGTCGCAGGGAGGCTGGTGCCTATCTCACCCAACACTGGGCGAAGGCCATCAACCATTCCACACTCACATCCACACCTAGTGTAATCAGCCAATTAGCACGAAGCACACAAGACTGAAGAGAACATGCAAACTCCACACAGAAACGCCCGAGCCCAGGAACTGTACCCAAGATCTTCTTGCTATGAGGCGAACTTGTTTACCACTACACCACCGTGCCGCCCGCAATGTTTCTCATACCTGTAATATTCCAGTCGAGCAAAAAAGTCACTTATATAAGAATCACTATTGTTATGGATGGGGAGACAAGATGCTCAGAGAATTTTTAACTTGATTATTAAAAAATAAAGAGTTGAATCAGTGGCTGCAGGGATATTTAAATGATGTGTACTTTTAACAAAGGCAGAAGGTCTATCTCAACTCTCATATGCATCTATTCCTTTGTTTGTTAACAAGCAGCTCTACAATGCCATTGATAAATCACTCTTCAACATCATCTGGACAATCAAGACACGTTGTGAATAAGCCAGTTATTATGAAGACATTAATCTGGTTGGCTTAATTTCCTAAACTTCGTGACTCTTAAAAACACCTTCAAAATAAAATGGATAAAACAGTTTCTTTAACAATCCTACCTCTATCGGAAATTTTATACCTAAATATACTTTTTCCAAGGTTGGCTGCCTTGAATATTTACTTTTGTGTGACCTTAAAATAGAAAAATTTCCCTTATAGTTATCAAAAACTCACTAGCAAATGATCCGGATCTATACACATTATTTTCCCCCACATAGGTGCTTCATCTGGATCATTCATCTCATCTCATCTCCTTGCGGTCGGGTCGCGGGAGCAGCAGCCTTAGCAGTGAGGTCCAGAAGTCCTCCCTAGCGACCTCCTTCAGTTCAATGCCCAACACTGCATTTATAATAAAACTGGCTGAGAAGCAGCATAATTTTAAATGAACTGATTAATTGGATATTTCACATTAAAACCCTTTAACACTGAACATTGCATCCATATTATTCTACTAAGATGCTGTTTAGATTTTATAGATATATAAACAAAGATTCAACACATTGAGTTTTGTATTCGTTTTATTCAGTAGGTATTTTTTAAGAGCAGAGCTACAGAATTCAGTACATTATGAGACATTACTGTCTGTTACATCTCTGCTTGTTGTTCAACCTACTAGCAGTTACCTTAGTTTCACACTGAATGACAGATTTAACAGAAGCAGATGAAAGCACATAGATTCACTTCTGTTGAGGTTTTTTTTTAATAAGGATGAACACAATCTAGCTAATGATTCTTCAGTAGTAAGGTTTGACCTTTCTAGCCAAGATATTTGTAAAGTAAAGTAAAATTACTGTAACTACCACTGCTCACAGTATTGAGATGCAGACTAAAAGTGATCTAGGAATATGGACATTAAGCGAATGAAGCAGCTCTGAATGGCCTGATAAGCCATTCAGTTTGTTCACTTAGTACACTTCCAGTGCCAGCATGCAGAGTTACATCCTGTTGGTGGATACTGCGTAAAAAGACAAGACGATAAGGTCACTAACTCAGTAAATTTCTAGTGCCTAATGCAAGACTGGTTTTGAAAAGGATCCACCTGCACAAACGACTGGCCGGTTGTTTGAACAGAAGGGATTTGATCACCAGCCATGATTGGCACTTGGAGAAGAACTGAGGAGTGAGAATTCACCAGCAAGATGATTTTCTAGTCTGACTGGGCAAGTGCTGGACTTCGTGTTCTCTCCATGGTGGCCTTGTTTCATTAAGTGTGAAGAAGAAGGGGGAAGATCCTGGTTTACCTCTTGTGTAGCACAAGGGCTCGTTTCTCTTTAAAACAGTGATGCAGGTTATGTAGATATATGGTTAGGTGTCATCGTGTGAGTTTAGGTACTATGGTTACGGGTTCATTTGGGGTTTGGAGAATTAGGATTTGAATTAGAAACACTATGGCTGCAGACCTTCATTCCAGCAAAATCTGGGTCACACCTAAGTAATGACATGAATGATGATATGAAAATCAGCAGCCACAATGGCTTTCTGTGGATTGGAGATTGAAGATGGGCACAAGATTGAAGACCTCTGAGATGAAAACTTAAATCCCATGGGTATAAATATTATATTAGATTATAACATGGTTTTAAGGGGCATATGGTTTGTTGCGCATTAAGGATCAGCAACAAATAAGGTAAAGGTTGATGGGCATTTTGAAGGAGACTAGGGTTTATGCCAAAACAGGGACGGAGTAGTACGTCAGCCGAATCTCCTCCCCCTCAAGCAGCTGCCTGTTAAAACACAGGAAGAATAAAATAAGAGACAGCAATTATGGAAGAGTAGTTCACTAACTGCAGTTCGATTCTTTACATTGTCTGCAATCCTACTACCACAAGCATGCATGAAACATTCTGGATGCTCTGACTGCTTTCTCAGCTGTATTAGTGATATTCATGTTGGAAGCTGTGGGAATATTATTTACTTGTATGCTGCAATTTCAATGTCCAGGGCCATCTTTACGTTCAACAGATCTTGATATTCCTTCAAGTAGCGTGACATTTCCTCTTTAGCCTCTGTAATCTCGCTCTCCAGATGACTTATCCTTGCCTAAAAAGCAAACAGTTTATTACAAAAACAGATTTTTTTTAAATGATGCCGAGCAAAGATCATAAATTAAACCTGCACCATAGACGTGTGGGTGAAAATAAATATATATACATGCAGGCAGTCAAATATGCAAGCAAATTGCTAATATTCTAATGTGTAGTACAAATGTTTCCTACAATTATAGATTGTTGCAATCTATAATCCGTGGCCAATGGAAGTAAAATTGTTCAGTTATCCATCAGCCTGAAGAGTGAGTCAGCATTTTGCCTCAGGAGCTGTGCACAAATAGCATAGCTTCTTTTGAGTGTATAATTATCAATACAGCATTGTGCTGAGCCACTGAATCCCGAATGAAAGCAGAAAGATTTATTAGCAAGTGCAGTAATTGGGTGAAGCCGCCATACTGCTCTCTTACATGTTTACAGGTTTTTTCACCTGTGATTCATGTCCTATTCCATTAAATCACTTATGAGAGTACCATGTCTTAGTTCCTATAGAATGTATTCAGGCAGTGGTGTGGATAATACCTGATACTTGGCAACCTCCTCACTTTGTGTCTCTTCTAGTTCTCTGAGCTGTGCATTTAGTGAGTTGATGACACTCCTCAGAGTTTCAACCTCAGTGGAGCAGGCGAGTAGCAGCTGACGGTGCTTGGCCGTTTCCTCGCGCACCAAGCGGACAGCGTCCTGCTGCTTATCAGCCACTTGTACCACGTTGGCTACCTTCCCCTGGTACCATGTTTCAGCCGTCTGCATGTTGCGCCTGGCCAGGCTCTCATACTGTGCCCGGATCTCCCTCAGGGCAGCTGAGAGATCAGGTCTGCTCACATCTGGCTCCGTGCTGAGACTGGACACCTGCAGTTGTACTTTCAGGCCCTCCCGCTCTTCTGCAAACACCTGCTTCAGGAAGGCTAACTCCTGTGCCAAAGAAATCACTCTCACCTCAGCATCACTGCTCAACAGTGCTATCCTGTCAGCTTCATCCCTGGTACGCTGCAGCTCGTCCTCAGCCCGCTCACGCTGGCCCACCTCCTCCTGCCAGCGCTTTTCCAGCTGCTCCTGCTCTATCCGTAGCTTGTCTCTTCGTACCTCTATGTGTTCCTTGTCCTGAGTCTCCTGGTGCAGTTGCTGGCGGAGATCCTGGGCCTCCTGCCTGTACAGTTGCTGCAGCCGGGATGGCTGAGTCTGCATGCCCTGCAGCGCTTCCAGCTGCACCATAAGCATCCGATTCTGCTGCTCCAAACGACGCACCTTTTCGATGTAGGAGGCAAAGCGATCATTCAGCCCCACTAACTCTTCCCTTTCCTGAGCTCTCAATCCCACCAGCTCTGCACACACTACACTCAGCTCATTTGGCTCCCAGCAGCGCAGTGGCTCTGACTTCAGCAGCCTCCGTGAGGAAGTGAAGGGCATCTGGGAGAGACGGTAAGGGCTGGAATGGTTGTCCCAGCGCCGCATCAGTGAAGACGAGGAGGAAATTAAGCTCATGATGATGAATTTTTTAGGTTGATTTGGTTTATAATAACGTGGAGATTTTTGGACTTTTTCTTTTAGGTCCCCCTTGTTCTGCACACCATTGGTGGAGATGAACCGGCACTGCACCAGTTCAGAAATACTGCTGTGCAGCAGGCTTTATAGGGGACACACAAGCAGGCACTCCCATTCTCTCTCTCTCTCTCACACACACACACCGCATCTTCTCAGCCTTAGCCAATAAGGTGCTTAGCAGTGGTGGAGGTTGGTCTTGTGATTTGCTCAGAAAAGCATGAGGAGGGAGGGTAGGTTTCTCATTTTCATCTTTCACAAATTAGAGGACACATAACATGAATGTACACTGTGTTGTGACAGGTACTGTATTTAACATGCCAGCATGAACGATCAAGGAATCAATCTTAAACTACTGTGTGCACAGATAAGTGCAATGTATGCAAGTGTGTGTGTATATATATATATATATATATATATATATATATATATATATATATATATATATATATAAAATTTTTTTTTGAGGTTTTAATCTGGTTTTCTTGTGTTAGTTTTTATTAGGTTTTTCTACACAATTAATACATTCAAATCCCTACCCTACCTTTCCTCTTCTGGTTAAATGTTTTCAGTTGCCTGATAACTCATACACCCTTCCCCGCATTTATTAAATTTGCGTTCCATTAACTATTTTATCAATTATTCCCCCATGACTATAAATTCTGCTGGCTACCAACCAGACATTTTTTCATGTCAGCATGCATATGTACTCTATTGATGATGATTCTTGTGTGTATGGGGAGAATTTCACCTTGATCTTTTGATAGACTCAGTAGGGTAAATTGTAATAAGTCAAAGTGAATAATTCACTTCATGGGGGTGTCCGGTGTTAGCCCAGTGCTGATTAGCTGCTAATCAGCCCATGTGCTACACGCCTCGCCACATGTCTGTGTTTCTGTCCTTGGAATCAGAACTGAATTGTGGCTGTCCTCATGATTTTTCATGTTCAGAGGCTAGTTTTGTTCAGTTTCACTGGGAGGGAGAAAGGTGGAGTGAAACGCATACAAGTCCCTACCTAGCTTTCTACTTACTACTAACAGAATAGAAACTTTAGGAAAGAAGTGGCGTTGTTTTTTGTATGGCTGTACGTCTGCCCAGTATCCAACCACGCTGTTATGCATCGCAGAGTTGCATGACGACACATGTCAAGGACGCTGAAACCTGTCTATTCATAATATCTGTCTATTCAGTTTTTTATTTTTAAAATTGTTTTCTTTTTACCGAAAAACATCCAGTCAAGGGTGGCATGGTAGTGTAGTTGTTAGCACGTCCTTCTCACAGCAAGAAGGTCCTGGGTTCGAATTCCCAGGATCAGGTGTTTCTGTGTGGAGTTTACATGTTCTCCCTGTTCTGGCATGGGTTTCCTCCAGGTACTCCAGTTTCCTCCCACAGTCCAAAAACATGCATGTTAGGCTAATTGGCTGTTTTAAATTGCCCCTAGCTGTGGGTGTGTATGGTTGTATGTGTGTTGCCCTGCAATAATCTGGCGAGCTGTTCAGGGTGTACTCCGCCTTCACTCAACGTCAGCTGAGATAGACTCGGCTTTCCTGCGACCCTCATAGTGGGATTAAGTGGTTCAGGAAATGTTGATAATGATATTGACATCCAGACACCACATTAAAATTAGTCTATAGTGAAACACCTTACAGAAAGCAGCAAATAAAAGGATTAGGCAGTTTGGCAAATGAATGAAGGATGAAAATGCTCATGATCTCGAAGTCCAAGTCTTGTGCTGGCTGGCGTGCATGTGCAATATATTCATGAAGAGTATCATGTCATGTCTGCGGATAACACTGATAACGCTACCATGGCACAGTGATACACAGTGTGAAACATTCCAGTGGCATTATAGCAAAATATCAGCATTATTAGGATGTGGGTCAACCAATCAAAATAATGGATTCAAATTATCTGTGAAATACATGGATGGAGGCTTTAGATATCAACAGTGGAGCAGGCATAATTCTAATGATCCTGTTGGCTAATCTACTGCATTCATATTTCTCCATCTCAATCTTTTCATATATACTGGCATTTCATCTGCAGTGTCTAAGTCAAACAGTTCATTTTCTCTGGGCTGATATCTGTACATTTTTTACTAGTTTTTAACACATTAATTTTAAATGTGGCTGCACCGTCACACCAGGCCACTCCTTCGAAGGATAAGGATAGGGGATAACATATGATTAAAAAAATAAAAGCATAAAAATCAGAGACAACTGTTTTACAACCTTGTAATTACACAGAATGGAAAATAATACATTTTTATTGGATAAAAATGAGGACATAAAGACAATTTTGTAATGTTTATTACTCTTTAAAAAAGCTATTGTCTGAAAGTAGCATTAACCCTTCTGACAGATCTACTAATTAAGCAAATATTACTTTGCAGTTTGAGATATGCAGGGAAAGCAGATACAATTTTATACTTATGGTTTTCCAAGTCCCAATACGTTCTGGTTTTAGACATAAAAGTAAAATTAACCTTTTGTATAATTAATGGTTTGGAGTAACTAAAATTCGAATGTCAAAACAAAAACAAAAAACCCAAACCTTAGCTTTTCTAGAGTTACATTTTAATAATAAGGAACACAATTTAATCTCACTCAGTTATTCATCTGTTACAGTTATTCTTACTTATAGTACACTATCTGTGTTTAGATGTCAGTCATTAATAACTGCATGCATGCATGAGAGACATTGGGATTAATTTTAATCTCCATGCTAGCGATTCCATGTCCTCCTATCACATGGCTTTTGGTCGATCAATTCCTTTGTGTTCTGGTACATGTCTGTATTGGCACCGATTATTCTTGATACAGCCTGTTGTCCTCCAGAAATAACACTCATCAGGAAACTTACTGCACAAGTGAGAAACAGTACGGAAATAAATATCATACATAACACACGTGTGACCAAGACATGCCGAGATACCAAAAGAAAGTAAACCATAAACACATTAGGCCATTTTTTTCTTGTTTGGATTTCTATGGTGTAAACCCAAGACAGGAGACAAGATAAAAAAAAATTCAAGTTTTTTTTCTTGAATTTTTTTTCTTGTTTGGATTTCCAAATGGTAAACCCAGGACAGGGTTTAAGACTTTAAGAACAGGTATTTAATTTTTTTCTTAAACAACACAAGAGAACAAGAATACAATATTTTGTTTTGCCCTTTCTTGTATTCTTAAAGTAGTCAGAAATAATGCTTTGATTTAAACATTTACAATTTTAATGCAGCAGTCAGTCCTAATGGCATACATGCAGTAATTTTCACTCTTTTGAATATGCATTGCGTATCACTTGCCGATATTTAAACACTGTAATAATGGTGCTTCAAGACATAAAATAAAATAAAATATAGACTTTAAAGAAAAAATAGACTTTAACAATGTAAACAGAATTCTACGTGCCATAAGCAGTAGGCATCTTCAATTTCCTACCAAAATAAACTAGTACTATTACTCATTTGCACAGAAAGGCTTTTAACCCAATCACAGTGAGGAAGTGCATGACATTTCTACTGCCGCCCATTACTCATTTGTTTGAATAGAAAGGCTTTTAACCCAATCACATTGAGAAAGAGCATGACGTATCTGGCGCGTATAGCTTCCAGAAGAGAAGTGAACCTATCAGAGCTCCACTTTTAAGCAATGCCTAAAACTTTATATTAAAACTGATTGTTCACCCTGCAGGTTAAGACAGATCCACAAAACAAGGAATAAAAAAAAGAATGGCCTTACTAAAAAATGAATTTAAATCTATACCTCAATTTTAAAAGGCACTGACCTATGATCAATCGTTTTCTTAATTACAGAGTAGGAAAATAAGATCACCTGTGTTTACTTACTTTAATTTCCCTGCATCTGTTGTTGCAGCTTGGGATACACCAAGATGTGTGTGGATTCGGTCAGGGTAACGGACTGCAAGAATAGTCCCAGCTATACAGAAACCCTAAAACACACATATAATCAAACAAGTGAGATACAGATATACAGCATTTGGCAGACTTCCTTATACAGAGCGACTCACATTTTATTGTTTTTATACAACTGAGCAATTGAGGGTTAAGGGTCTTGTTCAAGTGCCAACAGTGGCAGCTGGGTTCAGCGATATGTAACGTGCCAGCATTTTTGATAAACAAATTAGACCCTCAAAATTCTTCAGCATGCCTACGGCAATGAAGGAAAGATTCGACAGATGTGCTCTGAGTGGCATTCCCTATACTGTATTTCCATCATCTCATACTTCTAGCAGTAACAATCCAAGTCACATTTACTCAAAGTACTAACTCGCTCTTTACACTGCAGAATTTATATAACTCATTAAGCACTTCAGTACTACAGTATGTATTTCATCATGGAATAATATTTACCTTCATGTAACCTCCTGGCCGATTACTGTAAATACAACTCCCTGTACATGTCAGTTGTTTTATAACATGATATGGTACAAATAAAAATAATCACTGCATAGAGAATAAAACCCCTTACATGCATTTCTTTGATAGCTTTCTCACAGTCCTCCTTGTTGGTGTAGTTGATAAAAGCACATCGTCTTGCTGACAATAATCTAACACTATGGACATGCCCAAAGCTATACAAAAATAATAAACAAGAAAACAAGATTATTATTTCCATCTCCTCCTCAATTTTAAATTTGGCATTAATTACCTGCACAATTTTATTATGACAACTTACTTGCTGAATAGCTGATAGAGTTTGACTTCTGATATCGCAGACGATAGATCCCCAACCCAGACTGGAAACAGCTCTCTGCCAGTCAATGAACACACAGACACACCCCTTAGTTACCCTTACAGATAAAGCCAAAATGAATCAATGACAAGTATGAATCTAAAAGTGAAGGCTCTTACGGGGTTGCCGGTACAACAGGGCTCACTTTAGGTGGATTCTGGGGGACTGTTCTAAGTGGGAAATTTGCAGCTTGAGGATTTCTCTCTGGACAAACTTGTATATTCCCAGCAGGGACTTGTGCAGGTACCATATTTCCTTCAGTGAAAGAAAACAGCGCCAAAAAAATTGTTAAACAAACAAACAAACAAACAAACACACATATATATATATATATATAGCTGTAAAACACTGTCTCATTCATCAATGTTGTTTTCTTCCTTACATTCGTGATTGGTTTTTTTTTTTTAAATGTGTAAGAAAATTTGACACCGAATTCATGATGTTTTTTTGAACCTTGAATTTGTTTGCAACTGTGTCCTTAGAGGAGTGAATTATAGTGTTTTTATAAATTGAAAGCGTGTGCCAGTTGCTCTAATTAGCATAGGTAAATTGCTCCCTAAATCCCAATAGCACGACAATGGTTTGCACACACAAATATTCACAAAGACAAAGTCCTGGAATCTAAGAGCGAAAAAGAAATTAATTTTTTCTAAAGCACAAATTCTGTTGCAGGAAGTAAATTCTAGATATTATATTCAGTAGTATGAATAGTGGAGAAATAAAAAAAAAAAAAAGTGGTTTCACCCAAAATCAAAAGGTCAAGTTTTTTTTATTTTTATTTTGTTTTTATTTTTTAATAAAATAAATAAAACACCTATAATGTTGGTTAGAGCAGCAACAGAATGAAATCCCTTGAATGCTGGTCTTCAGGATAGAGGAAATTAATATATTATTTGGCCAGTAGATTTATACTTTCCAGGACTCAGGGGAAGACACGGTGAATGGCTGCGCTTATACACACCCGGTCTTCATGCCCCCTCTAAAACCACCCTGTGCCCAAAAAGCCCAGGGCAGTCAGTACCATCCATAAGAGTGCCCTTTCATGTTCATAGATTCTGTTTGTAGCTAAGAACAAATCCCAGATATAATAAAATAATAATAAAAAATTGGTGAATGCCAGAAAGGTGCATAAGTGAGACTGAACAACAAATTTGTTCATAAGAACAGTTGGTAAATGAGGCCCATTGTTCTGAAAAATAAACAGATGTGGTGTTACCCTGTAAAACAGAGAGTGCCTCTAAAGCTTTTTCTACTGTTCCATGTATGATCAGAGCATTTGAGCTTTGCTCTTTAGTGTATCCCATATCCTGCAGAGAAGCAGAAAAACACATCTTATCAAAACAGTATACACTGTGCACAATTATTAGGCAAGTGATTATTTTGACCATATCATCATTTTATCCATAATTTCCAACTCCGAGCTATATAAACTTGAATGCATTTATTTAATGCATATCAGGTGATGTATATTTGTGTAACGAGGGAGGGTGTGACCTAAGGAGATCAACACCCTATTTCAAGGTGTGCATAATTATTAGAGATTCTTCACCTCAGGAAAAATTGGACAAAGAGAGATTTAACTGACTCTGAAAAGTCAAAAATTGTAAAAAGTGTTTCAGAGGGATGCAGCACTCTTGAAATACTACTTAAATGTTCAGGTTTGAGGGTTTGTTAACATTTTGGATTGACCAAGAACACTGTATAGTTGTACAATAACAATTAATCCTCAAAAATACAACTTGCCTAATAAAAGTGTACATGGCTATTCATTTGCCACCATTTTGGATAAGGCAGGAAGCCTTTTAATCCATGTAAACAGTCTATTATTTTATCTTATGTAGCATTTTAAGTATTCTTATATTATAAATAATTTTATTTAAGCAGCTTTAAATGAAAATTACTACCAAGTCATATTTCTCTGAGGTGAACGCTTCAGTGCACAACCATTAAGCAAAGACCAGCACTGTTACTTACCATTAACTGCATTATTTGTACCCTCATGAGTTCTTGAGCAGCATCAGTACATGAGCTGTCAAGTTTTAAAACTTCCTTATAGGTCAAACTAGCCTCATAGTATCTCTAAGAGAGGAAACAGTAAAGGGATATAAGCAACAGTATGAGAAAGAAGGTGAATTATTATTACGTTCATATTTCTACACATACAATGTAATTTACCTTAAGCCCAACTAATGCCCTCCCTTTCCTGTAAAGTCCTTTAATCCATGTTGGGTTCAGCGAAAGAGCAATCTCAGCATCTATTAAAGACTTCTCATATTGTTGCATTTTCTCATAACAGAAGGAACGATTCCCAAACAACCTGGCAAACAGATATCACAAGTCATTTTCTTTTTTCCGGAAATGAGTGAAAATCTGGGCCATGAAATTATACACGGGTGTAATGTTAATACGTACTTAAATTCTTGAGGATTGTGTTTTATAGCATCAGTAAAATACTTCACAGCCATATCCAAATTTCCTGTTTGAGCACATCTATTACCCACCACTGAAAAAATGAAAAGGAAACATAAATGTTATATAAATGATAAGGGAAAATAAGGTTACTGTGTGTGTGTGTGTGTGTGTGTGTGTGTGTGTATATATATATATAATATATATA
>JAOUQZ010000039.1:11906600-11917860 GCA_028564935.1 Neosilurus hyrtlii
ACTTTCGCCTTGTACGTCATTGGCTTGCCCCGCCGTGGCCATCTTCGGGAGGTGAATCAATGAAAACAAACACCGTCTCACATGTCTTGTAAACTGTAGGAGCCTTAATCACTGGGGTTTATTTATATATATATATATATATATATATATATATACACACACACACAGTCATATAAGAATTGTTAAGGACTTTTTCCTCATCATATATTAATATCAGCAAATATGACTGATAAAGATAAGGCAAATTTCGTAATTTCAATGAAACTTGAGATTAAGGATGCCTGAGCTATTAAAAAAACTGAATCAGTATAAATCCACCATTGCTAATATAACCAATACTAATAACTTACTAACTAGTAAATACATACATATAGTTTACATTTTTACTGAATCAATAATTCATTTTCTGAAGCACTTAATCCTAATTAGGGTTGTGGGGAGGCTGGCGCCCATCTCAGCTGACTCAGGGCGAGGGCAGAGTGCACCCTGTACGAAAATCAGCAATGGTTGTTTACACGACTCTCACCATAGACAGTGAGAGACATGGCTGGCATTTGATAAACCACTTAGCTGCTTAGAGGACAGCAGTGACAACCCATTGATAATGGGGCTTGAACCCCCAACCTTGGGATCAGTAATCCAGCACCTTACCACCGGGCCACCACCGATTTTGTATCTATGTGTATATATGTAAGGTTAGCACCTTTTTCTCACAGTGAGAAGGTTCTGGGTTTGACTGTCATTTCTGTGTGGAGTTTGAATGGTGTCCCGGCATGTATGGGTTTTCTCCAGGTACTCCACTTTCCATCCACAGTACAAATACATGCATGTTTGGTTAACTTCTGTTAAGAACTATCTTCTTTAAACCTCACCAGTTCCTCGTGATCGTTGATGTGTGAAAGACCAACAGATTCTATCAGTTCCCAATTTAGTAATTTAATACAATAAAACAAAATAAATTCAAAACACATGTGATCCTGCATCATGGCCATGGGTTTCACTCCGTCTCAGTCCAAACCATCTTCTCCTAGGAACCAGACAAGAGTGAGACCCCTCCTCTCTTCTGCCTCTCAGTTTTATCTTCTTCAGTTGTGTGTGTGTGTGTGTGTGTGTGTGTGTGTGTGTGTGTGGTCTAGGTATTCATCACAGTGTGAGGACATAAATCAGTTTACACAGTCACATTATGGGGACTTGGCTTCCTTATGGGGACAAACCACAATTCCCCATCACATAAATCATTAAATTTTAAGATGTTTTAAGATTAGGGTAAGATTAGGGTAAGGTTAGGGTAAGGTTAGGGTAAGGTTATAGTAAGGCAAGTGGTGGTTATGTTTAGTGTTAGGGAAATTTCTAGTGTTTAGGGAAATTACTGTTAGCCTATGTGTTGACCTCTGAAGTTATGGAAACCAGACTGTGTGTGTGGACACGAGAAAATCTCTAACCCTCCTAATATCCTAACTCTCATTGATGTGAAGCAATTTGGGAGTTTTCTGTATTATCTATGGAATCTCAGGGACAGAAGGACTGTGTTCAACTATAATAATCTTTGTACAGACACACACACAGAAATGTCTAGACTATACTTAAAAGAATTCTTATTAATCCTAACACTAGCCACTACATGGTGGTTTGGAGTGTCTGTGTTAATACACTAAAGTTGTGACCTGTTCAGGGTGTACCTCCACCTCTTGCCCTGGGATGGGCTCCAGCTTCCCCCACGACCCTATGACCTCCAGTTTGTCTCTCTCTTTCTCGTGCGCGCGAGCGCGCGTGTGTGCGAGCGCGCGCGCTTCCCTTTCATGTGCGCATGCGCGGAAAATGTCAGTTATTCGCATAGAAACAACTCGGAGCTTTTCAGACAACAATGGAGACGCCTGGAGAAGGTGATGATGGAGAAAGTGTTAACAGAGTGAGTTTGTTTAAGGGTCAGCGTCTTGGCTTCGAAAGCAAATTTGTTTACTCAGTTCCTGTTGTCTAGTTGTCGTTCATTAATTGTTTCCCGCCAGTTACAGTTAGCTACTAGTCAGCATGTTGGTTAGCTAGCTCCGCGTTAGCATCACGTACATGTCGCCCAAAACTCAACCGGTGTTACGTCGTTTTCTTTGGTAAAAACAGATTTTATTTAACCAGCAGGTGGTTTCTGCAACAATATCCAGTGTTTTGGAAACAATGAGCAACAGCAGTGATGCTTATGTCAGCGCTCAGATTACTGAGACTCGGTTTAAACAGCTAGCTGGAATCTTACTCTCTGTATTGTGAAAGAGTGAAAGGGTGAAAGGTTGAAAGAGTGAAAGGATGTTTCCATCTGGAGATCAGAGTCTTGGCGACTAAATGAACATCATCTCCAGACTTGTGTAGGCGAGGCAGGGTTCCCGGGAACATACTGTATATATCAGACTCGGCGTGTAAACAGTTCGGGGTGTCCGGATGTTTTGCTCAAGATCTTAGGATAAGATAATACAGAGGTACATATCATTATGTGTGATCTTTTAAACCTCTTTTGCTTTTCTTCAGTCCTCTTGTACACATTTAACTTGCTGGATAGTGCTGTACACAGTGCCACTGCTTAACAGATGGATGCTGTGTTTACATTTTATATTTTGTACTGACGCAGGCTGCATGTTCATGCCAGGGATCTGTACTTCTGAATTTTCTTCGCCTGTACCACCAATACCAACCAACAGTGACACATCAAAATAAATGGATACCACAATTTACACAGATATAGATAGCTACATTGCCAATCAAATGTTTGGACACACATCATCATCATCATCATCATCATCATCATCACCCCTGCACCCCTGAAATTCCATATCCAAATGTTTCAAGAAGTCAATTTTGTCCATCATCATTCTCCTGGGTTGCTGCGGATCAGTATCAAGTATGTCTTCTACCTTGCCCCATAGCCTCCCCTGGGTACATTCAAACGGCACCTGTTTTTGTAAGGTGTTGTTTTCCAATCTGCACAAATGAGCCACCCTCGGATTGACCCACAATATGCCTTTTGAAAATCAGACAACTTTTTTGTTCCTGGTATTTGCAGCAATTTTTGTATTTTTTAAATTTATTGTTATTCAAAGGAGCATTGATATGATGAAACATGTTTGGGCCTCTTAGTTTCAGTGTAGGGAAACTAATGCTACAAGGAAGAAGCACATGGGCTTCATGGTTAAGTATACTCAAACTTTTGGCCATAAGTTGTCATTGATTTGAACTGAAATTCAATGAGCTTGCTATTGTCTGACCAACACATAAGTGACAGGAGACAAGAATAGAGCTCATATACGACACAATCCAGCAAAATGAGTCTGAATGACCAAAAATTCAAAAAATTAGTTGGACTGAACAGTTGGACAAAAATTGTAAACTTTACAACAATAACATGTGTTAAAATATACATAACATGTATATTAACAATATAAACAATAACAATAACATGTGACTAAACTCTGAATCTGCATCATCAGCAAAATCTTGGGTGGTAGAGTAATATTCATCCCAAAAGACCATTGGACATGAAATATATTTATGATATAAAATGAAGCTTTTAAATATTCTTATCAATATTTTTGCATGGTATTTAAAGGATATAATAGTAATGCTAAATGTCTTGTGTTAGAATATTATATACTTTTTAAATATGAATTACTTGGTTTTTACTTAAGCCAGTGCCTTGTTACAGAAATCGTTTAACAATATCTGAAACACGGTCGTGTAGTGGTTAGCATGTTCGCCTCAGAGCAAGAAGGTCCTGGGTTCATGTCTCAGATTCAGCAAGGGCATTTCTGTGTGGGGTTTGCACGTTCTGGGTACTGGGTACCTCGGTTTCCTCCCATTGTCCAGAAACATGCACATTAGGCTAATTGGCTATACCAAATTGCCCCCTAGGTGTGACTGCGAATGTTTGTGTGTGCAATGGACTCACAAGCTGTTCAGGGTGTACCCTGCCTTCACCAAGAGCTGGCTAAGAAAGGCTCCAGCCTTCCTGTGACCCCAATAGGATTAAGTGGTTCTGGTTCTGAATTAATATAATATAATTTATAATTATTTAACATTTTTTTGTTTGTTTGTAGGAGATGGAGTCATGGCACCAGCTTCCTGTTCAGAAGTATCCTAGTCAATTTCTGGAACAAACATCAGGCTTGCTGGAGGCTAATGGTCTACAAGGAATCACACTTAACTCTGATGGACAAATGGCCAGCATAAGAGACTCCAATGTGGAGCCAACGTCTGGTAGATTGGAATTGATACAGCTAGGTAAACAGAACACAAGTGTAATTACTTACACCACAAGCTGTGAGAAATTAGTGCATCAAATCATCTGCTTCATGTTGTTTTATGCATCAAATATTGTTCTGAAGGTTTTTCTTTTTACCTGAGCAGAACTGCAAGATAGTTGTTTATCGCCTACACTGACTCTAATTCCTCAAGGCAAGGCCTTCTTACCTTCAGAGTCCACTCTTCTCCATCAGACAGACTTAGAGTTTGTTCCTCTGAGGTATGGTACAGTATGGTATTCAAAGGATGAATTAGAATAAATGTTTACTTGAGTTGTGATGGTATGCTAAACAGTTTATTTTGTGTGTTAAGAGGTTCTCCTGATCTGTCCACTGCTTCTGAGAGGTGCCCTCAGATGTCACACCTAGATGTGGAGGGAGAGTCCAACTTCACACACAGATCCCATGACCAGGCATCACTGTCACAACATCCTTTGGGGATGTCTGCGATTTTTGAGGATACTACTAGCAGCTGTTCATTATCACAGCATAGCCTGTCACCTAGTAGGAATCACCAGGCAACACAGATTATTGATGAAGAACACAGTAGTGGCCTGGAGAAAAATGAGGAATGTCAGGAGGGTGATGAACAAATTGATGCTGATTTGGATAGAAGAGGGACTGCATGTGGTTTAAACTCTAGCGATCCTGTTTCCTCCTTTCAGAAAGCTCTGGAAACAGGTCTTGGTGTAGCTGGTAGCGGTGCAGTTCCGTCTTCGTCTGTAGCTATTTTCAGTCAGTCTGATGATGTCCTCAGCACAACAGGCACATCAGAAATCCAATTTAAAAACTCTGCTCTTATCCAGAAGAAGGATTCTGCATGCTCATATACAAAGGAATCCCAGATCAGGACATTAGAGTGTAGAGAGCAGCCACAGGGTAGCTCTTCTTCCTTATCTCAAAGAACTATGGGAAGAAGTGGTGGGACACTTTCGTCTCATTTATCTACCATATCAAATATTACAGTACGCTCCAGAAGCAGGCAAATGGATTACACTAGTGACCTTCCTGTCAGACAGCTTCAGCTCCAAGGTAATTTGACATTAACTGAACCAGAAGGTAGAAATCAAGCTGAGAACAAAAGCACTCCAGTTGAACAGAATATCACTCCATCCAGTGTAGATGGTGTATGTGTGGAAGGGCTACACAGGGCACTCTGGAGCTCAGGCAGCCATCAAGCAGCAGATGGTTCTTTCTTGACGTCTCAGCCTGTGTTTCAGTCCACACCTGCAGTGCTCCTTGCTCCTAGAGGAGCACCAGCCCCATCCAAACTTTCTCCCCTATTTTCCCATCAAGACACAGTGGCCTCTTCAAAACATCAAAACCAAAAGAGCAGCCCTAAACCAGACTCCATACCAGTGTTAACTCTAAGTACTACAAGCCATCAAAGCATTGCTGGTATTACATTTACCACTTCTTTGGACCCAGATGACACCCGTACAGAGTCACACCATCATGAGACATCTCATAACCAAGAAACCCCGCCCACAGGATTAGATGTGCCTGTTGTTGCTTATGAAGACACACCTATTGGTCAGCCTACTTTAGCAACACTGCTGCCCACATCTGACCAACAGCTCAAAGATCAGGAACCTAGGCTCTCTGCAGGAAGTGTGCATTCCCTACCTAGCCTCAGTTATATGCAAAAAGTTGATGCTTGGAAAGCAAATCAAAATTCCAGCAGATTATTTTATGACAATTTGTCCCTGCAAGGGTTTGAAGGTGTACCTCCTAAGAGCAAAGAACGGGATCCTGTCTCAACAAAACAACAATGTCCCAACAAGACACCTTCAGTATTAAGTGCTAGTAGAAACACCCCATCTCATACAGGCAGTGATGTGCAGTCACATGCAGATGTAATAGAGACAGGAGGAGCTGTAGGATCAACATCACCTTCGCCATTTACTCAATCCCATTCCCACTCGTCTCTTGGGACAGTCATCACACCCATCCAGCAAGATGAACTGCAACAAAATCAAATGCAACCTGTATGCATGGATGCCATGTCTCCAAGCTTCAAATCTACTGCAGTTGAATCATCACTGTCTTTCAGGAGAACAAAAGAACCAGGAACCCCTGATGACTCAGGAACCCCTGTTTTGGATCATTACAGCAGTATGAACTTAAATACCAACATGAGCAGCACAGTTTCCAGTTGCCACGTTGAACAGAATTTTCAAGCATCTTTAGGTGCAGCGTCCTCTGTTGTAAGTCTAGAAGTGGACAACTACGCACCTTATTGGACTTCCAGACCTGGATCCCCCCCACGTCCCCCTGAGTTTAATATTGAAGATCGAATCCCTGTAAGTAAAAACACTTTTCTTTTTGCATCCTCAGAGCATTAATACAAAAATTGAAATAGGAATGCTAGTTTTTGATTAAAAAAATGTTAGATGTTTAGATTTAAATACAAAATAAACATTTTATTGGTGTATTTAACAAGTTATTTCTCTGCAGCACTACCTTCGAAATTTGGGGATTGACCAGTCACCTTCAAAAATCTTAAATCCCTTTACACATCGTGGGCCCATCAGAGAGCCTGAATTTTCTCCTACTGACTTGTGTACCATTAAAGGTTCAGTAGGAACACCCGCCAAAAGCATACAGCCATCTGATGGTAAATGTCTGTGTGTCTGTGTGTAAATTAGTATGTTTGTGTCCGTGTGTAACATTAGCTTCACACACCCATTTCTTATCAGCGCAATGAGAAGTTTAGGGTTTAACCTCTGACAAAATTAATTAATGTTGTTGTTCACTGAGCTTTTTTACTTTGAAGCAAATAATCAAATCACAGATATATTGTGAAACACTTTAACTCGAACCGATTAATCCTAATAGGGTCGCGGGGAGGCTGGAGCCTATCTCAACCGACACTGTGTGAAACCAGGGTACACAGCTTGCCAGACCTTTGAAGGGCAACACACACCCATTCGCACTCACACCTATGGGCAATTTGGAATAGCCAGTTAATCTAATGTGCTTGCATTGGGACTGTGGGAGGAAACCGGAGTACATGGAGAAAACCCATGTAATCACTAGCCAATCATGGGCGTCTGAGCTCATTCATATGAGGGGCGGATAGCGCTTTCCCTTGGAGTGTGTTAGGCCACTCCCAATTACGCACGTGCAGCTGTTTGAAAATAGGCGGGTGGCAGCACTGCATGTCATGGAGGGAGCATGTGCATGTTTGTGCCCCTCCCTGGTTGGTGGTGGCTGTGTGATACTTGAAGGGTGGGAATTGTATATGACTAAAATTAGGGGAGAAAATATGGGGGGGTCTGCAGTTAAGCAAGAGACCTTAACAATCAGTTGGACTTGAGTAATTGAAGGGAACAAATGCTTCAACAAGAGTTGAATTGAAACAATCAGTTAAAACAAAAGTAAGGATTATAAACCAATTCAAAATTAAATCCAACAAAGAGTGTGGCAACAGATGTTGGGTGTTCCCAAACAGCTGGGTTTAAAATAAAAAATTTGGTCCAAGTATAAACAAAATGGGAAGGTTACGAAAGGCTAAAGTAAAGGTAGATAAAGGAAGATGTCAGGAGAGAAAACTCAAAATAAAGTAAGCATGCAATGTGGATGAAAGGGATATTCAATATTGAATCACAATTCTGCATTGGCTGAGGGTATGATAGTGGATGTTTTGGCCGGAGCGTCTTTTTAAGAAAGGTAAAGAAAAAAGCTTAAAGGAGGGTATTGGTTTTCATTTGTGAATCCATTCCTGAAGAATTCCGGCCATCATAAGTGTGTGTACATGATTCTATATTCTTCGCTGTTTAGTAATTACATAATTTTCTGTAATGTTTACGTTGATATACAGGTGACAGTCCTCAGAAGGAGGCACTCTCAGGTTCCAGTGTGCTCTCTGCAGATTCCAGTTCAAACTTATTTATTCAGAAGTCCATTCAGCAGCCAGCCAGACCAGCGAGTTCAGCCAGTATAAGAATAGCACACTTCGAGACAGACTCTCCTCCTGAGCCCCATTCACCATCATACAGTGCTCATCTAGGAGGTGACTCGTCTATACAAGAGGGCAGTTATGGCCTGCCAGCTCTGGTGAGCCTGGAATCTGCACCTGCTCCTGAGAACTGTGAGGGTGTTAAAAATCTGGAATCATCTCTAGTGGGTTCTGGAACCCTGCAGGAAATCAGGCGTCTGCTTGGCCATGCAGAGAGCATTGTGTCTGGTCATTTCTCTATGACCCCCCCTCGCTCACACTGTTTCTCAGACTGCGATGCCTCCCTTTTGTCACTCAGGCAAAATATGCAAGCATATCATGATGACTCTTGCTTGTCAGTAGATGGAAAGATTTCTTCGTTGCTAGCTCACTGTTCTTCAGACTCTGTCCTAAAGGAGAGCTCCTCCTCTACATCTGGGCCTGTAGAGCTGTCCTTACAATCTGATCACCTGAGCAGTGGACCTTCAACTTCCTCTCAGGACAGAAGGGAAAATTCACAGGATTTTCATGTGGCTCCAAGGAGAGCAGAGCCTGAGGGATGCAGTGCAGCAGACCCAGACAGGGTAGGCCCTGTGAGCCTGTTGATGATTCAGGGGAATGCTATCTCAACATCAGAAGGCCAGCAGCAATTCCAGGACCGCACAGAGAATACTGGCATCAGTTCCTCTGAGAGAAGCCCCACCCACAGTCAAACAGAGGCTGAAATGGGTGTTTTAAGTGATGCTAGCAGTGAGCACTCCCTGGCTTCTAGGGTTGCTAAGCTTCTCCAGAGCGAGTCATCTGTCTCTGTGGTTACCAGCCGGTCAAGTACTGCTGATCTTGAGGAGAGCCGAGCTAGAGGTAAACAAATGGTTACTTTCCATTCAGATCTTTAAATTAATATTGCAAAATAAATTTCCATTATTGATTATCTGATACTTCTGTCATCAAAGGGTGGATCATGAGGAAAGTGTCTGGTGGCAAATGTGAAGCCTTGGAACTTAATGCAGAGGACCGAAGGCGAATAGAGGAGATCAAAAGAGAGCTGTTGCTAAACACTAAACACACCAAGGTAAGATCCATGCAGTGCAAGAAGAGAAATGTGTCTCTCTTTTTGTTTTTGTAACAGAAGCAGTGTTTCTGATGGCTGTGTGCATTAAGCAGAGTAATGCATTCTGTACAGAAGACCCTACATACCAGTACTTTGCCGTCCCTGTTCTCATCTCTGTGTCTCTCATGTCTCAGTCAATCTCAGATTCAGAAAGCAGTACCCAGTCCAGTGTTGGCATTGTCTCCCAGCCTGTTGTAGGCTTTGCAGCAGTGTGCAGTGCAGAAGGCCGTCTTACTGAGCAGCTGAAGAGAATCATTCCGATTCCTTTAGACTCCAGTGTTCCACCGCACACACCACTGGAGGATGAAGTACGTCAAATTGTTACTAAGGAAGGGAGTAACCCTCAGCACACACCCTCTCCACAGTCAGTGAGTCGGTGCCTGCTTTCACACAACAGTCATGCTGCTGTACAAAATGACTCTGTGCTAGAAAGCAATTCGTACACAACTCTCTGGTCATCTGAGGAGTGGAAATTCCAGACTCAAATCACAACTATAGCAAGCAATATCGAAGAGGGGAAGACGACAGTAAAAAAGGACAAAGAGGTGAGAGATGAAGATGAGAACCCGGAAAGTGAGAGAAATGACCCATTACCGATCCCAGGGGTGGCTCACTCAGTCATCACAGGAAAACAAGAGACCCCTGCAGGCTCGATGTCTGATTCTGTCATTGGTCATGAACCAGGCTTGTCTTGTAGCCTCTTTACATCTACAGTAAAGTTACAGCAAAACACCAGCCAGAGACCTCACGCTCCTTCCTGTGATTCCTGCAGTAACCTGATCCAAACTGGATCACACACGCATCACTCAGATAGAAAGAGCCCCTCAAGGGGATTCCCACTCCCAGTCTCCTGCACCAGTGAAGACCAGCAGGTTTCTATATTCAGTGAGTCCAGCTTAAATAAAGACAGAAATGCAGACCAGGGTCAGAACACCGAACTGGTTAGTGGATATTCCCAGCTAACCTCCAGATACCCACAAGCCTTTACTCCTCCCCAAAGACTGGATGGCCCAGGTAGACCTGTATTATTTAACACAGCTGGTAAGTGGCAAGGTTTTAAAATGTAGTTCTATTGTTTTTGTTTTTTGACAGATGTATGTATGAGCTACTAAGATACATTATCATATTTTAACTGTTCTTTGTGTACTTCCTGCAGCTATTCCACCTTTGCTGCCATATAAACCTCACGGCAGTTCAGAGCTCTTTTATATGCCACAATCTGTTCCTGAGCTTTCCCCTAATTGCTCTGACACCACAGTGGAGAGCTCCCATCCAGGTACAGAAAAGAGCCACAGACACACCATGCACACAATAATATTCTATACAACTAAACTAGATACTTAATTAAAAGGGTATATATTGGCATTTGCAGCCTTTATGGATGGGCCTGTCCTTTAAGATTATGTAGCAATTAAAAAAAGTTGAAATATGAAAAATGAATATCTACATACAGGTAGTGATTACAGAACTGTTTATATGAAATAATTAGCTGTATTATTTGTAAGCTTTACTTTAGTTTGCTTTTTAATTTTACTTATATTTACAAGCTTCAGATGGGCAGTACTTTTAATGCATTACTTTTGGCTGTTTTTTTGTCACAGATTTTACCATGCTTGAGTATCACATGTTGTGCCCAATGCTATGTAGAGCATACAAAGCAACTACGTTTTACCCTTAAGTTGAGTGCATGATAAACAGTTTCTGTCAGTGTAATGTAATATTCTTCCAGGTTATGTTAACACTAATGAATGTGATCCAGGTGATGATGAATCACAATGATTAATAATGAAAATACACTATATACAGTGCTGTAGTGGAAAAAAATAAGTGGGTAAACTATGAGGCTGCGTAGCATTCATTCATTCATTTTCTGAACTGCTTAATCCTAGTTAGGGTCGCGGGGAGGCTGGCGCCCATCTCAGCCGACTC
>JAOUQZ010000039.1:11929826-11942128 GCA_028564935.1 Neosilurus hyrtlii
CAACCCTGGCAGAAGAAAGGCAACACAGCATTCGACGTCACAATGGGGAGCTACGACGGTGCCGAAACATGCGAGCTGGGGTTCTTGGAGCAATCTGTGTCCTCTGTTTAAATATAGTTGTCTATAAATAACTCCAATGCGTATTACGCACCGTTCACAGCTGTTAGGGCAGGAGGCAGGCTTGCTGCTATATACCACTGACGACCGGCCCGTTCTACTGAATCTTTTAAAGGTATACAAATCAGATATCTTCTTGGTGTTCGCTATATATGGAGATTGTATATATACTGTATGTGTGTCGTCAAAGTAACACCTTTGGTGCTAGTCTTCAGACTTCTGTCACTGCAGTCTATTCTTGTGTTCTATTGCTGTATAGAATGGGGGAGTTCAAGCAGTTTGATCAAGACTTCTACCAGTCTGGATATTACATAGATAACCAATCCCAAGAGTCATATAGTTATGACACAGCGTACACCAGTCCACATTACAAAGACGTGTAAGAGTACCCCTGGTATTGACTCTGCTGAAAATTCATGAACTAGAAATTCCGAGGTCATGATTGGCATGATTCATGAACTCTGAATCTCTTTTTGTAGAAATGCCTGTTTTGTTATGGAGTGAAGTAGTTCTGAATAACTGTTTTATTTCTTATTGGCAGAAATTGTTCATCTCCTACATCAGATGAATATACTCCAGTAACAGATCCACTTTACACTGGGCAGATGTTTCAACCTGCAGTGTCTCCTGGGGCTGCTGAGCTCACAGACTCCTTTGAGGAAGAAGCGCCACTGTTAGAGGGTAGTCCACATACCGTGAATGTTTAAATGTAATGTTTTGAGAGTGTATTATTTGATATAAGGGAGAGGGAGTTGAGACCTGAATCAGTGAACACGGGGAAATCACTGTGCATGTGTCTCATCAGAACTGGGCATTAACTTTGATCACATCTGGCAGAAGACTCTGACTGTGCTGAACCCGATGAAGCCGGTGGATGGCAGCATCATGAATGAAACAGATTTAACTGGTCCTGTTATTTTCTGCATTGCTTTGGGAGCCACGCTTCTGATGGTATCTATGATTGTTTACACATTTTATTTTATTTTATTTCTCTATTGAAATATAGACTCAGGACAGAGGAATGATTATAAGAGTTAATTTTTTAGGGTGTTAACTGCGATATCAATCTTTGGTTTTGCTTGCATTTTGGCTTTTCTTTGCAGGCAGGAAAGGTACACTTCGGCTATGTGTATGGTATCAGTGCCTTGGGCTGTGCAGGAATGTACATTCTGCTGAACTTAATGAGTGTATACACAATATCCTATGGATGTGTAGCAAGTGTATTAGGATATTGCCTGCTGCCCATGGTGGCTCTCTCTGCCTTCGCTATCTTTTATTCTCTACAGTGAGTATCTCTATAATCTCATGGAAAACATTTTCTTTTACATATTAATATTCATAAATGAAACAAGCATACTGCTACATAAACAAGGACTTTCTTGCCATACAGCTTGTTCTGTATTTTCTGAATAAATAATTCATTTATTCATTTTCTAAGCCGCTTATTCCTAATCAGGGTCGCGGGGAGGCTGGCACCCATCTCAGCCGACTCTGGGCAAGGGCGGGGTACACCCTGCATAGATCAACAGGCCATCACAAAGCCAACACACACACACACAACCATTCACACTCACACACATATAGGGGTGATTTGGAACTGACAATTAGCCTACTGAGCATGTTCTTTGACTGTGGGTGGAAACTAGAGTACCTGGAGGAAACCCACACAAGCATGTGGAGAACATGCAAACTCCACACAGAAATACCAAAGCCCGGGAATCGAACCCAGGTTGTGCTAACCACTGCACTACTGTGACACCCTGAATAGATCATGCATTTTTTAATATAAACATCATTAAGAAATGAACATATAAATCATTAACATGTAATCAAGGATGATTTATTTGTTTGTTTAGGGGAGTTGTGGGTACATTGCTGGCCATGTTTGTGATTGGTTGGTGCAGTCTATCAGCATCTAAGATCTTTACCTCTACACTTGATATGGGCGGACAGCAGCTGCTGGTGGCGTACCCATGCACTTTGCTCTATGGAGTCTTCGCCCTCCTCACCATCTTTTGATTATGAAAGTTGAAATGTTTGACATGGCTGAAACCTAGATTAAGGCAAAATCACTTCCACTGTTTTAGAAATATTGGGTGTGTATGTACGTATATATATACATATATGTGTGTAAATATAAAAAATACAGGTAATCCTTGTAGTCCACTCTGTAAACAGAAATTCAGTTGAAAAGAAAAAGGTAGTGCATACAGTATGTATAACTTTTAATTAATTCATCAGCCTGAGGCTTTGTTTATATTATTAGCAGTAATGCTAAGCAACATTTTATATAAAACAAACATGACTACAATAAGAATTTGATTCAAATGTTTTATAATATACTCTTTGCACATATTACTGGATATACAAGCGTTCTCGCACAGGATTGTTGTTTTGATATGATCTCTCCAATCTGGAAAAAAATTATGTAATCATAAAACACAGAATAGAAGAATTCATTGCATAGATTAATGCACTACATGCTAACCCTTTCCATGAACACATGTTCTTTAACTGTACAGTACTTTAAACTTCCTTAAGGGTCAGGTGGACCTCTGTTGGGCCCATTCAAGTTGATCTTAATCATAAACTGCTGTTAGATGAGAATCTCCATACAAGTCCCCTACCCCACCTCTCTTTCTGACCCTGATAAATAATTGAGGGGCAAATGAGATGTCTGACCTTCTGATCTTGTGCATAATTTAACTTGTACACATGGAGAAGGTGCAGGCGGTGTGTCAACTTGCACAGTTCCTCAAGGTTGTGTAGTCAACATAAACTTTTGTACTCCCAAATAAAACAAGCATGATAAAGCAGTACCAACTTCCTGTTTTATTAATCAGGTTTAAATAAAACAAACATTTGTGTGTGTTAAAAACTATAATACTAATAGTAACAATACATAGAATTAATTACCATACAAAATTTAAAAAGACTGATTCTGACCCACTTTCATTCCCATCATGACTGTTACGTAACAATAATAAATACATTTAAAAACCCATTTTTTTTAAAGATTTATAAAAAGGGCACATTTACACTATTGTTATTATTCAAACTAATATTCGGTATGTAGGTATTTTTTAAAAAATCGGAATAAAATCAAATAAATGATGACCATCACACAGGTAAAGGCTGTTTAACCATATAGTGGTTTGACCATTTCATGCTTTGAATGAAAGAGGAGTTTATTTTATATATGGTGTATTGCTTACTGCAGTTCAGATTCTAAGATTTAAAAAAATTCACTTTGTGTATTAGCTCATCCCACAAACTGACACGTCTGAATAAAAATGTAAATAAGTGCTTGATTCACCACAAAAGAATGATTCTACTGCTCAGTTCAAAACAATAAAATGTCATGTGTGATCACATGCAGTACATCTGAGTAGGTTGTACTGCCTTGTTGGGCCATAAACAAAATCCATTTATTCCACAATGCAGGAACCAGAGTCCTTACGAGAAAAAAACTAATCTGAACCTATTACCTCATACCTTAGAATTTCCTTCATGAAATGTCCTAGCAAAAAATCAACTAATTGATTCCTCTGTAAATGTCCTGTATTCTAAAAGAAATATCCGAAATGCGGAAGTGTATTTGGAAATTTCACCTGCCTAAGCAGTGATTTAATGGAAAGTGAATAAAGCATTCCCTTCCTGGTTAATGTTTAGAACAGAATACTGAGGCTCCTCATGTAACAGTTATATCCAGATGTGTTCTGCTCTGCATTACTTTAAACTCCTGCAGGCAACTTCTTTGTAGACGGTCTCTTTGGCCTGTTAAGAGGAGAACAATTAAGCAACACAGACATAATACACAATACACCTTAATGACATGAGTCTTCTCTTGGATATATGATTCCTCTGTGATCCTGATCTAGTATAAATTTCCATTAAAAAAAACAACACCACATTTTTTTTTCTTAGACTGGTTATTACTCTAGACTTAGACTGGAAATGGAATGTATTGTGACCTAGGTCAGAATATTAGCTACTAAAACATGAGCAGAATATTCGTAAGAGCAATATTATTCATTAAATTTATACATTACCTTTTTAGAAATACACTACCTGGCCAAAAACGTCTTTAATTGGACTGTGTTAAGCTTTGATTAGAGCACATTAATTGTAGAACTGTTATGCAACGTCACTCACGTTTACTCATGTCCAGAGTTGCATTACAGCCTACTGTAAACAGCACCTTATATTGTACTTTGAGTTGAAACTCTCCTTAACCTCTTGAGGGCCCACTGTCCTCATATGAAGACATGATATTTTCTACCAACTACACTGCGTTTATGTCCTTGTAAGATCCTCATATGAGGGCCATTGGATTTTACTCTTTTGCCAAACTTCTTCTAGTTTGAAGACATTGATGAAATGTAATAGTTATTGGGTGGTAAGAGGCAGAAGCAATGTGGAGAAATGAGAAGATACACAACATCAGGTTTTGGGTCTTATGTGGATAAAGTGTTCTCCTGCACATCACAAAGACATTCAATGGGGTTAAGGTCAGAATTCTGTGGTGGCCAATTAATGTGAATGATTCCTTATGGTCTCTGAAACATTCATTCATCCATCATCTACACCACTGTCTATCAAAGCTGCGAAGGGAAGCTGAAGCCAATCCTATGTCACCAAACATTTTCACTACTCTCACTCACATTCAAACCTATGGGTCATTTAATATAACCAATATCTCAATACCATATCTTTGTATTGTGGGACCAAAGTACTTCGAGGAATTCCTCACGAACATGGGGACAACATGCAAACTCCACACAGAAAGGACTCAGCCAGCCGTGAGATTAGAACCTAGAACCCTCTTGCAATGTGGCAGCATTGCTTACAACTACACCATGCTACCTTTCACAATTTGAGCTTTGGGATAACCTGCTCATTTGGTACTTACAGGTAAACAGCTGATTTGCTTTTGTTGCCATATGATGATGCTGAGCCTCGACCTGACCACTGAACAAAGTGATAAAGAGAGAAAGCTCCGTTCGGGGCTGAGTTGGACTCAGTTCAGCAGGTGGCTGAGGTAAGGATGCTCCGGAAACTGAACTGCAACTGGGCAATAACTCCCCCGTTACACAACCTTCAGGTGTTTTGGAAGAGCACATTCAGCCAAAGACTGATACCTCCACACTGCATAACTGAATGCTGCAGGAAGTCATTCAGGCTTTTTAATATCCAATAACTACCTGACATACCGTCTGCAATCTGTAATTCAAATGGTGCAATATTTCGTTTAGTTTTACACGTAATGTACAAATGGTGCAATATTTACTTTATTTTCCACGTAATGTACAAATGGTGCAATATTTACTTTATTTTCCACGTAATGTTCAAATGGTGCAATATTTACTTTATTTTCCACGTAATGTACAAATGGTGCAATATTTAGTTGAATTTTCACGTAATGTACAAATGGTGCAATATTTATTTTATTTTCCACGTAATGTACAAATGGTGCAATATTTAGTTAATTTTTACACGTAATTTACAAATGGTGCAATATTTCGTTTATTTTTCTCATGGCACGTCCTGTGTGATATTCTGTGATCTCGGGTCACGGTCATTCAAAACTTTTTCCCACCATGGAAATGTGGTTATCCACTATCCTTCCAGCTCTTAATAATCCATGGACGGTTCTTTAACCCAGGTTCAATAATTTCAGAGATTTTGTCTATGTTCTCATTAGCTGTTTCCTTTGTTTGATGCAGGCCAATAATTTGCCCCTACAGTCTTCTCCACGACCAGGAGAAACATTCCCTAACATGGCTGTTTAAGAAATTAGAAGCTACTCACTGCATCATTTGGAGTCCCAGCTGAAAGCTATTAACCCCTGCCGTGCTGATCCAGTCACGTGCTTTGAAGTGTTGGCTTATTTAAATACAAACTGTGCCTTTTTTGGCCAAGCAGTGTGGGAAACGGTGACGCAATGGACAACACGAGACAACCATATTTTAGGTTGTATTTTCAGTGAAACTTCTGGTTGCTAGTTTAATCCAACCCGTGCAGCGACCTTTTCCGGCGCTGGGCGTCGGTACTCACCCCGTAGACTTTAGAGAGGGTGTTGAAGAGCACTTGTCCCGCGCTCACTTTGTCCCTCACGCCGCGGATCGTGCCGTTCTTGCTGAAAATGTTGACGCGCTTGCGACTGAAGAGCTGCTCGTGCGCGGCGCTCGCGTACACCAGCAGGTCGTCCGCGTCTCCGCCGCCGCCGCCGCCGTCCTGTTGCTCGACCGCCAGGCTGACCAGATGTCCGTTCGCCTCGCTGACGGCAGGAGACACGTCTCGTTCAGGCTCCGAGAACGCGGCTGTGTCCGAATCCGCAGAGTCTTCGGTCCTTTCCTCGTCCTCCCTGAACACTTCCCGCAGCACCCTGCCGCTGCGCGCCGACGCCACCCGGAACCGCACGCGCCGCTCCGCTCGGCTCTCCTGCACGCGCGTCAGCGTCTCCATCCCTACAGCCGCCCCTCCATCCCGCGTGCTTTTATATCTGTAAATAACCCAGGAGTCGCTCTCCTATTAATAGTCGGCGCTGTAACGCGAGGTCCTGTCCTTGATGTTCTAATAAATAACAGTGTCAGGGTGTCAGATTGACCCCGAATGAGTTAATATTAAATGAAGCTGGTCCATGGAGACGCGCAAAACACCGCACAGGCGCCAATGAATAAAAAATGATCTGCATAAAAATGACAACAGCTGCAGAAATAAACATCAAGTGTTTTAAGAATATACCGTTTTATTAACCAGATTTTTTTTTTTTTACTATGAATGCAGAATAAATGGCTGTTATTTCACCTAGCCTTAATAATATTTTTCAGGATCAGAAACGTTGCATGACTCCATAATAATAAAAAACCTGACTCAATCCACAAGGAATCAGTACATCCGAGCACCTCTAGGTGTCAGTAATGAGCTCAACAAGTCACAAAGCAACAACACCAAGCTGGAGTGTAGCTGCAGAAAGAAGCTCGAGTGTTTGTGGGTGTTTCAGTGTACAGATGTGAAGAACTTGTGGATGTGTGAATGCAGATGATTTCATAAAATAGGGTAAGCATGAGATTTTAACATACTATTCAAGTATTATACGCTGTTTAGACATGAAGTCATTGTATTCGCATGAAGAACAACAATCCGTTTCTTTTATATTAGAGGTAGTGGGAGCTAGCTTCAATAGTTCAGGTTTTATGTGTTAAATGTTCACTCATCGACAACCAAAAACATTATTAATTATTGTAGCTTTACAGTTGCTATGTAATGTACATGCACATAGGATGAAAGACTGTTGATGTGTAGCTGCGGTGGCCGCCATGTTTAGATCACGTGACCACAGTGGCTGGGCTATGGCCATAAACATATTTACAGTCATATCATGCTTTAGAGTAGAGGTTCAAGGGACTGGAAAAAGTTCAGTCCCGTCCCATCCACAGTAATATTTATATGTTATCATTGGACACACAAGCTGGGGGCAGGACGAACTGTCCATAGTGACAGCAGAGTGTGCAGGAATACACAGTCCAGCTGTCTAACACTGTAATATGAAAGCACACACCCTCCACCCCCTTCTCATTCTTCTTCCTCAAGTATTCATAACAAATATTAAAGCCCTTTTTTTCCTTGAGTGACATACTGCTGCGTATACCTGATGTGTTCTTGTTTTCGTGTTCTTGCATCAGCATTTAGCGGAGAATCAAATATACTTTGGAGATCCCCATGTGCACATCAGCATCCGCATCGTGTAGCCATGTCTGCTGAAGTGCACTCAAGCCCTAATACCAGAAAGCTTCCTTTTTCCGAATTCCACAAGATGATAAAATCATTCCTTTGGCGTTCTGTTTCATGTCGACTTGATGTTTCAAATGACTTTTGCTTTATTCTTATGAACAATGTCATGAAGAGCAGCAGTACTCAGTGAGGCATTCAAATGATGATTGATTGATATTATCGGGGGCATCATGGTGGCGTAGTGGTTAGCAGGTTTGCCTCACAGCAAAAAAGGTCTTGGGTTCATGTCCTAGGCTTGGGAATTCCTGTGTGGGGTTTGCATGTTCTTCCCATGCTTGCATGGGTTTCCTCTGAGTACTCTGGTTTCCTCCTGCAGTCCAGGGGCATGCACATTAGGCTAATTGGCAGTTCCAAATTACCCCTAGGTGTGAATGTGAGAGTGAATGGCTGTGTGTGTGTGTGTTTGCCCTGTGATGGCCTGGTGTGGTCTGGCGATGATCAGGGTGTACCCTGCTTTCACCCATTGATCGGGTGAGATAGGTTCCAGCCTCACCCTAACCTTTAATAGTAGGATTATGCGGTATGACAAATGAGTGATTTATAGGCCCCAAGTGTACCAAAAAAACTTCCCCACACCATTAAACAACCTCCACCAGCCTGGACTGTTAACACATGATAACATGTTGGGTCCATGGATTCATACTGTTGGTGCCAAATCAGGACTCTGTTTTGTGTGTCTCAACAGAAAGTGAGGTCCATCATACCGGGATGAGTATTTCTAGGTTTTAACTGTCCAAGTGGACAGAAGTGTTTAGTTTAAATCTACTGCTTTTTTTTATTCTTTAGACAGCATTCTAGTTTTGACTCTGTCCCAAAAAAGGTGATTCTCTATGTCGAATTTAAGTGTCTTGATGTTGTTAGGCCATAGACAATCAGATAAATGTTGACAATTTGTTTTACTGACACACAGGTTAAGATGTCACCATGGCTCAGAAGGTTGGAAGTGGTCCAAAGTGCGGGGTGCCTGCAGTAGTTTTATGTCTGGTAGCGCTGCTCTGTGCCAACCTGCTTCTCTATGTCTACTTGGATGCTCTATACGAAGGCACCTCCCCACCTTCAGGACACATGCACTGCTCACCGGGCTATTTTAAGGTGGGCACTATGAAAAACTGTACCCCGTTGTTGCAGTGTCCTGAAATCCGTGCTAATGTTCGTCGTCTTCGACTGATTGGACAGGGAGCTGTTAAAAAGGTATATATTTAAAAATTCTGCCTATATTTATGTGACACCATACAATGTTTCTAGTGTTCTTGCCATACTGTTCCTTGTAAGAATGAACAAATTGTTTCATGATGTGTTTCAGGTATACCTGTCAGAGTGGCAGGGGCAAAAAGTCGCCCTGTGTGTCTTGTCATCAGAACAGTACAAAGATGATTTCCTTCATGGGGTGTCCATGCTACGTTCCTTGCAGAGTGTGAGAGTGGTAACACTAGTGGGTGTGTGTGAAGAAGATAGTGTATTTGTTACTGAGTACCATCCTTTGGGATCAGCACTGGCGCTTGATTCTACTCTTGCTCAGGGTCGGTACAACAGTCAGGACTCGTGGCACGTGCGGCTCCGTCTGGCTTTAGATTATGTCATCTTCCTGGTGTTTTTACACAACAGCCCAGTGGGTACCCGTGTCATGTGTGACTCTAATGACCTAAACAAAACACTCAGCCAATTCTTGCTTACCTCTGACCTGCGACTTTTGGCGAATGATCTGGATGCCCTGCCATTGGTAGAATATGGGGGTCAGGGCATCAAGTGTGGTCATCGTCAGCTGACGGGTGAGTTTGTTGCTCCAGAGCAGCGGTGGCCTTTTGGTGAGGAGGTGCCTTTCTCAGATGACCGCATGCCAGGTTATGACGAAAAGTCTGACATCTGGAAGATTCCAGATGTGACCGGTTTTCTACTGGGTCATGTCTCAGGAAGTGATGTTATCCACTTGCACCTCTTTCAGATCCACACAGAGTGCAAGAGGCAGAATCCTAAACTACGGCCATCAGCGCATGACGTCCTCAGTGTTTATCGCTCTGTTTATGACAGCATGAAGGAAAGTCACACAGAAAGCATCAGAGATATGCTATGAATTTAATACGATTCGGTTTTTGTGTTGGGAAAAGGTTCAAAAAGCAGTTCAGAGCCAGGGAAGGTGAAATTGGTGAGCAAGGTTGCAATTTTTAGGACGATAGGCAATAAAAGATTTCAGTGACTTTGGTATGTTAATGATGTTAATGTCATGACACATTTTGGTAAAAACTGGACACATCAAATAAAGTTAAAGCCAACTGCTTACAGACACTGACATCTCAAGTTCTTCTGCCTTTTTATTATATCCAGGTATAAGAGATATACTTGTATAAACCATTACACATCTAGATTTTTCCCCTTACATTCTACTCTGTGGATCAGTCAGTCTGTGGATGAACCCGACTTCACCCATATGTTCAAATGAAATGTAAACAACAACAAAAAATATTCGCAAGACTTATTATTAGAGACCATGGAAATAATGTAGACAGAGTTGTATGTGATGATAAGAAGTACAGTTTGGGGTCGACGAGTGTACGCTCATGATTTAAGGTAGCACCACAGAAAAAATCACAAGGGGAAAGATTAAGGGAACGGGCCAGCAACCGAACATCGCCATGCAATGAAATCACCTGATCTGGAAACATTTCTCTCAGCTCTTCCAATGATTTTTGAGATGTGTGCTGATCTGGCAGAAACTACACATCACGTTCTTCCAGCTCAAGGTTTTAGACTACCAACAGACCGTAGCACTACCTTTCCTTCCTCACTAAGTTTCATGTGTGTAAATAATGATGAATAAAAAACGCACTGAAAGTTTCATGTGTGCAATCAATAATTTGATTGTCTTAACAATTTTTGTCACACCCCGCACTGCACCACGTTCTCTCAGATCCTCTTGCACTGCTAGACTTGTCCCTCCTTCTACCAAGGGGCAAGGGAAAAATGTATCTAAACTCTTCTCTGTTCTGGCTCCATGCTATTTTGTAAGCATGGACCCAAGCATGGCATTTCCACATGTGACCCTTAAAAATTTTTTGTGTGGTCGTAAAGCACATAGAAGTAATGTGCTGCTCTTCCATGTTGATGTGGGCGGGATTATTAAACTCATTCATTTCTCTATGGAAAATATTTTTTGGGAACTGTTTTGTGGCATCGGTCAATCAACTGTACATTTAAGCTCTGGTATTCTCTTGAATTGCTTCACTTGAAACTTCTGCTCAGTTAAACACTGCTTGAGAAAATTTTCACCTTTTGTCCATCATTTCATGTGTGGAATAATAATGAAAAACTGTTGAATGAAGTTTCATGGTCGCAAGAAATACATTGATTATCTTTAACCATTATTTTTTTTTACCTTTAAAATGTGGGAGGTTTTGTTGGGTCAACCTCTATATGTTTACTGTAATAACGCAGTAAAATGGATGAGGATTAAAACTGCCTTTTATTGCTTAGCTTGAGTGCTCTAAGTCTTGGTTTCTCAAAAAATTCACTATAAAAAAAAATCATTGTTTTATAGTGTAATAACAACCACCCTCCTTATAGGACACTGTGTATTACATTTCCATTTTTCAGCACATAGCAGACACCCTTGTAAGGAAGTGTTAATACAGCTAGAATAAAAATGCTTGATGATTGGGCACCTTAATTAAAAATGGAATAAAGTAGTATGGAAATGAAATCGCCCAGTGTCTTTCTGAAACCATTATGCAAGTGTCAAACCCAGAACCAACACAAGATGCGAAACGGGTGAATAATAGACACTAAGCGCATGAGCTGGAGTGGATCCCCAGGAAATCTTAATATTCAGTCAGAATTAAGTGATAAATGCAAGATAAATGACATGACATTCATTAGTGAATGTGCACTTTATTGACTGTGCTGTAGTGTGAAGTTTTTGAGTGGGGTTTGAGTTGCATTTATATGCAGTCCAAAATATAGTTGAATCAGAAAGTAGCTCTGTGAAGTTGGCCTCCCCATCACTTTCTCAAAATTTCAAAATTGCACTGCAATTTGTTTGCACGCTGTTTGTTTGTGCTATTAAGGTGTAATTATAAAATGCATTTTCAGGCCTGTGACATCACTCAGGCCATAGATCTCACTAAAGTGCTCTCAGTTATCTGTGCTACGTTTGTGCTGTTTTGCCATCATGATTTCAAAGTCATTCATGTTTTATCCCTTACGCGTGTGACGTCATCCCCCACCACGTCCAAATCACACCAAAGTGTGGACTATGACACGCCCTTATCTTTTGTGTTGTTGAAAAAAATAAAGATTTTGCTGGTATGATTTTAGTTATTTTTGTTTTATTTCTAACTGTGACCATCACCCCCCCCCCCCTGTCCAAGTCCCCCCAACGTGGTCTCAGTCGTTTT
>JAOUQZ010000039.1:11978146-11994850 GCA_028564935.1 Neosilurus hyrtlii
TATATATATATATATATATATATATATATATATATATTTATATATATATATATATGTGTGTGTGTGTGTGTGTGTGTATAAAAGGAGGGACTTTATATATACAACAATAACTTCTGCACACAATACCCATAATTTAGTTCATTAGTTATGAGAATAAAGTATAAATTTAAAATGGGTGTTTGTAGAAAGTAATTTCTACATCCACCATTTGGGATCAAGGACATGGTCCTGTTTAATTTGTCCTATGCATTTTTGTCTTTTTCATAGTGGGTGGCAGATCTCTGTCCTTAAAGAGACGAAGAGAATCCACTGGAGAAATACAAGGGGAGGGCAAGAAATTGTGTCAGGAAAAAGTTGGACTCATTCTGTCTTCTACTAGTGGCAGTTCTTCCCATTTCACCTCACCACCAAAGTACATCAAATGTGCCTTTCTGAAGACTTTTAATGATCCTGTGCTGACTCTGAATGAGAAACGTTCCCCCACATTAAGTAATCAAACTGGAGACAAGCTTGTAGCCAAGCAGCTTTTTCAAGAAATGGGGACAGAAAGTCATAAACTCCAGAGCACTACATTTCATGAAGCATGCCATCAAAAAGCAGAGAGAAAAACATCTGAAAATAAATGCCCTATAGGTAACTCGGCCACTGCTGTCCCTTGCCCCACACCTTCGAACAAATTTAACCAGGAACACAAAGTAAGTGGTTCACCTGTCTCATCACAAACAAGTCCTCTGCCAGGCCTAACGGACAAGTTTGAGATCAGCTGTTCTCTTCAGCAACCAAAGGTTACTTCACCCAGCTCTCTGGACGTCATGGCCACACTCAGTTCAAAGACCATTAACAATGCCAAGGAAGATGCAGGGGAGAAGAGAGACCTGGTGTGGAAGGATCCTCTCGATGTTGATTTGGGAGAGGACATGGGGTCAGAGACCTGTGCCCTCAGCCTCAGCAGCAGCCATAGTAGTGCGGACGATCAGCTTCTCTCTCTGAAGGAGATTATGGAGCGCAGCACTTGGGTACCTGTCACTCCAGATAAGGCAACATTCTCTGAGCCCAGCACTCCAGGCCCCAAAATCACTGTAAGCTCACCTCATCACAAATATTCAATTAATATATTATCTTAGTACAGGTGCACTGTCAATGGAAATTAACTGACTAACATGTATAGACCTTTCGGGATTATATCATAGTATCCCTAATTCAGCTGCACAGATTCTTGCTCTCAAGCTGTGTTTAGAAAACTGCAAGCTGCAAAATGTTCAGAAGAATAGCACTGGATTCTCCAGGTTCTGCAAATGGAAGAGAAATTCAAATTATGTGAACTGCTAACATTGAACCAATCACTTTATATCAGTCATGTTGCCTGTAATTTTCTAAAGCTTCTCCTCTTGCATTAGCATTCACGTATTCTAGCTTTAGCTGCTGTTTTGGCAGCTTTATCTTTGAAGAGATTACTGGACAGAGGGGCTGGATTTGCTCGAATACATCACTGTTTATCCCCAGCATATAACCTGGGGGGATGTAGTCATCAGTTTGTCTGTCCATCCGTTTGTAATCATTCCAGTTTTGGGCCAGAACTCAGAAACTGTTTTAGATTTCTTTTCACAATCTTGGCAGTTACTTCTACTAGATAGTGTAGTTGTGCCTTTTGATATTTTGGGATATGTTGTCTTCTGATGACTAGCTGAAATGAACTCATGACTGTGCTGACTATGCCTTTTAACAGATGACCCTTTGGATGTTTGCTATTTCCCAGTTTTGTTATTATTATTATTATTTTTTTTTTACAGTGTTCTTAATCAAACTTTTCAATAATTGATTTTAGCATTTCACATACTTCACATTCAATGTATACCATATAAAGGGCAACTATAATAAGTCTCTTAAGTTTTACAAACAGGCTTTGGAGATAGCATTTCCCAAAAAGTAAAAAAAACAAAAAACGTTTCTTTTAGGCGGAGGATCTTAAAAGTAAAGCTACAAGTTACAAGAACACACTCGAGCAAATGCTGAGAGAGAAGGAGCAGAATCAAAAGTAAGTCAGGAAATGCTTTTTATATTTAACTAGCCATTCACTACAACATTTAAAGCCATTTTAATTCTGTTTGGTGAAAAGTCTTCTGAATTCATACTGCATTTATTTCCTATTTTCATAGATCTAAGGAGCTTGAAATGCAGCTGCTTCAAAATTGTAAAGAAGACCTGTTAAAACTGGATGAAGTGGATGAAAATGCAGAAGAAGGGCTTTCGCATGAACAAAGGTATTTCACATAGTTCAGTATTCATGAATTTATTGGGTATTCGAACAATTTTGCAAATAACTTTGTCTTTGTTCTCTAGGGAGTTCTTACAGAGATTCTCAGTTACCTCATGTGTCATAAGAGACATCCACCCCGGAGAGGAAGTGTTCACTCTCACCAACGCTGGCCGACTCTTCAACCATCAGAGTCTGGACCTGAGGAAGATGGGTGTTAAAGCAAACAACAGAGAACAGCAGACACTGCTACGGTAAGATCACAACCTACGTAATATATGAGGAAATGTAAATGCTTTGTCTATAGATGTAAAGGCTTATATTCTTATTTCACACAACCTGCTTTGACAATCTGAAAGATACATGACTAATGAGACTTCTGTTTTTCTCTGTGCAGAGCGCATTCAGAACAACTTCTGATACTGCTGAGTGCAGGCTTGTTTAGCAGAGCTTACTCATCCTCCCCCTGCCAGCCTCAGGTCACCCGCTGGCTTTTTCAGGTAATAAGTTCTACATCTACCCACGTACCCTCCCATACTGTCAGTATGCTCGCACATTAAAGAAATACTCCAGAATTTTTACTTTATTCTCTTTACACTGCATGTATTTTGATGAAGCAGATATGATCTATTAAATACATTTGGGCACTGCCTGAAAGTGGAGCTTCCTCCATAAATCTCATAAATCTGTATTCCTGTTCATGTTTTGTGCTTTGCTCTGCAAAAGTTTAACTGTTTATTTAAGTTAGATTGTGTGGGGTTTTTGGGGTTTCTTTGGTGCAAGTGTGAGAAGTGGTGTACAAGCCTCGGTTTTTGTGGGTTTAATTTTCGTTATTAATAAGAAAGCATTTTTTAAATTATAATCTACATCAACTCAGTGACATGGCAGTCTTATTGGGTTTCCAGTAGTGGGCAATCGCAGACACTGGACAAGCATCCAAGTCTGTGTTCCATGGCTGTGTCATTTTCCATGCCTATGGTGCTTTGCTCAGGAGCTGTATTACAAAATTTCTGATCTCAGTCTGACTTCACTAGACAACCTGCTACTAGTACTAGTAACTAGTAACCTATTTAAAACACTGCTGAAGCTTAAAAAGCAGTTATGAAATGAGGTGAAGTATGATGTGAAGAATTGTTTGATCGAGGTGGTGTTATTCACAGAGGCTGAATCAGATAATTCTCCATATCTTATGAAAGCAGAATTATGTAATAATTTCTTCAAAATATTTTTTTAATATTTATAAAACATACATAAGTAGACAGTGCGGGGTACATGATAATTATCCTTGCGACTAGGTGGTGCTAGGTACTTGGAGCTGGCTACGTTGCTGATAGAGCAAAGTGGAAGGAGAGCAGATTCATTAGTGATGTTAGCTGTATGTACACTGATAACCTCGAATATTTTGTTTAAATAATGTTATTAATACTAATAATACTTAAACAAAAAAGCTGTATATACTTGCAATTAGTGAATAAAAGTGAATCAAAGAATATTTGAATAAGTCTTCTTTCACAGTACAACAGACAGTTACTTTACGAACTGAGAGAGAGACGCCCTGCGGCAGATGGCTGTGCCGTGTCCAAAGCACCGCGGTCCCTGAGCATTAAACATTATCTAATTCCCTCAATATTTATGCTGTTGTAGTCCGTTATGTTTATCTCAATGCTTACAGCAGTCTAAAATTAAGAAATAAAATGAAGTTTACATCTCAGGGCTGCAGTGCTTACGCAATCTTCTGTGTGGCCATCTTATCTTTATCTTGTATTTATCTTATGACAGCTATGATAAGGAACACTGGGATGTGCCATTTAACTGATGGCAACATTATATATAAACTATTATTTGATGGCTTTCCACCAATCAGAAATTATCTTGTAAATAAATAATAATGGCTATTGAATTCTGTCAAGAAATGTTTAACATGTCTACGATGGGAATACAAAATAACAGCCAAGTGCACTTCAACAGTAAATGTTTTATAGTGATGATACATGTGGTGCAATGTATTCTTAGGTGTAATGTAGTCTTATGTATCTTTTGCTCTTGTGAATTCTCTTCAATCAAGAGACATCATCGTACTGAATCTTGTATATTTACTTTGTTGGTCAGTTAAATTGTAATAACATCGACTTTTGAATTAAATGACAGATGATGTCAGTCCATCCAAACACCATCGTCTGTGCACAGATTCTTCAGGCCATGACGACCATTGCCTTATCTGCTGCTCAACAAATAGGTATGCTGTGGTTTGACTCGAGTGTTCTATATTACTAAAGGATGTATTTACAGTTTCTCTACTTTGTGTGTTGCAGTGATGAAAAGCAATAAGAAGTTTGAGGTGTGGGTGCCCAGTATACAGGATGTTGCACTAGTCTTCCTTAACATGGGTGTGTCGTTTGTCAGTTTGTTTCCATTGGAGGATCTACAGCCTCCTTTCACTGAGGGAGATCTGCTGTGAGTACTGCACCTCTACTCCATTCAACACTTCCTGTCAGCATTTCACTGGTAAACATGTTAATGAGTTTACTGTTCTTTGGTAGAGAGAGTTTGGAAATTCAGCCCGAGGGTACAAATAGTGAGAAAAAAGGTGACAAATTTCCAGAGCACAATTTTGAGAGCATTATCGAGGTATAAAGAATATGCATACACTATGATTTATATGTTTACAGGATGTAAACATAATTGTGTTATGTTTATTTCTACTAACTTTGTTTTTTTTCGTGTGCGTGTGTTTTTGTGTAGTACCTGGCACTATGTGCAGCTTTGTGTCCAAGGGTGTACAGTGATGAGGAGCTGCTGTTGATGTTGACAGTGGTATGCAGAGTCAGTTTGGAGACACATTTACAGCTACTGCCCACTGGAGACCTCAGCTGCCTGCTACAGCACCTCCTCAACAACATGAGACAATGGGAATTACAGGTTAGGCGCTGTACAGAACAGGTTCTGTGTTAACATGATCACACAATTTGGGTACATGTCAGTACTCTGTTTTTCTTCTGCAAAAATCTGCAAGTTTATATCCATGAATTACCAGGGAACTGGTTTTGCACCTTATTTGTGTTGATGCTCCACCCTCTCTCTCACTTGCTCTTACTTGCTTCCTCCCTTCCCTTGACCCTGTACGTCACTCATGTCACAGTGAAAGGACGTCATGTTGCTTTCTTTGGAAGATTGCACTAATAAGAGAATTAGAGAAGATTACTCTAATAAGAAAATATATATGCTGGAAGTCATCCGTGTGCCTGGGCACAGCGTTAGAAAGCTTTATTTCTGTGTGGGAAGGCCCGGTGGTAGCATTTTCTCAAGCCTTTAATCCTGCCCTATACAGCCTTTTGTACACTTTGATCTTGCTTCAGTCTGCATGCATTCACTGGACAGACAGATAAGCACATACAGTGCCTTGCAAAAGTATTCACCCCCTTGGCATTTTTCATGTTTTGTTGCCTCATAATCTGGAATTAAATTGGATTGTTTGAAGGTTTGCATCATTTTATTTACAGAACATGCCTATTTACTTATAACTTTGAAGAATTTTTTTTAAAATTGTGATGCCAATAACAGGACAAAATAACAGAAAACTTCAGAATGCATAACTATTGACCCCCACAAAGTCAGTACTTTGTAGAGCAACCTTTTGCGGCAATTACAGCTGCAAGTCACTTTGGATAAGTCTTTATGAGCTTGCCACATCTTGCCACTGGGATTTTTTTCCCCATTGCTCAAGGCAAAACTGCTCCAGCTCCTTTATGTTGGATGGTTTCTGCTTGTGAACAGCAATCTTCAAGTCTGACCACAGATTCTCAATTGGTTTGAGGTCTGGGCTTTGACTAGGCCATTCCAACACATTAAAATTTTTTCCCTTAAACCACTCGTGTTGCTTTAGCAGTATGCTTCGGGTTATTGTCCTACTGGAAGGTGAACCTCTGTCCCGGTCTCAAACACAGGCAGGCTAAAACAGATTTTGCTCAAGAATATCCCTGTATTTAGCACCATCCATCTTTTTCTTGACTTGGATCAGTTTTCCAGTCCCTGCTGCTGAAAAATATCCCCACAGCATGATGCTGCCACCACCATGTTTCACTGTTGGGATGGTGTTCTTGGGGTGATGGGACATGTTGGGTTTGCGCCAGACGTAGCGTTTTCCTTGGTGGCCGAAAAGTTTAATTTTAGTCTCATTTGACCAGAGCACCTTCCTCCATATATTTGGGGATTCGCCCACATGCCTTATTTTTAACACTAAGTAATTGGCTTTTTCTGGCCACTGTTCCACAAAGCCCAGCTCTATGGAGTGTACGGCTTATTGTGGTTCCGTGCACAGATACACCAGTCTCTGCTGTGGAACTTACCTTTGGTGTCTGTGCTGCCTCTCTGATTAATGCCACTTTACTAACTTAGGCTATTTTGTGCAGTTCCATCACATAAAATTCAAACTAAGAAACATTTAAATTACAGGTTGGAATGTAACAAAATAGGTAAAAAGCCAAGGGGGTGAATACTTTTGCAAGGCACTGTACTGTGTACATTTCTGTATTTTCTTTCACTGTGGTCTTCTCTCTGTGAGCAGTTGCCTCAGGTTTGCCAGGCCATTACTAACTTGAGTGAGGATCACCACAATCTCAGACGGCTGGTGCAGCTTCTACCTCACAGCGGCCGGGGAAAGTATGTGAAATGTTTTTCTATCAAATATGCTTTTTAAAACATAATTTAATGTATTAAACAACCTTTTTATTTGTGTCTCTGGGAAGGCAATTGAGGAAACATGTGAGTGTGTCAATCATCTCTAAACTGTTGAACCACAGAAGCACTTATACACCCTCATGCACAGAATTTCAGGTCAGAAGAATCTTTTTATGTTTTAGTTCATTATATTGTGGCTTCATAATTGCTAACTTTATGAAATTACTAATGTATGTTTATCAAAGCTATATTCCTGCTTTTGTGTCCTGTTCACAGCTGTCTGATCTGAGATGTTACTTACCCCGAATGCGTCCCTCTTTGCTGTTAAAGGGCTTGATGGCAGCAAAGACCACAGAGCTACAGGAGACTGATGACGTTGCCACCACTCCAGACCAACAGGTGAACAGAGGGCATTTGGGCTGCATTACATTTTTCCTCATAATATAAAAACGCTCCTCATGTTTAAAATAATATTTTTTTGCTTGCATATAGGTCAACTTGTATTTTATACTAAACATCCACATAACCTGGGGGTGGAAAAATTGTTTTACTAAATATTACACATGATCATAAGTTTAAAAAAAAAAAAAAAACACACTTAAACAAGCTTTTTATACCGTTTTATTCCTTTTTGTTTTTTTTTAAATCACAAAGGATGCGGGTATGTCTGAATGTATATATGTGCAAGAGCTGTGTAATGGCATCTTTTTTTTTAAATCTCTGAGTTTTGGTATATAATACATGTAAACATAAAGTAAAGCAAACTTAAACTAGATTTTTATAGTTTATATTGCACATATGAACCATTAGATGTCAGGTAAGTAGTAGTGCTATGTAGCTCTGTTTAACCTATATATTCAGAGTTTATTACATGCCACACCCACTCCATGAAAGTGTTTTAGTATGTTTTATGCAGAATCACAAGAAAAACAAACTAAAGCAAGATTTTTGTATTATCATTTTAAATGATGCTGCCTGCTCCAAGTAACCTTAACATATTGGGAATGTCTGCCTGTTTGATTAAAGCCTAATTCACTCAGGATAATGTTCTTTAATCTCGAGATAGCAGACTGTGAAGTATATGCTAAACATACTTACCCATGAAATGTATGATTACGTTAAATTGCAGCACATAATGGATTTTCTCCTACTGTTTTTTTCCTCAGGCTTATTATCTCTGCTATAGCCTTTTGGCTTTGACAAATGAAGCCTCCAATTTTGAGTTTTTACCCTCAAAACAAAGAGTAAGTGTCACATCTCTGTTCACGCTCTGTGTTTGTGTGCATGTGTATTACTGAGACCCTGAATAGTCCTGTCAGTACAGACCTCTGCAGTTTGTTTTTCTTTAGTGCTAACACCCTAAAACCTGGATGACATTTTTCCTTTTAGAAAATCTGATAAGGTGAAACTTGAATAAATTGCTGTATTATAATAAGTTGTATTAATGGATGGTCTGTGGGTGGAATGGATCTCTGCAATGTTAGGGCTCATTGTCATATTTGAATACATAGTGAAATAGCAGCTGTTGAGCACTGAGACACTAAAAATTTATTGCTTGAATTTCAGCACAGATAAAGGAATAATAGCCTTACTCACAGTCTGTCATTTCAGTTGAGTATAATCAACAGAACATACATAGTTAATTTAATTGTTAAGTGCTGGTAGTTTTCAGAATGCAGAGTGTTCCAAGAACACAGTGCATCTGTGTTCCATAGGAACGTTAGTGTGCTAGTTTTACACAGTGCTGTCTGTCTGTCTGTCATTCAGAATGAGCTGCTGTTACTGTCTGCCGAATTAGAGAAACACGTTAAGTGTGACATCAGGGAGAGTGAGAAAATGCTTTACAGGAGTAAGGTACAGTAATGTTCATAAACCTCCATAAGTCATTCATCCAACTATTGAAAGAAAACCATAATCTCACATTTCTTTACTTTTTTCAGGTGAAAGACTTTGTTGCTAGAATATACACCAAATGGCAGGTGCTCCTTCAAAGGTCAAGACCCCAGGAGGTATTTGTGTATTTGATGATTAATTACAGAATGACTGCTATTCCAGTTTTTTTAGTAACCTTGATTGTCAGGCTGCTAAAACTCACTGCACCACTCAGTCAGTCGTCTTTAAGAAAGGATGTGTGTATTTCACTATAATCTCTTAAGTGGCCAGGCGGCACTCAAAACTAATAGTAATGAGTCAGGTAACTACTTGGACGTGGCTGAAACTGTGATTGATGTCACTGCAGTGATGGGCCGTCACTCAGGTCTAGCCACGACTTTAGTTATTCTTCTATGATCCGTATCATTGAAGTTGTTGTTCGCAGTAGCTGTAGTTCTGCATTGTTCGCCGTTTTAATTGTACCTGTTCTTTGTTTGTAACCCAGGGAAAGCTATATGATTACTGGAAACCTCTTCCTGAGGATCAAATATCTGCAAAGTGTGAGCGTGATGGTGAATGCAGTGAGCAGGGAGACACAGAGGAGTCACTGGAAAAGGAGTCTGATTTTGTCCAGTCGGATGAGGACGACGAGGAAGTACCACCGGAGAGTGATGAGACCTTTGAGGACTCTGTTGAAAAGAGTCACGAGAAGATTGAAGAGATCCAGGAGGTAACGGTGGACATAAAAGAACAACAACGTGAGATAGACCTGGATGATAAAGATACAGAAGAGATGAAGGATGAGATGGAAATAGCGGAAGAACTTCTAGGAGGAAGTTCTGAAGGGTCAGTTGAGAGTGATGAGGAGGAAGACCTGAGGAAACGAGAAGAAGAACTTCTCAAAGATGATGAGTCTCCAGATAGGAATAGAGATCTTTTGGAGGAACAAAATGATGAGTGCTTTTAGGGATGCATGCACAGATCGTACTGAAAATCGATGAGTTGGATGCAGTAATTTTTGACATGACTGACCCCACCTCCTGTATCATTTCAACATAACTAATGTTATATAAAAGGCCAGCATTTTATACAACTCAAGAAGGAAGTCTCATACAGTGATAAAGCTATGCAGGCCTTAGAATTTGTGAATGAATGGAGAGCTGGTTTCCCCATTTCATTCTTTAGGAAATCTTGCGATGTCCACACAATTACTCTGTATAGTTCTTGGTACAACCATACCGGGCATTCAATGGTGGTTCTGTGCTATATTATGAAGGAAAATTTTTTTCTCTTAACACGTTTGCATAATAAGCATGATACACTGTACTGCCTTAACAGCCCAGTAGAGGGCGCTTTTTCCTTATTCCGTCACTTGGCACATAGTTTCTTATCTTTCTTATCTGCTGCTAACTCAGTAATGATTATTTGTTTTTTCTTTATAACCACAAAAATAGAGACAAAGGTGGTGACATAAATGAAAATGAACTGTAAAGCACTTTTTTTTTTACGTGACATTAAATATATTTATTGTCCGAATAAGTTTCATATACATTAATTGCAGCAGGCAAAGGAATGTAAAACTGCTGGGCTAATATAGAAAAATACAATCTGAGATTTATATTTATACAGTTTTTACATTTATTAGTTGTTTTTTGGCATAAATTTATTGAAAGTTCCACTTAAACTAGTGCAATGCTTCACTTTGATACCCAGGAATGCTTTAGTTGGACAAAGCTGTTGCCTCATGATATGGTGTTTTTCCTGAGGAACTTCAGTTTTATTTATCAAATGTACATAAGGTAATAATGTGTATGCAGCATGGCATGTTTTGATGTCTGTGTATTACGTCAGTCAGTAATGTGTGTGTGTGTGTGTGTGTGTAAGTAAGCAAAAATGAAATACAACTTTGTATATATTTTTTATTTTTCAAGTGGTCAAAATAAATCTCCATACCTGTACATTATGGTACAGCTGAGGTGTTACAGGTTCTGTTTTGCTTTTATGACAATTCCGGTGCCTTTGGTCTACACTCACCATCCACTTTATTAGGAACACTGCTACACCTGCTCATTCATGCAATTCAGCCTCAGATTTCTGTTCTTCTCTGAGAGAAGTAGAACCTGACGTCATATTTTGTTGCTGAAGCCCATCCACTTCAAGGTTTAATGTTTTGTGAGTTCTGGGATATTGACTTGTTGAACACGGTAATCAAATGTGTGTATTTGAGGTATGGCTGTGCCAAATTTTCTAGCTTACTATTGGGCTGCCAATATTCGTCTGATTGTTCACTGGTTGTACGAAGACCCCGGTGCTGATTCCATCTTTGTATATTCTCAAATCCTTGACATGTCGGCCTTCCTCTCTATCAGCTTTGGTTTACTCCGGTGTTTCCACATCCTCAGTAGAATTTACTAAAAATAAAATTGTGAAATCAACAATGAGGATTTGGTTACAGCTGTATCGTCCTTTTGGTTGGTTATCTTCTTTAACTTCCCCTATTCACTCCAGTCATGCTTTTCAGCCCTCCTTACTTGATAAAACTTTTATGGGCTGGCAGAACTTTGGCATTAAAGCCTTTGCGGATCTCTACTCGGATGGTATTTTTTCCTCATTTGAATAACTGTACTGAATTTGGTTTGTCCAGAAGCAATTTTTTACTATTTTCAAATCCGCTACTTTCTGCGTAAAATGCTACCTCTGTTCCCCTCTATGCCTCCATGTAACCCTTTTGACACTCTTAGTACATCCACCATTATTTCAAGGGTATAGTTGCGCACTCTCTCTCTCTATCTATCTATCTATCTATCTATCAATCTATATATAAATTTCTCAGGTACAGCACTATTCCTCCTTCTCTCTTAGGACGGATCGAGACACTGTATTGTACATTGTCAGTTCTTTCCTTGTATGGTATTTTGTTTGCACTGTGCCTCTGTCAGGATGGTGTCTTTGTATTTTTGTTTTCTTTTTCTTGTTTGTTTTGATAAAAATTCAATAAACAGAATTGGGGGGAAAAAAAGTGCGTATTTGAGTTACTGTATGGAGTTAGTGGGGTAGTGGTTGTAGTGCTGGGCTTGAGAGGATGTGAGTTTGACCTCCACCATGCTAAGACCCCTGGACAAGGTCTTAACCACAAGTGTGTCTCTATCCACCCGGCAGTATGAATGAGTATCAGAAATACTGGGAAGGTAACCTGCGATGGATTAGCGTCCCATCCAGGAGGCACTGAACTCGTTGCTTCACACTACAAAAACCGGGACAAGCTCTGCCCTGATGAGGCCATAGGCTTGGGTGTTAAAAGTCCAGCAGACTTTACCTACCCACTGTCCCTGGCATGGGTAGAGTGTTTAGCACCATAGACATCTAAATAAGCAGACCAACCAATGAGTGCTTAGTATACGGTACAAAAACGAAGCTCAATCGGCACCATCTTGGGACCTTACAAAATATAAACAAACCTACATATGAAGAGGTTCCTTAAGGGAGGATCATGCATGCATGTTCATAACATTGTTTAATAAAGTAATTAGTAAATTTACAAGTTAATAACTCATAATTCAGTAAAGGTTCTCACATATGTAAAATAATGTTGAATACAGCCAGTATTTCAGGATAGATTCACAATTATAATTTATAATAAAGTTAATAAAAAGGATTTAATGTTCATTGTCATTTCATATCTGGATTAAATTTCACAACAGGAGTAAATTAAATCTTGTCAGAACTTATATATATATATATATGTGTGTGTGTGTGTGTGTGTGTGTGTGTGTGTATAAAATCATTATAATGATTATAAAGGATTATTTTGTATGCTTTGTTTCATTCTCTTTGTCAGTAGATTGTTGTTTTTTTAATTATTAAGAAATAGTATATTTAAGAATTATTTTGTGTAAACAGATTAACAACAAACAAAACAGCTTTGAATTGAACTTGTCTTTAATTGCGTTTTATATATACACACAGGACAGCACTTAACTGGTTAAGAAATGTTATTGCCACACGAACGTTTCAGATGAGACCCTTCCTCAGTTTGTAACTGGCAACCAACTTTAACTGTGTTCCAATCTTAATAAACATACACATTACATAAATACATATTTTAAATTAAATTGAAATGTAATTGTTTTTAACAAACTAGTAGTTCTATACAACCAAAATGAATTGTATAAAATTATGAACTCTATACTTACATTTGACTCAAAGCATTAGGAAAAATACACCAAGTCACAAGCACACACATGTACAAGTATAGCTACATTTAACTGAAATATTAATGAATTTTTTAAATCATTTAAAATGTTCTTTTTTTAAATGCTGAATTTTAATATAAAAGTTACAAAATTATTTCACACTGATCAATTTTCTGCTATTATAATTATTTTAATTACATTATAAATTGAGATTATGTTAACAGTAAATATACTTTATTTACCGTAATTAGTGGAACAAACCAATTTCTTAAAATTGCCCCATATCCTGTAACTATGATAAAAAATGATCCAAATGGTGTTTCTTTTCTATTCATATTATTGGAACCAAATTCCACCTATTATCACCCATATCAAAACATCAGTCAAGTATTTTTTAAGCAAATGTCACAAATAATCCTATCAAGATAACTAACAAAATGGGTCAATATTTTCTTTGAAAGTGTGAAAATTTTGTCAAAAAAACAAGTGCAGGTTGACCCTGTATGTACGTATACTATTTGCCGACACTCGACTTGTAAGGTCTCAAGATGGCACCTGCCGAGCTTCGCCGAAATTCACTTGTTGTGCAGTCTACTTTATAAATGTTCTGTGGTTAGCAAGCCCACCTCACAGCAAGAAGGTCCTGGGTCCTGCTTGCATGGGTTTCCTCCGGGTACTCCGGTTTCTCCCACATTCCAAAGACATGTACGGTAGGCTAACTGTCTGCTCCAAATTGACTATGTGTGAGTGTGAATGGTTGTGTGTTTGTTGCCCTGCAATGGTCTGGTGAGCTGTTCAGGGTGTTCCATGCCTTCACCCAGTGTTGGCTGAGATAGGCACCAGCCTTCCCATGACCCTAGTAGGATTAAGTGATTCGGAGAGTGAGGGAGTTCCTGGTCAGTCAAGTCTGGTCATTCTCCTCTGATGTGTCTCACCTACAATGTGTTTCAGCCTTCTGTGCCCAATTTTTTTTACGCACCATTCTGTGTAAACCCAAGAGACTGTCATTTGTGAAAATCCCAGGAGATCAGCAGTTTGTTACTCAAACGAGCCCATGTAATGCCAGCAGCCATGCCAGTCACAGAGATCGCACTTGTTTCATTGTAATAGGCTATTTGATGCAAATATCAACCGAAGATCTAGTCTGAACTTGTACCTGCATGACTTCTTTGCATTGCGCTGCTGCCACATAGGTCATTCTCTGAAACTGGTACCATAAACTGTGACATTCACAATCCCCAACTTTCAATGAAGTCCTGATTATTTCCCTCTATATTGACCATAAATTTATGAACCATTGTTACAAACATTGTTACGAAGTACTTCATGCACGTAACTGCACTTTTATTAGCAACAAAAAGGAATAAATCTGTTTTTACCACCAAATTCATATTCAAATTCATTCACATATTGACACTAAATTCATCTCATCTGTTTACCAAACAACCTCTCTTTCTCTCCCCCGCCCCCTCTCTCTGTGTTTTGCTGAGGTACACATGCTACGTCTTGGATGCCAGCGATCCTGATCCTTCTGCTTTCTGAGTCCTGTGGTCTGTCCTGGAGTGCTGATGCTGGCTGGAGTTCTCATCTTGGAAGCCCCTCGCTCCTCCTGATGAAGATCCATATGGGCTTAGATCTGCACTCAGAGACTGTGAAGACGATTTTTCACTGCTGGTGATATAAACTCTCTTGCTACAATTATCTAGGACTTACAGTTATGGTATAACCAACCCGACTACATGTTGGACTGTAATGAATTTTTCTTATATGGTTTGTATTTTATGGTCTCACCCAAATGAGGATGGGTTTCCCTTTTGAGCCTGGTTCCTCTCAAGGTTTCTTCCTCGTGTCAAATGAGGGAGTTTTTCTTGCCACTGTCGCCGGGCTTGCTCATTAGGGATGTGTATGGGTTATAGAATAATTTTAGATTCCTCCTTAATTTAATTTTACTATGTAAAGCTGCTTTGTGACAATGTCAACTGTAAAAAGCGCATACAAATAAAACGGAATTGAATTGAATTGTTTTGGTGAATAAATTATTTTAGGCTTGACTACGTGTGAAGTAAATACACTTCTGGAGGAACTCGATTGTACAATAAATGTTGTAACATGGAACCTCACCCTTCATGGGTCGGCCCTCATGTAACTGGTCATGCGCGGAACCGTAAATTGACATGCGATTCTCAGTCCACAAAGTAAGAAAAATGGAAATTTCTACTTTGGATATAAATCTTGCAAGATCTTTATTGAACTTTGAGCTGATACTTCGGTGATAGTACGGCATGAAACGTAAGTAACTAAAAATTTTCACAATTTTCATCTACACATTGCAACCATGTTTGCAGAAAAATTTCTTTGTTTTTTTTCTTCCGCTGGACGTATCCGAATTATTTTGTCTGACATGTTGTATGTGTCCATGTGGTATGTTAGGGGCAGGGATTGCTCTGTTAACAATGGAGTAGCGTTCCATCCAGGAGGAGTTGAACTCCTAGTCGCTTCACGCTACAGAAACCGGGGATAAGCACCGGCCTGATGAGCCACTGGGCTCGGGTGTAAAAGTCCAACAGACTTACCTTACCATATCACAAACACACTGTATACATGTAAAAGCTGATATCCCTTTATATGCACAACCAGACAGGTTTCATCTCATGTACCATATGCATGTTGTGGCCTTTGTGTACCTTTGTAAAAAGGATTTCGGTACCATAAGCATCCTTTACATTTAAAAAAATCCACTACATGCACGTTTACTGGTTAGAACAGATATTTAAGAAAAGGCTCCACCATAACCCCATCTCCAGGTGAGCACGTGGTTGAGTAGCACGTGTTTACGAGCGTTCTACCACGTGTTCTTGTCTGCTGGAAGCCCCGCCTCCTACCTGTAGTGTTATTCCTGTGAGATTAAGCACTAAACTCATTCACACACCTGTCTCCGGAGGTTCCTTTGAGAATCCTTTCTCCTGTCGGTGTGTTGAGTGGAGTTTAGTTCCCGACCAGGAGAACGTTGTGTCGAGTTTCCGCGGGAAGCTTTTAAATGCGCACCTGCGTTATTTAACCGGTTGTGAACCGGAAGTGACAGTTGCGTGGGAGGGCGTGGCATCTACCTGGGAGACCAACCGTCCACGCCTGAAGCCAAACTGCTCCGCAGAGTCCACAGAGCTCTTACTTTCTGTGTACTGCAGTGTGTGAAATGATGGTCACAGCATAGTCTGAGTCCAGGAGGGAGGCGTTTGGTTTTACACACACACACACACACACACACACACACACACACACACACACAGAGAGAGAGAGAGAGAGGGAGAGAGAGAGAGAGAGAGATCTTCAGCCCGAGACGCATCGCTGTTGACTTACTCTACGTTGTTACTCTGAGGAGGTTGGCTTGGACTTTACTGTGGACTTTTTGCAGTGAACTACAGAAAGGTAGGTTGAGCAGGACTAATATTATATCTTTTATAAACATCACACTTTATACCGTCGAGTTTTCAAAGCAGAATGAACTTCTGTCAGTGGTGGAGTTTATTCAAATGCGACTGTTTATACTGTAACCGAAATCAACCACAGAGCTGATCAGGTAAATAAATGTACTGGCTCTGGATTGTTAACCTGGAACTGCAATATTCAACACAATAACTGTGTAGTACAAGCTTTAGACTGTATAACACACTATATACACAGTTTAATATACCATAATAACTGTGTAAT
>JAOUQZ010000039.1:11994950-12007246 GCA_028564935.1 Neosilurus hyrtlii
CTTTAGACTGTATAACACACTATATACACAGTTTAATATACCATAATAACTGTGTAATACAAGCTTTAGACTGTATACACAGTTTAATATACCATAATAACTGTGTAGTACAAGCTTTAGACTGTATAACACACTATATACACAGTTTAATATACCATAATAACTGTGTAGTACATGCTTTAGACTGTATAACACACTATATACACAGTTTAATATACCATAATAACTGTGTAGTACAAGCTTTAGACTGTATAACACACTATATACACAGTTTATTATACCATAATAACTGTGCAATACATTCTATTACTGTGTAATACACCACAACAACTGTGTAATACATGCTTTAGACTGTATAACACACTTTATACACAGTTTAATACACCACAATAACTGGGCAATATGTTCTATAACTGTGTAATACACCACAATGACTGTGTAAAACATGCTTTAGACTGTATAACATACTATATACACAATTTAATACACCACAATAACTGTGTAATACATTCTATAACTGTGTAATACATGCTTTAGACTGTATAACACACTATATACAGTTTAATACACCACAATAACTGTGCAATACTTTCCACAACTGTGTAATACACCACAATAACTGTGTAATACATGCTTTAGACTGTATAACACACTACATACAGTTTGATACATCACAATAACTGTGTAATATGTTCTATAACTGTGTAATACACCACAATATATGTGTAATACATTCTATAACAGTATAACGTTCTATAGCTGTGTAGTACGTTCTATAACTGTGTAATAAATTCTGTAGCTGTGCAATACATTCTATAGCTGCGTAATACGTTTTATAACTGTGTAATAACTGGAAATGTAGAGCTTTCCTTTTAAATTTGTCATGTTAATGCTCGATCAAGCCCTTTAACCTGTAATCTCAATGAGAGACTTAGTGAATCATTAATCAAAGCTAGATAGTCTTTATCTGAGTGATCCAGTAGCTGACTTCAGTCTTATTTACCTTCTCGATGTAACTGGATTGGAGCTCAAACACAAGCGGAACTGTGGTGCAAATAGAGATTTGTCCATATGATAGATAGTGGGGACTGTAATGATGACAGTAATTGTTTGTTATACTACACTATTCATATTGCATTACGATAAGATGTAGTGAGGTAATTCTGCAGCGCTGCTTTTATTTCATAAGTTGAATATTTAGTTGCGATTAGTTCAGGATATTTCGATAGATGAATATCTGTGTGATCAGTTCTGGCTTTTTCGATTCGGCAAGCAGATTATTTCCCAGCAGATTGAACTTGATACGGACATGATTTACACTGGTCCTAATCGGTCTGTCTGATGAGCACTGGATCAAAACTTTGCCATGCATGTGCTCAGTGGCTCATCACTGCATGCAGCATGTCCAGAGAAAAGGGCTGGAAGGGTTCCTGTGTTTATTCAAGCTTTTAGAGACATTCAAGTGAAGTAAAATGCAATTCAAACACTGAGCTGAATGGCTGATTTAAGCTTCTAGCAATGGATTTTTGGCAGTTCTATGATCTAAACTTACTATGAAGACTCACTTTAACATATAACACTACTTTGTGTATAAAACTTTCACAATTCCTCTGTTCATCTTTGTTCAGCCACCCCTTAACACTGATCAGGGTTACGCTGAATTCAGAAACATTGGGTGGAAAATGGGAATATAAGGACATCAGCCCATCATAGAGCCTCACACACACACACACACACACACACACACACACACACACACACACACACACACACACACACACACAGTTTAATTTACCTATCCAGGTGGGAGGATGACTGGAAACTGGAGATCCCAGAGGAATTCCACACCAGCACAGAGAGAATATGTGATACTCCATATAGACAGTAACCCGAGCTCAGGATCAAACCCAGAACCCTGGAGCTGTGAGGCAGCAGCAGCATTACCTGCTGCGCAGATGTACTGGATATAAAGTGCCTCATGTCAAGTCTTATGACTTCCTCTGACACCTTTCATCAGTTCCCCAGAATATATTGATGTTGCTTTTTTTCTTTTCTAAGCAAACATGTTGAAATTGAACCTTAAATTACACCACTGTAAGACAGATATTACATGATAAAATCATTGAAACTGTCTTTACTGACATTTAAAGTATACAGATGTGCTCTGTAAGGGACAGTATGTTGTGTGGTGTGGACAGTGAATTTATATCAAATAAGGCACATGCAGCTCAGACTGGCCAGTGCCAGTATGAGGTGGAGGAAGGCTTCTCAAATTCACTACCGGATATGCGTTGTGTTTTTTATGCTCGAACACACCCAGTTAATCAGGTGTGCTAACTCTACTTTCTGTGCAGTATTAAGCAATACAGTACTAACCTGCAGAGCTGTGTGTCCACAGGGACTGAACAATGATAATAACTGTATTATTATTATTATTATTATTATTATTATTATTATTGCAGAGGATTTTTGAAAAGCTTTACTCTACTTTCTACTTTGGGGATTCATGCAAACACATAATGTGGCTGAAATTGGCTGTAATTAACACATAGTTATAGTTTTATTTATGTAGTTGATTATTTAAAAACTATTTATTTATTTATTTTGTAAATAGAGCCATGTGTTTCAGGAGGGATTTATTTTAGCCTATACGAGCACAATGGGGAGAAACAGAAAGACATCGTTCTTATTTATTGCCAAAGAATTGCTAATGTGACCTCTTTGTCTCTATTAATTCCATTTATAGCTCAACAGAATCGCTTTTCTCTTCTTTATGGGAAAAGGACAAGGCTTCCCAGGCTCCTCGAGTCAATAAATAAGCATGGATGGTTTTGTATCTAGACAAGCGTGCACAGTGCCTTGTTTTTGTTTACTCATTTTTATATGCAAGAAAAGAGTCTGTCAGATACATAGCGCTTTCATTAAAATACAATACTAATGAATGAAAGCTTTATTAATCAGTAAGGTTATAGTTTTAACAAGCCAGTCGTGTTAATAAAAACTGATTCAGATTCTTTTGTTCGTTCTTTTTATGCAGTGTGGTAGAGAACTAGTGATCCATTAGTGTATTAGAATCATGCTGCTGCAGTAGACTTTCTTTTCAGAAAAGGAAACACTATTAATGTTATTGTAAAGATTTCATTAATAAGATACAGTTACTGTTCTACTGCCTGTATTCATCACATGGGTGTACTGACAATCTGAAGGGCAGCTGTGCTTAATATGAGCTGAATATATATGAGCGGGTGATGGAGGACTGACCTTTCAGAAGTGAGGATGTATGTATTCACTGTGACTAACAGCTGGTTAAACATACATCTGGGCTCTCTTCCCATCTGTCATCATTTGCTAAATTCAGTATACTCCTCTTACTTTTTAAGTTTTTTTTTTTTTTTTTTTGATTAAGCTGAATTCTTGGTGGGGCGTTTAAATGTTTAAATATAATTATATTATAAGATTGGCCTGAATCAGTCTGTGAAGATTTATATCTGATTCATAGCTTCTCGGATTTCTTTCAGATTTCGAAAGATAGCTGTATCTTTCTGCACAATCAGAAATGTCCGCTTTGTATACATCAGAAGTGTAAATGTTTGGAATTGAGGTTTTCAGAACATTCTTTTTCGCACCTTCTCTGGACACGTGTCAAAGGGTTATCACTGTGGACATGAAACTGAATGTGAGCAGCATTTTTTATACTCGCAAATCCATTTCTGTTTCCTCCTCCACCTTATTTTTATCTCTTTAACTTGCTTCAGGATGGTATGCGACTGTGGTGTGTGATTGATATCTGCTGTAGGTTCTGAGCTTAGAATTTCTGCACTGACTTCTATAATGATGTCAGTGGACAAAGTGTAAACGCTAAATACCATCATTTATTCACACAGCTTGTAGGGAAGTCATTTACAAACCTCTTCTATTCTTTATACCTTGATTGTGTTTTGTAGCACGGGACATATTTTGTATTTTACACCCTGTGGATATATTGCCTCAGGACTTTGATCGGTGAGTAAACAATGAGCATAAAAAAAATCTCTTCCAGAGCAGAAGAAGCGCTGATTGAAAACAGCGGCTTAATTTGTGTAAAGTCACTGTTTTACCATGTGGTGTACCCAGTTTGGTGCACAGACTGGGGTACTCACCAATACCAACCCATAATTTTTTGCTGGTATTAGCGGCATTTCCAATACTGGTATCAGTACTACTCTAATTAAAATGTGGCTTGTTACCTATATTCAGATACAAGGTGTCTGAAAAAGTCAGGAACAAATGAGAGCAAAAATTTCATAGACAAAAAATAAATTACAGTACGAAAGTATTCATACCCCCGAACCTATCCACATTTTATCCCATTACAATCAAAAAGGTAAATGTATTTTATTGGGGATTTTATGTGAAATACCAACACAAAGTGATGCACTGTGAAGTGGAAGGAACATGATATAAGTCAATACTTAGTAGAACCACCTTTCACTGCAATTACAGCTGCAAGTCCTTTGGGGTATGGCCCAACCAGCTTTGCACATATAGAGACTGAAATTTTGCCAGTTCCACTTTGCAACATATCTCAAGCTCAGTCGGTTGGAGGGAGAGTCATTGAACAGCAATTTTTCAAGTCTTGCCACGGATTCGTAATTGGATTTAGGTCTGGAGTTTGACTGGTCCATTCTACCACATGAATATGTTTTGATCTAAACCATTCCACTGTAGCTCTGGCTGTACGTTTAGGGTTGTTGTCCTGCAGGAAGGTGAATCTCCACCACAGTCTCATCTTTTGCAGACTCTAACACGTTTTCGGCCATGTTTTAGTAGGTTTGCAGTTGTGACATAGTTTTTCCATTTTGGAATGATGAATTGAACAGTGTTCTGTGATATGTTTAAAGCTTGGGATATTTTTTTTTAGAACCTAACCCTGCCTTAAACATCTCCACAACTTTAACCCTGACCTGTCTGGTGTGTTCCTTGGGCTCACGAGGCTGTTTGTTCACTAATGTTCTCTTAGAAACCTCTGAGGCTTTCACAGTTCAACTGTATTTATACTGAGATTAGATTACGCACGCTATTTACTAATTGGGTGACGTTTAGGCAGTTGTTGTACTGGATTTTATTTTGGGGTATCAGAGTAAAGGGGACTGAGTACAAATGCATGCCACACTTTTCAGATCTTTATTTGTAACAATTTTGAAAACCATGTCTCACTTTCCTTCCCCTTCATAAATATGCATCACTTTGTTTTTATCTGTGACATAAAAAGCCTAAACGATACATTACTGTGAGATCATGCGAATCCACCCCTTCAATAAAGAGGCGGCCGGTGGTGGTCCTCTGTGTTTTATACTTTCGTTTTCAAAAAAGAAAAAATCCTCATATTTCCTACACGCAATGTGCCTCTTGCCATTTCACACAAGTATTATAAAAATATTATATTATTTCTAAATATAAATCGGTGTTCCGGTGTCAGTGTACTTACTGCTCAAGCTGCTTTTCACAATAGGCAGAGTACCACACATCTCAGATCTGTTTCGTTTGCACCAAGATTTTCCCTTATCAGCTCAAGTCAGAAAGCAGATTTAGTCAGTTAAGCATGTCCAAAATAAATATTAAATCCACCTGTTTAATTAAAAAACCATCAACAGGTAATTATGCTCCGATATGACATGGAATGAACGCATCGTAGAGGAAGGTACAGGTTTTTACATGCAGCTCTGTGCTCGTGCAGGCTGAAATAGTGGCTGTCCCATAAGCCACAGCTGAGCAGCTCATGCTGGACTAATTCACTCAACTAATTCACCTGGACCCACTGGACTCGGACAATCAAATGGAGGTTACATGAAAATATACAGAGAAAAAAAGTGCAAAAAGTCATTAAGAAAGAAAGCACTTGGATTTGTTTTATTTACATTTTAAAGGCAGGTTCAATACAATACGTGACACACAGCCAGTGCAGGGTCACGGATCCTCAATGATAATCTATATTGAAGGTTATCGATGAGGCCGCACATTTTTTCGTCCAGCCGAAACCGAAAACAACCGGAAAGAAAGTTGCACTGTTTCACCCTATTTCACGGCCATATCGCTTACATGTGAGTACACTCTTTTTCAACATATGCATGGTGGTATATTTCACCCTGCATTAACATCATGTAGCCTGAAATTTTGTACAGTATTTTAAAAAGGAAAGCCTTCAAGCTCTTTGAAATCAACAGCTGTTATAAATGTCTGTCATTTTTCCTAAGGTTTTTCCTACAGGGACTGGGTCAGGCACAACAGACAGTAAACATAACAAGCTGCACAGTTGTACAAATGTTGCAAAACACACAAGTTGACTGCTGTCTTGAAAGTGTAGTTGTCTGTCTGCAGCAGATTTACAAGTTCCTGCAATTCCATTGGTTGCTCTTTCTAGTATTAGGTGTTATTTTGGCAGAGGTTGTAATTGTGCTAGAAATTCTTGAGCTCCTGTCACATCCTGTTTTGCTTGTGCAACAGCTTGTTATTAAAATCTGGTTACACTGCACCTGTATGCCATACTCACAACCATCTGCGAAAGCGCAAAGGTAGTCATGGAGATGCACAGCAGCCAAGGCTGAAAAAACTTAACTGTTCAGCGTTGTGTATTGCTGATTCTTGTAATGTTTTATGTGTGCATGTGTGTGTATGTGTGTGCGTGAGAGAAAGAGAGAGAGAGAGAGAGAGAGATGGATGTATTTAGTTGTGTGGGATTGTGGGAGAAAGAGAATAAGAGGGTACTGGGTGCATGGCCTCTTGGGGAGCATTAGGGGTTAGGAATGAAAAGAAAACAGCTCTCATCTCGTGCGTAAGTTTGTTTAATGGGAACATGCGTGTGTTTATCTTGGACTGAGAGGAAGTGTTCGGGAGTGTTTATAGAAGGGAAGGACAGAGTGTGTAAGAACGATGGGGAGAGAGGTGAAGGGAACAGTGGGAGTGTGTGTGTGTGTGTGTGTGTGTGTGTGTGTGTGAGAGAGAGAGAGAGAGAGAGAGAGAGAGAATGTGTTTTACAGCACTTGTGTACTCTTAATTAACCATAAAGCACTGACATTCATGCTTCTATTCCCTTAGGATTTTTGTTTAGAAATAACTATGATAAATTAATAAAAGATTAAAAAAGCCCTCCTCTGACTGAGTATTTTGACAGTCCTCTAACTCGTATAACTAGAAAAATACAGTCAGACAATTATCATGGTAAGTAGCAAATTAAGTAGCCGGAAATGTATTTCCATATGTTTTCCGTAATCATGCCTTAACTTCAGGTATGAAGCCGGACTAGATGGTGATTGGCAGGTTCCTCAGCCAATCAGGTAAGAGGTTGTGTGAGTACACTTGAAATTGAAAACAAGTCAATTGAAAGTGAGAGAAAGCACCTGATGCTACACTATAAGAGAATAACAATTCCAATTTTAGCCTGTTCTTGCTGAACAGGAAAGATAGTTGTTTTAGCTCACTAGGATATGTCAGATTTATGATTCCAAAGAATGAGCACAGTTACACCACAGCAGGTCTTTGATATACAGACACTGTTTCTTAATCAGGCAGTCTCAGAAACATCGCTCCGAAATAATAAAACAAGCTCTCATTGCAGGTTTTGCTTTTTCATATGATACTTAGTAACTGTTATAGTCATAGTGATGTGCGGCGTTTTATTCTCAGAACACTTCTATAATACCGAGCAGTCATGAGTCGGGACTTGTGTTGTAAACTGCCCGAGATTGCTTTTATACTGAGCCTGTCACTACACCATTGGTGTCATTACTGTTGAGGTACTCTATGATTTGGGACACGGCTCTGGAGTCTGTGTAAGTGTACCTGCAGGCGTGAGATTCATCAGCGTGGTCGAGGAGGAAGCAGCACTATTCTAAATAAGGATGAGAATTCCCAAGGTCCACCCGCTATATTTTCATGACACCTAAGAGTCAATTTGATTTGTAACAAGTATCGCAATTCTGTAAATATCCTGATTTGATATTACAACGGTTTCCCATTTCTTTGTTTTAAAACCATGAACCATAAAAATAAATGTTGACTGAAGTTTAACCTTCAACACTTTATTTATGAGCTACACAACTGAACTGAGCAGGAGTAATTAAATGGAACCTTTCTTTCATTCATTCATTCATTCATTTATTTTCTAAGGCGCCTAATCCTAATTAGGGTCACGGGGAGGCTGGCGCCCATCTCAGCCAACTCTGGGCCAGGGCGAGGTACACCATGGACAGCTCACCAGGCCATCGCAGGGCAGAAACACCTTAGAAATTTACTTCAGATACAATGAATGAAAAAATCGATTGAGCCAGTGTGACAATACATGAATCGTTGCTCAAAAGAATAGCCATACATAACTGAATTGATTCTTTCTCTCACACACACACACACACACACACACACACACTGTTTCTAATTCTGAACAATACAAACATAATAATATTCAAGGCAATTTTATGAAGGTATAATCATTTAAGCGTAGCCTAAATGAGTATGAAGGTACATTTTATTGGTCAAATGAATGCAAGACAGCAAGCAGTGGTGGCCTGGTGGTAGCGTGCTGGCTTACTGATCCGAAGGACGGGGGTTCAAGCCCCACTTTTCCCAAGTTGTCACTGCTGTCCCCCTAGTGCAGCTAACTGGATTATCAAAGGCTAGCCATGTATCTCACTGTCTGTGGTGAGAGGCCTGTAAAAGAACCATTGCTGTCATTCGTCAAGGGTAGGCCACTGGGTTGCCATCAGCGTGTTTCAGCCCTGCAAATCCCTGGTGAGCTGTCCAGGGTGTACTCTGCCCTCGCCCAGAGTCGGCTGAGATGGGCGCCAGCCTCCCTGCGACCCTAATTAGGATTAAGCAGTTCAGAAAATGAATGATGAATGAATGAATGCAAGTCTTTTAACGTGACACATCATAGAGTCACTTGCTGGATGTAATATAATGCTGCACTGTGTCACAGGAGGAGAGTCTCAGATTGCCAAATTTGTCTGTAATCAATTCTTTCCTAATATCTGGAATTTTTTGTCCATCAGTGAACATCATGCAACATAGAGAATAAAATCATTAGGTTTAAAGTTTTATAGTGAATTCTAGTTGACTTTTAGATGTGCTTTTTTACTTGTACAAAGAATATATTAAAAAACTAGAAAAGCAGACCTCTGCCAAGGTCGTTCAGTACCCCAATATGGTATTGTAAGACATGCAGCATTTTTATATATGCAACATTTGTTTACAACAAATGCACAGCTTCTTATATTATTGCATTGTGTATAGGGCCTGCCTTGAATAAGAGGCCTTGTGCTCGGATGAGGAAGTATTAATCATTGGATTATTTTTGTGATAATTGGCAAAAAAGTTATACAGAAAGGTAAAGGAATGAGATTACACCATTCAACACAAGCCTGGAAGTTATGCTTCGGTATGGTCCGGACACAGTAACTCGGATGACTACGTCATCCCCGCTAAGAAATCCTAAAAAATTCCCTGCATCCAGACAATAATCTTGGATCGCTGCCAAAATGTAATCAATTGTTCCTTGTATCATTTCTGATTCATCCTGAAATTTTCATCAAAATCCGTTTTTGACTAATGTTGCTAACAGACAGACAAACAAACAGAGAGTCAATTAAACAAGCCAGTGCCAGTAAAAATCTAACCTTCTTGGTGGAGGTAATAATAATAATGATGATGATAATGGGCTCAGCCAGCCACGGCCGTTGGAGACAGCCTCAGTTAGCTGCGGTTGATGCCACGCCGACAAGGGCAACCCACACAAGTGAAGGAATTGCAGGTGAGGCGCACTGAAATCGATGGTGAGGGGTGAAGTGGAAAATACCACAAAATAAATATTGAAAAGGACTGACTCAGACATGTCGACCTTTAGGATACGTTTGATTTAGGGATCATTAAAGTATATAGTTACCAGTGTGGGTTCTGGGGGTGGAGATTAGGGACCATGGAAGAGAACCTCATGGGGAACATGTTTGGAAACGTCTGGTGTTTGTAATGGAGATGGCAATGCAGTGAGGCATCTGAAGGTGTACAGTTCCCACTGAGTGTCATCGTATTACTTAATAACAGGCACATCAGTCAGATTGGTTTTGACAGGTTGAATATTTCTAGTTACGTTTGTGAATCCTAGTTTCTACTGATGTGTGTATTTTTCTACTATAGATCCAGCTGTTTGTTAATATCCAGCTAACCTTTTATTTTTGTGTATGTTTTCAGATCAAGGGTCTAGAAGGATCATGAGGTAGTTGGGCTTGCTGGGACCTTGTTGAGGAGAAAAGCTATAAGATCATTGAGTGCAGAGGGCGGGGTCATCTTGCACGGAAAGGGGAGAGTGTGGTTTGGAAGCGCTCAGCTTTCCTGGGCAACAACGAGTGGATGAAGATGAGGAGCAACATGGTATTGCTGTCCTGCCTGCAACTGCTGTGTGCTGTGTCTACACTGATGGCTTATCCCTTCACACCTCCTCTGGACCTGGATGTCACAGCCAGAACTACTGTCTTTTTTAATGGTATGAGTCACTTGCTCTAACAGCCACGAATAAGTATGACTAAGTTCTTCTTTAAGTGATATTATAACTTTTTATTGAATATACCTATTGAGGCAGGCTTTACTTTAAATAGTAGATGTAGCGATGTGTACTTTATTTTTTGGTTTGTATCCCATTTCCTTTCAGTTTAGTTTTATACAGGAGGACAAGATTATTTTCCCTTCTTGCATAATCCTATCTGGAAGGAAGATGTTTAGTATACGCTTCCACTGAGACATGTGAGGCCCACCAGGGCTTCTTTTCATGCTTGGAGAAGCGCACCAGACACTCAAGATTGACAAATGAGGAATGGCATTGTTCCTAGTCAGAGAGCAATGCTGTCAGGTCGACTGCACTCTTTTGCACACAGCGTATAGAGCAGAGTCACTCGCACCAACTCCAACTCTCCTTTTATCTCCTACTTGGAGTTAAGCAAGCATGGATGTCAAAATTCCCGAGGCACATATGACAAGAGCAAATGTTTCCCAGACCCGCCATGATCAGCCCCAGAGCAACAGTGCAGAGTGTTACAGCAATCCTCAGAGCTGAAAGTTCCCAGTGTGCACCAGCTCTGACTCTGTAGACATCTAAGCAAGCTCACTTCTATTTCTGGCATGCTCAAGCATGACCTATTGTTTTGATGACCAGACGGCTTAGCGAACAGGCAGGCAAAAGTATACGAAACAGCACTTTTTTCGACGTGTGACGCTAGTGCTGACGCAACTGATTTGTGTACACATGTTATGCAAGTATGCCCATGAAATCCTATCATTCATCTTCTAGCCGCCCACATGCTCTGCCTTTTTCCTCTACTCTTCCTCACCTCCTCCTAATGCATGTATCTAATCTTTTTATATCAGCCAATAACTTCGAAAATCTGTTCTTCTTAGAGTTTCTTAGTAACTTGTTTATTATATAAAAGTATGAGATGGTACCCAGGTCTCTCTCTACCTCATCCACTCGATCATTTCATTTAGTCACCCTGCGTGCTTAGATTCAAGATGCTGGGCATTTAAAAAGAAGTTGTTTAACCTTACAAGCAGATTCTATTAATTTCCAGTGAAAGGTAGAAAAAAGTTTGTTGGAGAGTGTGTGAAATCTTATTCTCATATTATTGAATAGGTAATCGATACTACTACTGTTTTTTATTTATTATTCATTTTATCTGCATGTTTTCTTTACAGCAGCTTTTTATTTTCATTTAAAGACCTCAATAGACTTGTATTAAATTTTGGATATTATACCAACAACACAGGAATCATTCATTCATTCACTATCCATATGGCTGATCCTATTTAGGGTTGCGGGGAAGCTGAACCCCATCCCGGCCGAGTCTTGGCGTACACCATGAACAGCTCGTCAGTCTGTCGCTGAACCAACACAGACAAACAACCATTCCCACTTACATTTATTCCTAGTGTCAATCCAGAATAGCCAATTTGCCTAATGTGCATGTCTTTGGACTGTAGGAGGAAGCCAGAGTGCACTGAGGAAACCCATGCAAACACAGAGAAAACATGCAAATGCTACATGGACACGCCCTCGCCAACCACGGGGATCGAAACCAGGACTTTCTTGCTGTAATGTGGAAGTGCTAATCACAACACCACTGTACTGCCCTGCTATACAGGACAATGGGGTAAAATGTTAGATTGTTGAACAGGGAATGAAGAAAGAGTTTTAAGGAAGATAAAATTCATTCATTCATTCATCTTCTGAACCGCTTATTCCTAATTAGGGTCGCGGGGAGGCTGGCGCCCATCTCAGC
>JAOUQZ010000039.1:12008471-12033002 GCA_028564935.1 Neosilurus hyrtlii
AGAGAGAGAAAGAGAGATAGAGAGAGAGAGAGAGAGAGAGAGAGAGAGAGAGAGAGACTGTCCCCACAGAGATAGCTTGTATTATACTACATCAAGACTTAATTAAATAAGTTATTTCATTAATGGCAATGTCACGGCCGCAGTCCTCGTCATAGCAATGTTTTCTCTTGATTACGGCTTAGAAAGAAATGTGTCCAGGCTCCCGAGTGGTGCACCTCTGTCAGCTTGGAGATGGTTTCAATCCAGGTTGATGCTGTAGCAATCCATTGACCAGAATCCAGCTAATTGGCCAAGCTCTTCCAGAAGGAAGATATGGCATAAGCTTGCCTTCCTGTCACTCACCAGCCAATCATGGCTGTCTGTGAGCTCATTTGTTCAAAGTGGCGGATAGCGCTTGACCTCCGAGTGTGTTCAACTAACCCCAAATTTTTTTTAAAGATGAACAGCAATTTGTAAAGATGTGGGTGGCAGCATTGCGTGTCACAAAGGGGTTATGTGCCAACCCATCCTAACACGCACAGCCACACACACACACACACACACACACACACACACACACACACACACACACACACACACACACACACACACACACTTTGTAGTAGAGTAGTTAATGCACTACTTTAGGAGGATATTCTGCGATTTACAACATGAACTGTTCTAAGAATTGAACTGAATATGAATAGTTCATTTAGACTGAACAAATACAGAGACAGGTATGAATCTGAGGTGCATTATTCCATTAGGTTTTTGTTTGTTGTTTTGTTTGTTTGTTTAAAAAGGGTGTAAGCAGGAGGGCACTGGTGTTATTTATGTCGGGTCAGGACTGCAGTGCCTTAGATCATGCTGCTGCAAGTTTGTTTATATACTGATAAATAGATTTCTAAGTAAATCCACTGGAAAATATTATTGGCGTGTACAAACAATAACAATGTCTGAATGAGCAGTTTACTAGTTATTAGTTGTGAACATATCGTGTGAAAGATCTATTAGAGTTAACGGACAGTTCATTTGAGCACCTGGGTATTTTACAGTGGGCTCTAATTTTACAGAAGGTAGTGCATAGGTCCCTTTATAAAACTGTAGTGAGGGAAGTGAATTCAGGATTCTGCTAGTGATTGCACTGAAAACAAAGCATCATAACCCATCCTTCCATCAGCCGTGTGTATGTTACAAATTAAGCAGTGTTAAACCATAAAACTAAGATGTTTTCATATTTCTGTGGTCCCATGCATGAACCTGATATCCTGACTGTCCAGTACAGTATAATGTGGTACCTTAGTGTAGTATTAAGTAGTAAGCACTGGTTGCGTACTGAAGTTATGGTGCACCATGGGTAAAAATATAGTGAATAAATGTGCTGTATAGTAGAGAGGAGTGTGACACGTTGCACGCTTCTTCTTTGGCCATGTGCCGGGATCTGATAGCAGTGAACTTTGAATTCCTGATGGCTGGCTGGAGATTGTGTTGCTGATTCACTTTTTTGAGGTGTTTTGTAGAAGTGAAGGGTGCTGCTTTATCTCTGTGAGTGGATGGGAATGTATGCGTGATTGCCTGTGTAACCTACCTGTGTTTGGAGGTTGTGACGCTTCATGGGTTCAGGAAACTGAAGAAGTGTAGACAGACTCACTTTGAATTTTGTGCTTTTTGGCAGCTATATTGTTATGCGGTCTCACTCTGATATGTAAACACACACAGGCACACACACACCACACTGCATCCAACCCCCCACCCCCCGTCTGTTTCAGTCTCTCTCTCTCTCTCTCTCTCTCTCTCTCTCTCTCTCTCTGTACATCAATGCCACTGATGTACAGCATTGATGTACAGAGGCTGGATGTTTGTAAAAACAAGGTGGTCCAAAACTTCAAACAACTTTTAATAGTTTGAATGTTTGGCCCAGTTTTCTGTTCATAAGGCGAGCGCACACACACACACACACACACACACACACACACACACACACACACACACACACACACACGCACACACGCACACACACACACACACACACACACTAACTTTCATACACACCCTATTTAAGAGATAACAATAAGACTGCTTTTACTTGAGGAGTAACTATGAATAATGTGTTTGTGTCAAGTGATTCATAGGTAAAATACAGGGTAGCATCAGCAGGGAGTCATACAGCACAGTCATCCAATGCCCCCCAATTCCTCCTCCCTTTTCAGAGACTAACTACACTCTGCTTTATCCTCTGCCACTCTCTGGCTTCGTTTGACATCCCTGTCCCTCAAGCTGATTGCTAAAGCATTCTGAATACACTGCACAGTGCAAACCTTCCCATTACTGCCTCGAAACCTCTTCCCTCAAGAAACACAGGAGAAAATACATTTATAGAATGTTATTTTGTTTGTGTAACCAATGTTGCATGTTGTATAAATGGAAATGTGACTTTCTTGATTTACAAAATCTCATTCCATCTCTTATTTCATCTCATTTTCTGAACTATTTTATCCTTTGTTGCGGGGAAGCTGGAGCCCATCCCAGCCAACTCCGAGCAAAAGTGGGGTAGACCCTGAATAGCTCCTTAGGCAATCACAGACACACGCGCGCACACACACACACACACACACACACACACACACACACACACACACACAATTATTCACAGTCACATTTACACTTGGGGCAATTGAGAATATCCATTTAGCCTAGTTTAGCCATTTAGTCTATGGACTGTGGGGGAAAAAACGGAGTACACAGGGGAAACCATGCCAGCACTTGGAGATCATTCAAACTCCACACAGAAATTCCCTCACTGAATCCGGGACTTGAATCCAGGACCTTCTTGCTATGAGGTGGACGTGATAACCACTATGCCACCATGCTGCCTGATTTTGAAAATTGTTTGTTAAATTGGCAAACATCATACACATATGTGTAATCCATACTACAAATCAAACTGCATAAAAAAAAATTGTCTTGCCATTGGTTATCATGCATATTTTTTCCATGATGTGGACGTGAAGGGGCGGGACTCTGTACGAGTTGTCAATGTCAGCGACTGAGAATACCCCCGAGAACATTTAGTGAAAATCAGTCATTTTAAAAACCCACGTTAAGACAAATCGAAATAATGCAGTTTATGACATAAGAAATGTGACTGTATAAGTGAAGGACAGGCTGCTCTCTCTGCATATAAACATAAGCTGTAAACAAAGTTAAACTTTCATTTTCCTCGTTATTAATTTACCTTTGTATGCAAGGGCAGTGATTTAAGCAACTTCATATTACAGTGGACTGGCGATCCTGTTCAAGTGGTTTATAGCTTCATTGCATGTATATACTTTTTTTTTTGTAAAAATATTCAGTGCAACGTCAAATGAAATTAAATTGAATATTATAGCCGTGTGAGGCTTTAGTATGACCTCTGTATGTGGTGTGTGTTGTGTGCATCAGAGCTGTGGGGTTGCAGACACTTCAGTGGATCTGCTCTGAACTACAGTACCCTGCTGCTGGAGGAGGAGCCAGGTTTGCTGTATGTGGGAGCTCGAGGAGCGTTATACGCTCTTCAGGCCTCTGATATCTCCAGCTCCAGTCAAATAGTGAGTAGTTCACAGGCATGTCATAGGTTTGGTGTTTTTTTGGTTTTGTTTAAAATCTACCATTGAGTCCATGATATAGTGGGAAAACAACCTTGCAGATTTTCTGATGTAAAATAGAAACTTACTCTTTCAAAGACAGTATATACTGTGCATTCACTTTATTAGGAACACCTGTACACAGATTCTTATTGCTTTTCTGACAGCTCAGCCCATTCTAACCATTCTTCTCTGACATCTGACATCAACACTCTGTTTTAGCACAAATAGAACTGCTACTATCACTAGTGTGGTTTTTGTTTTTCACACCATTCTGTGTAAAATCTAGTGTGTGTGAAATTCACAGGAGATCAGCAGTTTCTGAAATAAACAAACCAGCCCAGTCTGGAACCAGCAACCATGCCATATTTAAACTCGCTGAGATCACATTATTCCTCATTTGGATGTTTGATGTGAACATTAACGGAAGCTGCTGACTTAATTCCGCATAGTGTTATCCATTGTGCGGTTGGTACCTGATTAACTGGTAATTGCATGAATGGGCAGGTGTACAGGAGTTTTTACTAAAGTGTATGGTGAATGTCGATATCTCAAAGCAAAGACACTTTGGCTAATAAATAAGCTTGTTAAACTTTTCCTGATCCAGATTGACTGGGAGGCACCTGAAGACCAGAAGCAGCTCTGTCTGAACAAAGGGAAAGATAACAAGGTGAAGATGATGCACATAAATCTCGTATTGTCCTGTTTCACTTTACTGACAGATGTATTCTCTATTCCAGACCGAATGTTTTAACCACATCCGATTCCTGCAGAGATTCAACAGCACTCACTTATATATTTGTGGAACTCATGCATTTAACCCATTGTGTGCTTATATTGTGAGTAAAGTATTGAGAACGCTATAGGAGTCCACTCTTTGTTTTATAGATTTATAACTTTACTTACACTTTAGTGTTATAGTATGCTTGATGCATCTCGTTTCTCCTGTGTTTTGCAGGATAGTAGAGAGTTTAAAATGTCTCCTGTGTTTGAAGAGGGCAGAGAAAAGTGCACTTATGACCCTGCTAAAGGCTACACAGGCCTGCTTATTGGTAAGGAAATAATCTGCACAAGTTTACACTGTGACAAGCCTTAGCATGACCTCACATAGAACTGTAACTACAGCGACATGGAAATTAGTTTTTGGTAATAATGCTGCTAATCATAAAGATTACAAGAAATCTCTGGTGCAGGATGGTCACCGTTTGTCCATTTTTCTATAGTTCACTTCGTCCCAGGGATAAGACGTGGACAGCTTAATTTGGAACTGAAAGATTAGTAAGGATTATCATTTAATTCTAAACAAGAGCTCCCAGAGAGCACACACCTCTGCCAAGCCCAGCAATCTTCCATTTGAACCAAAAGGTCAAAAATAGTTATGTTAAATGTTAAAGAATCCTTTAAAAACTTCATGGATCCAGAATGTAATCTCAAATCTAATGTCGTCCTTGTCCAAAGCACCACTTTTGGTAGAAATTTGTAGTCCACGCATGACTTTTTACATAGTCTCGCTAAAAAAGCCACAAACCGAAGTTAAAACATATCCTCCTTGGGAAAGGCAACAAAAGTAATATGAATCTTGTGTATAAATTACACAGTAACTGTATACATGTTACACACATGGGCTGCTATCATCTCCTCAATCGGGCAGTATAAATTGATGCACTCAATGCACGAAAAGACTTTCAACTACATTACCCAGAATGCACTGCAGCCAGAAAGCATGTGATTGTTGCACGATTTAAATTTAAAAGGAGTTCAATGTATAAACCATGCTGGTTTATTATTTATTTATTTGTTTGTTGTTTGTTTTTTTTGTCTTAGTGATTTATAAATGTATAAGTATTAAGCAAGAGCAGACTCCAGATTTTCAGTGCCTGGATTTTACTCCTATGCCCAACCCAAGGCTGTGCTAAGAGGATCTGTAGTCTTTCCTCCTCAATCACTCAGTATAAAAGAATCAAGCACTAAGTGATTTTCCACTACATTTCCCAGAATGCCTTCAGCCTGGAAGCTAGGAAGCAATAATTGTTCTCTTAGAGTATACCATTTTTCACTCATAAATTTTCACTTTTAATCTTTGAATCTTGGAGGGTTTTTTTATTTTATTATTATTTATCACATTACCCACCTCCAACGGGCTGCATTTAATTTTTTTATTTGTCTATTTGTTTGTTTTGTTTTCATCCCACATTTGTGCTAATATACTGTCAAATTCATAACATAAGGGCTGATGTGGTGAAAATATTTTCTGTGGTAACTTTATGGTCATAAACCTTTCATGTTTAATGAGAATCATAATCCTTTTCCTCTTCTCAGATGGCCAAATGTACACGGCTTCTCAGTATGAGTTCTGGAGTTCTCCAGACATTCGTAGGAACTCTCCAAACCCCATGTTGAGAACAGAGGAGGCCCCTACTCGCTGGCTTTATGGTCAGTGTATTACAGCATATGGAAAAGACATCTACAGTTATTACTGGTGTATTTATAGACTGATATTTTATAGTTTTATGGCTTTCCATAGATTTGTATAGCGATGGTTTCCATAAGTGTCTCCAGTGAGAATTAAGGTCATTTTCTCCACCCTGAAAACACATGATATTAACAGAAAACTGTTGGGTCTTGTGCAGAGGCTGATTTTGTGGCGTCTGCGCTGGTGAAGGAGAGTGTGACTAGCACTGTCGGAGATGACGATAAAATCTATTTTTTCTTCACGGAGAGGAGTCAGGAGCATAGCCTGTACTCCAGCTACAACAGGGTGTCACGTGTGGCCCGTGTGTGTAAGGTATGAGCTATCCCATTCTCAGCATACATAATTAATATGTAGCCCCCTGCTGTCCTATAACAGAGATGTGAAATAAGGTTTTATAAACTTTTGACCTTTGAACAAGTCTTCATAGGGTTGGAGTTATATTACTGTTATAATCTTTATTACTCATAGATATGCACGGCTGTTTTCTGTATGTGTGTTATGAATCATTTTATGACATTCCTATTCATATGAACTGGGAGCACTTCATGCACAACCAATGATTGTATGATTTGGGTCGGCGGGAGTCCTAAGGTGTGTCCTAACCTTCTAACGTACCCTGCCCAGTACCACAGCCTTTCACGTGTTGCGAAGGTCTGGAAGACCTGGCTCTGTCTTGCGTACTATATGGAAGCAAAACTTGGTGTATACATGTGTCCCACTTTTACCTCCTGAAAATGTTTCATCTATGATCACTGAGACAGATCCTGAAGATCAAATGGTGTCCAGCTCTGAGGTGGTAAACTCCATGATCTGCAGTAATGAGATGGCTCAGCCATGTCTGCGGGATGCCAGACCACCGCTTTCCAAAGCAGGTGGTGTTTTGTGAGTTTGCTAATGGTGGAAGTACTGTATTAAGAAGGACATGAAGATCTTTTATCTTGAAAAAAATGGTTGGTACCAGCTTGCGACTGCCTGTCCAACATGGAGGCACCACACTGCAAGTGCTAAACTGTTCTTTGAAAATAGACTCAAACGGCAGTAGGAGTAAAAGTGTGACAGACACCACAGAAAAGTCACCCATCATTAATCATGACAGGGACGATAAGTAAGTATGATCTGTGTTCAGCATGTGGATGCCCACTGAATGATGCAGTGGAATGTTTCAAAGACTGAGGACAGAGAACATTACAACAAGAGCTGTGGATTTAATTTACAATCAGAAGAAAAACAGCTTTGATAACCAGCCTTTATCATTCAAAAGCTATTTAGAGAAATCTGAGATTAAAATTTTACTCTGATGTTTTTACTGTATTATTAATTGTGCAGACTACCGGGTAGATAGCTAACTTGATGGATTATATGGGTTTTACCCCCTGTTTTTTGTGTGTTAGTGGATAATCATTAAACTGAGGTTAAGATACCATTACCATTCATTAACATTAATTATGAATTACATAAGGTGGCATGGTGGTATAGTGGTTAGCATGTCCGCCTCACACCAAGAATCCTGGGCTTGGCGAGGACATTTCTGTGTGGAGTTTGCATGTTCTCCTTGTTCTTGCGTGGGTTTTCTTTGGGTATTTCTCCTTGCGTGGGTTTTCTCAGGATACTACTTGGGTTTCCTCCCACAGTCCAAACACATGCACATTAGGCTGTTTTATTAATTAAGTTGTCCCAGATTAAATTGTCCCAGGTGTGAGTGTAAGTGTGGGTGTTAATGGTTGTGTGTTTTGGCCATGCGATAGTGTACCCCACCTTCTCCCAGAGTCCGTTGAGATAGGTTCCATCCTCAGATGACTCTGGGAGAGCATGAATTATATTAGTAGAAGTTCCTTATAAGAGTAATAAAATTGTGTGTGTTTGTGGACCAAACAATTGTTTTTTTTACAGCAAAAAGCTGAAACCTCTTTAGTTCGCTTTTCTTTGCCGCTTAACACGACCCTTAATAGAGTTTTCACATCAGCGCAGTGGGTGTAGCTGCCAAGAGTCTCTCTCACATGCTGCTTTTCCCCCCACACACTCCACGCAGAGTGCCAGTCTCAGATTACTTTAAGCTCATTGCTCTCAGTCAGTGATTCTCAGCCTTGCAGTTCTGTCTTTATAAGAATTTATTCATCCATCACACTGTTGCTTTCTATCCTGTGCAATCAGGGTGATGTAATGTAGTACATTTTCCTTGCCCAGGCGAAGCTTATGGACTCATGTTTACACAGTCAGGATGTTCTGCCACGATTCTCATTAGAAGATTTGGCTTTGTGTGATACACTTTTACCTAGTTATGTTCTGCATTGGCAATGCTGAATCTACAGTGAACTCCAAGTCCTGCTATAACTTATGGGTGCAGTCGGGTTCACGTCACTTCCGCTGAGCAATGGCCCGCCGCCATATTTACTCAGCGGGCCATATGAAAACAAATGACCCGTCAGTATCGTGTCGTGTCAACAAGCACCTCCTGCAAAGTGTCCGGATCATTTGCCATGGCCTATGACGACACAGACAACCTTGATGAGTCAGTTAGTAATCTTTATGAGGAGAAGTTGATAGCAAGTGGACTGATTAAGTGCCCGTACAAGCTACCAGCTAGAAAATCGGTGAATGACCCTAGCTGATGTGCAATGGCCTGACGTTAGTATGAGTCAAAATGTCGTACCATTATCAAGCTGGGTTGGCTACTGAGGCTTTTGGAAGACATAGGCAGAAATTAGCTTTATAGGTTTACCAGCAGATCGGTGGACTAACACTCATTTAGAATGTGTAGTACCCAGGTATTTACCATTATCTGCCCAGATTTCCCTATAAGGATTTATACATTTTTGTACTCTTGTCATCCATGTTATTATGAAAGCCAGCATAAGTAGTATTACACTAAGTGCAATCCGTCAATAATTTTTATACAATTTTTTCAGTTAATGTATTTTAATGCAAGATTAATGTTGGTAACATGTATATATTATTCCAATACACATCTTAAACCATTTTAATTGCATTTAAAATATGTACGTATATTGTACATCCTTTATTCCTACTATTTCAAACTTAAGGCCTTTAAAAAATATCAACTCACTGGTGACAAAATGCTATTAGGTGTCATTTATCCATCTGGCTTTCATGCACACTTAGCTCTCAGCCACTTACTGCGTCTTTGCCCACTTAGTGACTTCAACTTACTTGTTTTTCTTTACACTGGACCTACAGCTCACTGCACAGCAACGTTTGGGCATGATGAGAGACTAGTTTAGCAATATTATAGCTCTCAGACATTTTGACTCATGCTAACGTCAGGCCACTGCACATCTGCTAGGGTCATTCACCCATTTTCCAGCTGGTAGCTTGTATGGGCACTCAATCAGTCCACTTGTTATCAACTGCTGCTCATAACGATTCTTTGACAAATAGACCATGACAAATGATATCTTGAAAACAAGCTATACAGTTCATATAAAGTGTTTATGAATTTTTACATTATAATAATGTAAAAATTCATAACACATTATCTGAACTGTATTGCTTGTTTTCACCGAGCTCAAAATTTTCGCTGCCGTACATCATTTTAGCCTGGATGTCCCATTGCACCCATTGCTGCAATTGACTCAAAGATTAAATTGAAACTCGTCATCTATTATTCATGGAAGTCTTACTCTTCACTGAATCTTTTAGATTGTTATCAGAAGTCTTCTTAAAAGTTGCTGATTGATCTGTTACAGTTAATTAGGACAAATTATATATAAAATAATCTTTAAACTGAAATGTAATGAGTCTTGCAGAAGTATTCAAAGTGTGTATATTGTGCTGTGTGGCCTGTGGGCAGACTCGTGATCTTGCCAGCCGATACATTAAGATCATTTTAATGAACAAATGATCCTTCATTATCTTCATGCTAGCAGCAAAATACACTGCACACACAGACTAACAAAAATTCTTCACATGCTAAAATCTATTACCAACCATCTGAAAAGTGTTCTTCTCCTTTAATATTCTTTTCTTCAATTCCTAATTAAAATATACAGTATGTGTAGCATGATAATATTTTCTCCCAGTATTAAACATGTAAGTGCAATAAAAAAGATGTTCTACTTGGACTCGCAGAGTTGTGAGGTGGAGGAATATCCATTTTTAGATAAGGATTGTAATTATTTTGATGGTGATTCACACAGTCTCAAGCTGATGATTACTGCGTCTGCAGTGTCTTTTCACTTTGACCTGTTTATATTAAAGGGGTTTTGGTCTGGTGTATTTCATTATAGCTCAGTGTGCACAGCCTGTTAAAATCCACCGGCCCAGGGGAGGTGCCCAGCTGGGAGAAAACTGCATGCAGAGGCATTTGGTGTAGTTTCCAATAAGAGCTGTTTTCCTCCCGGGAATCTGGGTGTAAATGAAACTTACTAAATCCATCTCACAGCATGTACAATGCCTTTTCTCACCCAGTCCAACCTGCTCTAATTCCCCAAGATCACACTTGCAGAAGAATAAAGCGAACCTGCCAAGAGCAAATTAGTGATTCATGGTTGACTTAAGTATACTGTTCATTTGATCTCCACCTTGGTTTTCTGGAATAGAATTATAATATAATAATATTGTTTACCTAAAAAAAAAAGAAGAAGAAAAAAGGAATCACAGCAGGATTGTCTTTAATGGTGTGTTTGCTAGTGTTGGGCAAAAGATTTTATGTATACATCATAACCCAGAAATTTTATTATATTCTCAAGCTCAGTATACTCTATATGATTTGTTTGAAGAGACCTAAACAGATGAATTAGATTCAAATGCCTATGAAATATGTAGTGTTGATAATGATTAACACAACACATATTATTTAATTGGGTCAGTGTAGTTCGTTTTTGCTAAACCTTTTAAAAATTTATTTGTTTTATGGCTTGAAATACAATGAACAGCATTCAGTAATATCAAAATATCCTCTGTATTTTTTCCCCATTCTCTGTTCTTTTCTCCTGTAGAGCGACAGAGGTGGTCTCCTGACCCTGCAAAAGAAGTGGACGTCCTTCCTGAAAGCTCAGCTGGTCTGCTCACTGCCTGATTATGAATTCCACTTCAATGTTTTACGCAGCATGTTTGTGCTGGAGGGTCCCAGGCCTGAGGACACTATGCTATATGGCATCTTTGGTCTGGAATGGTAAGCACAATAAGTCTTTAAGTTCTGTTTCATTTGTCGTCTTGATTTGGTGAATCATTTGAGGCTTGATTGCTTTCCACTGAAAATAAAAAAGTATAACTTTTTCTCTGTGAATCTGGACTGAATCATGCAGGCAGCTGAAATATAGGCAGCAAGCGCTCACATGAGTCATTCCTGCAGTTATACAAGAAAGCCGCAGAGATTCTGATCCGGACTTTGCTCAAGTAGATGAGTGCCTGATAGAATGCAGTGACACCCACTGCTGAGGATCATTTCAGTGAACAGTGAGCTTTCATCAATGTAGTGTGGTGCCAGTCTCTTCATGAGTACCTGTGTCCATTTGGCCATGCACCTCATGTTTGATGTGTCTGTCCTCAAGCTCTCAAAAAATATTCCTGCAGCATAATCCCAGTAAGAATAGTTGGCAGGCCTTTTATCTTTTATTCATAAGCAGGTCCAACACTCTGAAAGATTTCAGAATATACCATGGATAATCTCTGAAGGTCAGCACCTCTTTGTCTCTGTTTAACAAAAAATACTGTGTCTGTAAAGCGGAGGAAACCTTGCTTTCTGTTGTGGCTAGGCAATTCTTTTGTATGCTAAGAGAAGAGCAGTTTTGATTAGTTGACAGGCTGGTGTGAGATTTGACATGTGAACTGCAGGTGGATAAATAAATAAGGGACAAATGATTGGACAGGGAATAACTCGGTGTCTGTTGACTCGGAGAGGTGAAATAAGGGAGGAAACATTACTTTGAGAACCCTACTATTTTGAGCTGCTTGTGGTGACCTTCACATTCAGGTCAAATTGTTTGTAGTGGCCACAAGCCATGAACTTGAGCAGAAAGTGTTTGTATGCGTGGTTCATTGATTATGCAATGTTTGTGTGCTCTTGTAGATCTGCTGAGAAAAGATTGGCCAATCAGATTTCAGCAAGCATTTGAGAGGGTTAATCTATCATAGCTACCGGCACAAAATCCTGGCCATGTGTGCAATCTTTAGTAACCTTCAGTACCTCAGACTAACTGACCACTGGCACTATATCTGTTCTACAAATGAAAAACAGGTCCACTCACTTAAATATTTAAGTCCAGTTTGTGCAAATTATACGACATTTGTAAAAAACATGGCCACCATATTCAAGTCAATTCATGCGGAGTAGAGCCTGCTTTACACAATTAACTAAAACTCATGAAAACTCATTCTGTGAGCAGAGCAAAAGCCTATTTGTTATGGGTGCTTTTTTAATCCCATTCAAACTATATACTACGCAAAAACATAGTTTTTTTATAGTGGGACAGTGATGTTGCCTGCTCCGTCATAATGCCCGCACATCTCATGGCGGCATCTTTTGAAACTCATTCAAAGTTTGAATAAAGGTTGGTTTTTTTTTGTTTGTTTGTTTTTGTTTTGTTTTTTTATTTTAAAATTGCGAGGGCCATATAACCCTAACCCTGACCTCTAACCCTAGGATTTCAGAATTAGTGACCGTGACAAACCGTCAGTGTTTATATGCGGTTTTGATTCAAGCATAATTCACTTTGGAATGTCTGTAATCCCACAGCTACCAATCAGATTGCACCATTCCTGTTTAATATATAATAAATAGCAATTATTTGCTAAAGGTGAGGTAGGTACTGCTGAGTAGTACTATTAGGAATGGTAAGGGCTTTTACACTCGAGCCTACTTGCTCATCAGGCCAGAGCTTATCTGCGTTTCTGTAGCTGTAAAAAATTTACACACCTCTTCAATTGGTGACCCTAAAGTACAATATAATGATAAATTGAGTACTTAACAACAGAAACACCATTAGCCAGTGAAGTCTTCATTAAGTATTTGACAGTGTAAGAATGTTCATCTGTTTTTTTTTTTTAAAAGTTTAATATTCAAGGGCTGGTAACTGGAGGTGCTATTCTCATAGAATGCTTGTACAACTTATTAATTTATTTTTGGGCCACTTCTCTTTATCATCTACAGCTCTCCTCACCTCTTTTTCCTCCTTTTCAGTCACTGGTAAAATATGCTTGTTCTGTGCCTGTCCCCTTTCTACCCAATGTCAGAAGAATGTACTGCAGCTCTTGATGAGTTTTGTGTCTGTCCCACTCGCTCGCCCCCATCCCTCTACCTTCCTTTATATCTCTTTGACGTCTTTTTTTTTTATATAGATTGGTAATCTATTTTCATGTTGCCATGGTTACCTTGTGGGCTCTTGGAGCCTCTGTGCCAACATGCCAAGACCTTGAGAAACAAAGAAATCAGCCGAGGCTCAGAAGCAGAGAGCCTCTTGAGCTGTTGCAACAAGCCCACCCACTATAAACTGTAAAAATCAGACCTGCACTGACTGATCCAAAACGTAAAAAATTAGCCTCTGTTGCCTCGAAACAATGAAAGAACACGTTACTTCATTTATACCTTCACATTTGGAGCAATTTTCCTAGGTTTGTAGTTTTGCTAGTTAGTTTTGCATTGAAGTTGCACTAAACACTGTTGTTGATTTACAGGAAAAACGTTAAAGCTTCGGCCATCTGCCGGTACTCAATCAAAGACGTCCAGAAAGTCTTTGAAGGGCCCTACATGGAAAATCAGGAGGACGCTGGCGCCAAATTGACTGAGTACACAGGGAAGGTGCCTGATCCAAGACCTGGCTCGGTAAGCTCTACAGCACTGCGGTCTCCTTTTACTCTCGCTTGCTTATCTTGATCCATCTGGCTCCTCCTGCTTTGCTTTGTGCTCCTACATGACAGATGTAGCTTGGAGAGAGAGTTGCAGTTAAACTGATGACAGCAAAGTAGGCATGAAGCAAAGATGTGATGCTTATGTATGCTTAATAGCTCATTGCTATTTCGGATCACATGATTTAGGATCACGAATTAAAGAGAAGTCAAGACGTCTATAATGAGTGCCTGTGCGGATATGACATTTCACGACTCAGAGTCAATAACCATTTAGTTTGTCTCCAGACTTGTAAGAAGTGTTGAGAATTTCTGTCTTTATTTGGTAGCCTTGATTGATTACAACCTAAATATTTATATATTGACATCTATTTGCATCTTTTAAAGGCTAATAGTAGTGTAATGGCTAACAGGTTTTAGGTTTTTCATGTTTGCATGAAATGCTACGGGTAGTGCATGGTGTATTGTTTTTGCAGTCCGCCTCATACCTGTTTATCTTTGCTCCTCAGTGCATCACAGATCACCTCAGGCAAAGAGGCATCAACTTCTCCACTCACCTGCCTGACGACGTGCTGCATTTTGTACGCCGTCATCCACTGATGTCCAAACAGGTTCTTCCTCTAGGACAGCGCCCCCTGCTGTTTCAGAGGGCGGTGGACTACAGTACAGTAGTGGTGCACAAAGTGACCGCTCTAGATGGCCAGACATACCACATGCTCTTCATTGGCACAGGTGAGTTTTAGGAAACTTTCAAACTGTTTGTCCACTTAGAATGAGAGAAAACCTGATATTTGTAGATGGTTAGAGTTCGATTGCTTTTGGGTTCACATGGCACATTATTAAGCAAACCAGAAAGCATTAAAACAAGTCATATAAATAATTCATTTGTTGGTTAGAAATATGGCAAAAGAAAAAGTGTGTCTAAATCACATCCACATGTGAGCACAGAGAACACGTAACTAACACTACATCACTGTCATTTATTCATCTGCCAAACTGCGCAATCCTACTAAAGTCACCAGAAGGCTGGAGCCTATTTCAGCCAACACTGGGCGAAGACAGGGCACACCCTGACCAGCTTGCCAAACCATCGCAGGGCAACACACACAACCATTCAAACTTACACCTTTGGGCAATTTAGAACAGCCATTTAGCCTAATGTACATTTATTTGGACTGTGGGAAAACAGTAACCGGAGAAAACCCATGCAAACACGCTAACTACCACATAGTGCTGCCCCACCTACACCACTGATTACATAATTATATTTATTTAATTTATATCACTTTGAATCATCTAGCATTCATGTTCACATTTTGTTTGTCAGTTGAAATATCCAAAACACTACAGCTTTGTCCTTTGGCTCCATTTGCACCTTGAGAATCAGTCGAGCAGCTTGCATCTATGAAAAGCATCATCCATAACCCAAAACACATGCCATGTTTTGATCCACTTCCCACTCTTGAGCTGATTAAGGATCGAATATCTTTTTTTCTAGACTCTCAGACCGGTTGTTTTGGTTTGCATGTGAATGTCATTGCTGTGTTCGCACTTGCCTGGATGAATCACACAAAGAGGGGGGTTTAGGTTTTAAGTCAAACAGACTATACTCTATACTATACAGACTATACTCTGCACAAGTTAGTTGTATTCATCGCCTCTTCAGATTAATTATTTCGAAATTCATCATGTTGCATTTCTGAGTTAAGAGAGATGCCAGTAACTGCATGGCATATGATTCCATGGTATTCTCTTCCTCTGTTTCATTGATACTGTTGGATGTTTGCATGGTGCAGATGAAGGTTGGCTCCAGAGAGCAGTAGAAGTTAAAGGTCATCTTCATATTATTGAAGAGCTGCAGTTGTTTGAGCAGCCACAGCCTGTGAACAGTATAGTCATCTCGCAGAAACAGGTTGGTAAACGGACAGCATTCAAGATCCTTGAGTTTTCTACAACAGAAGGACCTAACCCAGGGATGCCCAACCCTGTTCCTTGGAATCTACCTCCCTGAAGACTTCAACCATGATCATGCCCACCTGACAATCTAATCATCTAATCATGACTTAAGAGTTTGAAATGAAGACAATGAGATCTGTCTGTTGGGCCCTACTATGGTTGGAACTAAAGCCTTCAGGGACGTAGATCTTCAGGAAGACGGTTGGACACCATTGGTCTGTAGATATCTCATTTAAAACTATAAAAGTATTAAGCATAAATGATGTTGTTTATTTATACTGTTATGTCTGGTTGTTTCACTTCTAGAGGAGTGTGTATGTTGGCTCACCCTCTGGTGTTGTACAGCTGCCCTTGACCACATGTCACAAATATGCATCCTGTTTTGATTGCGTCTTAGCACGAGACCCTCTCTGTGCTTGGGATGGGGCTGCATGTGTCGAGATCACCTCACACATAGACAGGTATGTGTCTCGTTTTTAGTTGCTTCAGGTTGTTTGCTCACAAATGTGCTTTCCTGAACCCATGGACCATGTTTTAAGTTGTTCTAATTTATACATGTATATCTTTAATATTGTGAATAATTTCTGTTCATACTTCTGCATTACAAACAAGATAGGGATTTGAAATGTAGTGAGATTACTCAGGAGGTCTGGATGAATTCAACCAGAACTAATTGTGTTATGTTTTTTTTTAAATTATGTACAGATCCAATCTGACTCAAGACATTCTTAATGGCAATGAAGGCTGTGCAAAATCTGCAGCAGATGGTATGCATACTGATATAGCAGGTCCCAAAAGCAATGTAAATGGAGGGGCATTTATTACTTGAAGTGTGCAGTTTTTACAAAAGTTTTTTACAGAAAGGTTCTGCACTCTAATATTTGGTTGGACCGCCTTTAGCAATGATTACAGTGCAAAATCTCCATGGCATTGTTTAAAAAATATTTAAGCAACATCACAACATTTATTTCCATCCAGAGTTTTCATTTTTCACTGACATCTTGAATTGATGAACGGAAAATCAAACCACTCCATAACGTCTTCTCCGGCACATCCCATAGACTTTCAATAGAATTAATGTCACGACTCTGTGGTGCCAGTTCATGTGTGAAAAATAATTCCTGAACCAATCCTTTAGTATTTCAGTCCCAATTTTATATCCAAGCCATCAGGGAAGAAAATTTTGATAACCTGGTCATTCAGTACATTCAGGTCATCAGCTGACTTTATTTTTGTTGCCACATAATGTTGCTGAGCCTTGACCTGACCAACTGAAGCAACAATGCCATGGTGATTGCACAATGAAATCAAAGCTAAAGGCAGTCCATCAAAATGTCAGTGTGTGCAACTTTTTTGGCCAGGCATTGTATAGTTCATGCAAGATGTTGTTAGACGCTGATCTGTTAAACTAACATGAGGTAACGTTCCTGATAGAGACTACAAAGCACTTAATTCATTTGCACTTCCTACATGGAGTTTGCATGTTCCCTCCATACTTACGTGGGCTCTCCCGGGTGCTCCGGTTTCCTTCCACAGTTCAACTGGCTACTCTAATTTGCCCAAAAGTGTGCATGTGAGTGTGAATGGTTGTTTATATCTGTGTTAACATTGTGATATATGGTGTACTTTGCATCATGTCCATAGTCAGCTGGGACAGCTTCCCTCTCGACCCTGACGGATAAGCGGTGTAGATAGTAGATAGATGCATAATTATCAATAGCACTTTAGTCAATTTTATGCTAACTTATTATGCAATAAGCTAATCCTGCATTAAAAATATCACTGTTGCCAATGTAGTGATTAATTTTATTAATGTTCGAGTAAGTTAGAAAGCTTATTTATAGAATATTTATAAAGTTTTGATAATGAATAGACCTAGACCTTGTTTAGATTACATTTGAAATGAACCTTTATTTCTTAACAGTTGTCTATGAAACCGTGTAACACCTGACTGTGATGATTTTGTTTTTAGGCCCAGTTCCCCATCGCATTCGGTCAGTGATGGCAGGTAATGACGTGCTTCTGCAATGTGAGCTTAACTCTAATCTCGCAACCCCACAGTGGATGAGAAATAAGCAGCAGCTGCAGGGCTATGGGCTGAACTCTGGCTATCGCATTGGCACTGATGGCTTGCTGGTAATTGAGGCTAGACCAGAACAGAGTGGCAACTACAGCTGCTTTTCCCTGGAGAATGGCGTCAACATCCATGTAGTGGTCTATGCTTTGAGTGTGCAATACTTACCGCCATCCCACTCAACCACCCAACCCAAAAACTCCAGCGGCAACAATCCTGCACCAGAGCCCCATCCCCTCCCCCCACAGTTCCAATCCTTAAAGAATAAGGAGGCCATGTACATCTCTCTGATCACCATCCTTGGTGCATTATGCCTGGTCCTAACCGTAGTGCTACTCTACGTAGGTTTCTGTGTTCAGAGTAAACGGGGGAAGTACTCTCTTCGGGCAGCAGCCCAAGCTGAAAGAAAGAAGAAGGCGAATGAGCGCATGGAGCTGAAGACTATCTCCAGCCACTGTAATGGGAAAGCAAACACACATAATGGACTACTACAGATCGTTCCTGGAGAAGCCCAAATTTCCCACAGTAAAGGGCTTCCCCCTGCACCTCCACTCCCTCCACCTGTATCAAACTCTGAATTGGACTACACTGATGGGTTCTCAGCCACACTTCCCAGTGTTTTACGCAAAATGAATGGCAATAGTTATGTGCTACTCAGACAAAATGACGGAGACACAATGTCTCCACTGTACTACTCTTTTACTGATGAACTCAACCAGACTCTGGAAAAGAGGAAGCACACCCAGCTGTGTAGTAAACCTGATGAGAGTTCAGTATAACGCTTCAAAAGCAATATATTAACTGCTTAAAGGTCATAAAGGATTTTGTTTCAGCTACAGCCTGTACTGCACACAAACTAAAATGGAGAACAGGCTGGCTGATGACGGGTTCTGTTTCATATTTTCCTGTCCAGTGACATTTTTTTTTAATCGTCTCTTATTTTGAAGAGAATGGATTCAGTGAACATGAAAAACAAGAACAGAACAAAAGTAGTGACACAAACACATAATGCGTAATCTACCTCGAAAGATTGTTGCTATAATAATAGCACTGTGTTCCACTGGGAGTGTGAGATGGGAGGTGTTGAGCAACAGCAGGTACTACAGCATGGACATTTGCCTGTGGGGTGAAAGCATGAGTGCTTCACATGAAATTCAATGGGAAAGGTCCAGACAGGAGCATGCTGCGTTATAGATTTATTTGTTTCATTGTTAAAGAAACTGCTGGCTGGAGTCTGATAATTTCAGAAAAAAATGTATATAGATGTGTCGGCTTTTAAGCAATATTGCTGGCTTGCACTAAATGTTAATGTTTTTTATTATAATAATCTGCTATTTATGTCACCACTGTCTACACTGATGACTTGGCTAACAGCATTTAGCATACCAGTAAACACTGAAAGACACTAACATAAAGACTTCAGATTTTACAGCTTGATTTTTAAGAAAAACACAAGAGTGATAGTATTAAGTACTGGGATGCACTTTAAGAGGAAAGTTGTAAGTGATGTAAGTCGTTGTAAGTGATGGTTGTTCTGAACAACATGGAGCATGAGTGGATCAGAATGGAAATCCTGGTTGTGTATGATAAAATGAGGATTCTTCAAACATCAGCCTTATTATTGGGTCAGAGTCAAATGCTTTACTAACCACTACATGAACACGTTTTTAAAGAAGACACTAATAAGACATTCATAACTGAAACCAGAGGAAGTGGAAACCGTAAACAGTAATTCTTCTCTAGTCCAGAGCCGTTCTGTGCCTCATATGGTTAGCTTATGAATGAGTGTTGCTACACTTCCCATCAGACCTCGCTGGAAAGACTTACCTGCCAATTAACCATGATGACAGAGATGCAGAGGTAAGCTGATATTAACATTGCGCGAGTATTCTGTTAAGACTAATTATAGCCTATCATTCAGACTGGTTTTTCGATCTAAAGTGAGAAAAGTGAATTAAAACAAAACGCTAAAGAAAAATGAGATTCTATGCTTAGGAATTATTACCATTTAAAATGGCTGAGAAGCAAATGCTCATTCAATAACTTGTGTTTATATTGAGAATAAATACTGTCTGACTTTGGTTGTGACATTTAATCACATTAAATAGTTCCAGGAAATACATTGTGTTTGTTGTGTAAATGGAAGCGGTCCAGTTTGGATTGTCTTCGGCTCTAATCAAAGACAGAGATAAGAACAGCTCTGTTGTTTCTGTGGAAATACACAGATTGCAGTAACACTAAGACGAAATCATCAAGGCCATAGGTTCAGGACACAGCTGAGATTAGCTATGCTGAGCCATCTCTTTCTATTTCTTTCTCTCTCTCTCTCTCTCTTGTTTCTTTTCTCTGTGTTGGAGGTGTATTAAATCCACCATGAAATACTCCACTCTTTCCAAATGTCTCCTGTTACATCCCAATATTACCCTTCCAGCCATCCCAACACCCCGGCCCTCTCCCCTAAATCTTACATCTGCTTATCTTCAAAATTGCTCTAGATTTCTTCCAGTGCTATAATGACAGGAGCAGATGTGTGCATGCTCTATGTATGTGTACTCTGAGGCCCATGTGCTCACAAGCTGGTCGTTTAGGCACCAGATGTGATGTTTTACATCTCCCTGATCCAGCTTAGTAGTGAAAAGGATGTGTGAGATTACATCTAGCATGCCAGGACATGACTGTACCTTGAATGTGGTCTTAATTCAAACCAAAAGAAAAAATGGGACAGTTTAAGAAAAGATCACTAGAGAGACTGTGCAGTGTTAATGATTAGGTATGGGCAGAGCTGAATGGATAGTCCCAAAGCATTTACTTGGTTGTAAGTTATTCTGAGCAGGACTGAGCCCTTTTTTCTTCTTTTTAATAAATCTGCTTTACAGGTTTGTAGACCAGTTCTTTGCCAGCTCATGCATTGCATCAATGGAGGGACTGTCCTATAATCCAGTACCACAGAAACAAAGCACTTTAAAAAAACAGATTTTCAGTATCAAGTCATGGGATTAATCAGTGCAAAATAAGGGAAGCTCAGGCTCGGTAGAACGATGCCTTCCTGAGTTTGCAAGAGTAATCTGAGCAAATCAGTCTGATCTTCATCCCTCTCCAACTTTATTTATTTATAGTGGATGTTCAATATGGGTCACTGTTTACATCAAAATCTTGTACATTTTCCACGTCATTGTTTATTTAATTAAACATTTGTGCAAGCAAGGATCTATGTCTAAACTTACTTTGTTAGTTCTACTCTGAAATCAGATCTTCTCCCTAAAACCAATGAAAGAAGCCTCATTTTGGCATCCATCAAGTGCAAGCTATCCATAATAAATTCAGAGCATGTAATAAAAACCTACGTTTCAGACTCTCTTGAGAAAATGGCTCTATGCAATGTCAGGGGTAGGCAGGGGTGTGTAGGCTGTCCCTGGATCTGCATGTAGAAGCAGTTCAGAGCTGCGTCTGAACAAGACTGAGTGAAATTCGAGTTAGTATGCATGGTTGTGACATGCTCTGGTGCTTCCTCCGTGGGAAACACTCAGTCACCCAGAGCAGTGTGTGTCCAGACAGGCCTGCTCTCAACTACACGGCCTATATAAGGAAGTGAATATGACTAGAGAGGATGCCAAGTGCTTCTCTGTGTTTCGGTGCTGATTATGCAATTAACGTGAGCTGAGGAACGATTAATGTGAATTATCTGAAAGTATATATTTAAATTTTTATTCTCATTAAATACCAATCATAATTTTGGTGCCTGTAAAGGACTTTAGTTTGGTTCTGATGAGGGCTATCCTTCTATCTTTTAAGAATAAGAGTCAGAAATATGTAGGTCATTTTAGTTCTATTATTTATACAATACGTCACAGTACATATCTACTACCTGCGCAATACATACAGTATTTTGTTGTGTTGCTAATAACGTAGTCAGTAAACACACTTGAAGATGAGGCTACAATCTAATACGTGTAAGGAAATAGAGCTGGAACAGCTTGTTCTGCCTGTTTATATGTATGATGTATAAGATCTGTTTACCTCCAAGTTGCTGCAGGGAAAAAGCACAATACATCCTCTTTAACAAACATTCATCCAGTTCTGTGAGTTACAGGTTTGCATATAACAAAATCTGGGGTATATGGCTCCAAAATGTCATTTCTCTTAAACAGAATTTCAGATGTAAGGCAAATGGTAAATCTACTGTTGACTGTCTTCATTTCTTGGGCTTGAGCTAACAGGGTTATGTAAGACCAGGAGTTATACACCACATTACCCTGTCACACTGCACCACACACTCTCTGTCATCTGGGACCACGAAGAAAAGTATATACGGAATATCTCAGATTATATGCGTCACTGTGAAGTTAATTACACTAAAGAGTAAAGCTTGCGTAAAAGAATAATGATTGTCTAGGTTGATAAACACTTTGGGTTTACCCTCATTATAAGAGGGAAGGTTAATTAGCACTTGTAGTGCCTGTGTGATTGGACTCATTATTTAGTATTCATATTTAGGACAAAGTCTCAGTCAAAACATTATTACTCTTGTGCTTTTACAGTTGTCAATCAACCCTGTAACTTGCAGCGAAGGCGTGCGCTTTGTTTTCCTGGCAGAGATTCAGATAAACTACAACAAAGGCTTCAAAATCTGAGCTAAATGTGAAACTCCACATCACAAAGAGCCAAAACAAGTTGAAATGAGCTGTGCTGCACCTGTTTGTCTTTCTCTCTCTCGTTTTCATTTTTAAGCCTGTGTCTCATTAACGAATGGCTTTACTACAATCATCTGAAATTGATTGTAACTCGTACTTGTAACCTGCCAGTGGTGGATAAATCACAAGTACATCGTTTAGCACACTGGGCAAGTGAAATCTTCAGTGTGGTGCCATTTCTGAAGTGTACATTGCCTGGAAACCACAGTGATTACTGCTAATGTAATAAGTTTAAAAACTAGTTAAGGTAGACTAAATGAAACTAATGTACATATATAATATGATTTATTTTTGTTTATATATATGTATATATCTATATATCATAACATGTTCAATCCATCATCTGAAAATATGGTGGACACGGCAAATATGTGGAAGAAGGTGCTCTTGACAAATGAGACCAAAATTAAAATTCTTGGTCTAAATGCAAATCGCTATGTGTGGTTGAAAAATAACAATGCATATCACCCTGAACACACCATTCCCACCGTGAAACATGGTGGTGGCAGCATCATGCTGTTGGGCTCTTTTTCTTCAGTAGGGACAAGGACACTTGGAAGCAACAACCATAAACATATAGCCAGAGCTACAGTATAATGGTTTAGACATGTGTAAAGTATATTTATATGTTGGAATGGCCCAGTCAAAGTCCAGGCCTAAATCCAATCGAAAATCTGTGGCAAGACTGATGAAATTGTTGTTTACATATGCTCTCAATCCAATCAGAGTGACCTTGAGCTATTTTGCAAAAAAAGAATGGGAAAAAATCTCAGTCTCTAGATGTACAAAGCTGGTAGAGATATACACAAAAGACTTGCAGCTGTAATTGCCGGGAAAAAAAAGAGGTTCTACAAAGTCTTGACTCGAGGGACTGAGTACAAATGCATGCAAAAACCTAAATGTATAATTTTCTTTCCACTTCACAGTTATGTGCCACTCTATGTTGATGTATCTAATAAAATCCTAATAAAGTATAATAAAGTTTGTGGTTGTGACATGACAAAATGTGGAAAAGTTAATGGGGAATGAATAGTTCTTAAATATATATTAAGATTTCATTATTATCTGGTGGCACGGTGGTGTAGTGATTAGCACATTTGCCAAGCTAGAAGGCCCCAAGGTCGATTCCTGGGCTTGGGGCGTGTCTGTGTAGAGATTGCATGTTCTCCCCATGCTTGTGTGGGTTTCCTCTGGGTACTCCGGTTTCCTTCCACAGCCTAAAAACATGCACAGTAGGTTGATTGGCTGTTCCAAATGGAACTCAACAAAAGGTTAGCAAGTTGTTGGACAAAGTACAAATATATTATTTGTATCTGGATAACTATTTTCTATTGACATAGCTAACTTTGAAGTGACTACATCTTTTGCTAGCAGGAGAGTTCTGACTGAATTGTGGCAAACATGCCAGGTTTCATCCATATTAATCAATAACTATGTTTTCGAAGTAGGATTTTACAATCAAATAAATCACTCTTTGTGTGCTTTCGTTTCAGCAGTGAGGTGAGTCAAACCTTTAAACCTACTTATGTCACACACCTGGAGTGAATTCATGGTTGCAAGACATAAAATGTTTGTGTTAAAAATAAAATGTGTTTTACAAGCCTGGCATCAAATAGAAATTATGTATATATACATAGAGATAATGAAGTGCTCAAAGTTTATCAATTTCTGTTTCAGTGTTATAAATAAGTATATTTAAAGCAGTACACATATTCGTTGTTCCTATAAACCCCTAAAAGTACCTACTTTGCCTATGCCTCATGAGCACACACACACTTTATAATAAAATTATTATATAATATAGTATATATATATATTATATATACTACATAATGTTTTGGTCTCATTTATCAAGAGCATCTTCTTCCACATATTTGCTGTGTCCCCCCACATTTTTGGATGATGGATTCAACTTGTTATGATATATATATA
>JAOUQZ010000039.1:12033102-12045030 GCA_028564935.1 Neosilurus hyrtlii
ATATATACAATGTATGCAGTATATACAACCATAACATTAACACCACCTGCATCTAACGGGTTTGTGGCTGGCCAGCCCCAAAATTCAGCAAGCTGCAATGTACTGTGTGTTCTAAAACCTTTCTATCATTGTCGGCATTAACAGTTTCAGTTCCAGTAACTCTTCTGTAAGATCAGACCAGTACTACACTTTCACTCCCGATGCACATCAGTGAGCCTTGGGCACCCATTAAACTCTAGCCAGTTCACTGGTTGTCCTTCCTTAGATCACCTTTGGTATGTACTTTCCACTGCATACCAGGAACACCGCACAAAACTTGTCGTTTTGGAAATTAACAGACCCAGTGTTTTAGCATTCGCTATGTGGCCTATGTTAACCAGATCCTTACACTTGCTCATTTTTCCTGCTTGCAACACATCAACGTTGAGAACTTACTGCTCTCTTTCTGCCAGTAATACACCCTTGGCAGGTGCACTTATTCACTTCACCTGTCAGTGGTCATAATTTGTAATTTTTATCACTGATCAGAGTATACACTGGCGCTTGAGTGTTTGTGAACCATTTACAATTTCTTTATATTTCTGCATTAATAATACCTAAAACATATCTGATTATCTTTAAAGTAGATAAAAAGAAACCAATTAAGTAAACAAGACAGAAATATTATACTTGTTTATTTATTTATTCTGATTCACAAACTGGACCGGCTGGGGATCAACACTTCGATGTGCAACTGGCTGTTGCCTGCAACCTCAGGCAGTACGGGTCGGCAGCAACATCTCCAACACCATCACTCTGAACACGGGGGCCCCCCAAGGAAGTGTGATGAGCCCTGTCCTCTTTACTCTGCTGACCCCCCAACTGCACACTATCACACAGCTCCAATCTCTTCATCAAGTTTGCGGACGACATGACTGTGGTGGGTCTCATTAGCAATGATAATGAGACGATCTACAGGAGCGAGGTGAGCTGCTATTGGGCCTGTTTTGCTGTATCTGGGCCAGGACAGGTTGTCATCACTGATGAAACAACAAATTCTGAATTATATCAGTTGATTCTAAAGGAAAATATCAGGACATCTGTCTGTGAACTGAATCTCAAAATAAAATGTGTCATGCAGCATGTGATGCCGTTAGCTAAGTACACGTCATCCCTACTCACCTATTGGTGGACACTAACAATACTATAAATCCATAACACTGGATACAAACAGTAAAACAATTATGTTATTGACATGTGTCTGTGCTTACATCACATTTCACATTGGTATTAATGTCAGGAAAGCACTATTTTTTAAAGCTGTTCGGCAGTTTGTGAGGCACAGGGCGACGCCCGGATTGCAATCATAATGGTTTAGTCCATTTTGTGCGATTTCATGCTTTATGCTTTTTTTCACTTAGCTTATTTATTTATTGTTATTAGTTTATATTTCTGTTTAAGGAAAATTTAGTTTAGGGCTTAAACGTTTGTTTTTTCCCCTTTCTGAGGATTTGGTGTTAGGTATGAGCTTCCCCATTGCAATTAGAGTAAATGGAATGATCCACTGGGGTGGGGTGTATAAACTCTATAAGTAGGGCGAGTTTTCATTTGGGTGGGGGAAGGGTTGATATTCATGCTCTTTATAGGAGTAGGCTGGTTATCTCGGTAATGTGAGATTACTGCTGCCATTTTGCAACTCTGATTATTTTGTTTCATAATGATTAGTGTTAGTTGCATTTGGCTTTTGTTTTGGTCCTTGAACTACTGTTTATTTCCTTTTTTGTATATAACATTTTGGGGTAGTACCAGGATTTATTTTTGCTCTTCTGGTAATAAAAGTTCCTCCTCTTCCATTGTTACCACCTGAGTTGTATAAAATCGACCTCCGGTCACAGCTACCCCATCACACAGCAAGACAATAAAACATAAGTTGTTCTAGCAAAGAATATTTAAAGAAGAGTAAATGTAATGCTGGCCAAGACAAAGTCCTGACCTTAATCCAATAGAAATATTGTGTAAGTAGGTCATGTGAGGAAACCCCCCAACATCTCAAGGTCGAAGGTGTTCTGTAGGTAGAAATGGATAATATCCTTTTAAGTTGATGTTACCACAAACATTTAGTTACCGTAATTACTTCACCATGGAGTGTCAAAGCAAAAGTTTACATATCTTTTTTGCGACTCACAGATATGTATTATTGGATAATTTTTCCAAGAAATAAATGAGTAAGTGTAATATTTTTGTCTTATTTGTTTAATTGGGTTTCCTTTATCTACTTTTAGGACTTGTGTGGAAATCTGATGATGTTTTGAACCATATAAAGCACCGAGAGCTCTTGCACTACATTATCTCAGCAAACTTCTTGTTATTTATGATCCACTGCACAGACTTAGTTCGAAAGGTGCTGGCTACTTATTGATACCTTGAATAACGAAGACCGCAGTAGGGGTACAGCTTTCTCTTATAAAGCCCCACAGTTGGGGAACAGCCTTCCAGTTAATGATTGGGAATCACACACAGTCTCAGTGTTTAAGTATGGGCTGAAAACCCACTTGTTTAGTCAAGCATTTTGTTAATAACATTCAATTAATTAAAGGAACAGATCTGGGGGTTCTCAGGCATACAGCGTTCTGGTAAACTGGGATGTATGAATGCTGTGTCTCACCTACTATGATGCAGTCTCCCAGGTTTGTCAACAGTGGAGTGGCTGATTGGCTTATATCACAGCATGCCCTCATGCCTGTCTTCCTTCTGATTCTCTCTTTTTATTTATGCTCTCATAGTCAGTCTTGCCAAAGTCTATGTTTGCACTGCATTACTATGGGCATACCTAAACCCACCTCAATATTTTTGTCGAGGTGGGCATGCTACTTCTGAGATACCAGTTATCCTGATCCTTCTGGTCTCCGAACCTTGAGATCCATCCTGATGTGCTACTACTGGCTGAAGTTCTCATCTTAGAGGCCCCTTGTTTCTGCTGATGATTTTTCTAACAGACCTAAATATATACGCAGAAACTGTGAAGATGACTTTATACTGCTGGTGATGTAAACGTTTTTGCTAAAATAATTTAGGACTACCATTACCCTTACAGATATAAGATAACCAACTACATCTAAGGTTAAACTATAGGGATTTTCCTGTTATATGGTTTGTATTTTTATCTGGTGTCACCAAAATGAGGATGGGTTTCCCTTTTGAGCCTCATTCCTCTCAAGGGTTCTTCCTTATGATTTTCCTTGCCACCATTACCCGAGGCTTGCTCATTAACGATGTATAGGGTTTACATAGAAATGTTTAACACCATAAGTTTAAAAATTTTATCAAATTTGTTTTACTATGTAAAGCTGCTTCGCATCAGTTGTAAAAAGTACAAATTCAAATGAATTTAATATTTATGTGGAAATATAGAAAATTCTAAAATATTCACAAATATTTAAGCTCCACCCTATATGTATATTTAGCATATACTATGTGGTATCAATGGAATCTGACTGGTTCAATATCTCAGGATAATTAACAATTATGTGCTGAAGGTGGGGTGGATGTCACTGAATAGTCACTGAGACAGTCCCACAAACTTGAATCGCATGATAATTATATGATTAAAATCATGACGGACACAGCTGAGCTTCAAACCCAGGCACAAGAAGATTCAAGAGTTGTGTAATGGTGTCTCTTTAACTCTCTTCAAGAGTTTAGGTGTACATATTATGAAGAAACATGATTACAAACATAGATTTTTATAGTATATATGCACATATTTCAACCATGACAGAAGCTGGTCAGGTGAACTCTGCACTTCAAGCCAAGCTAAGCACCATGTAGCTAAAGGTGTCTGTTTAGCCTATTTATTTACAATTTGGTATATACTACACAAAAATGAAAGTAAAGTGCTCTCTGTAAAGGTGTTTTGGTATATACTGTACAGAAACACAAGAGACACAAACTAAAACAACATTTTCATACTTAATTTTTCCATTTTTATCTGTAATGGTAATGCTACCTTCTCCAAGTAACTGTGACAAATTGTGAGCGCCTGTAGTTTTGATTCAAACATTATCAACTCTGAAAAGTGCTTTTTAATCCTGAGTTTAATCTAGACCACTTCAATCGCACTGTTACCTTGTACAGTATACTAGTAAACATTATCCATCCTGCAAACTCATGGTAAAGCTTGAACCAAAACAAAAGATAAAGACAGTTCCCAAGTTTCCTTATGTTTCCATGCAGTATATATTAAAACTTTGAAGGCGTTTAAAAAGCACCATAACTGAGCACACATGACCGCTGTCATGCTTTAAAAATTTGAAAGAAAATAATAAAAACTTTTTCTTTTTTTTTAAAAAAACTTTTTATTTTTGTTTTATTGTCCTTTCCTTACAGCATATTCCCATGGAGTATATACTAAAATAATTATTCACCAAGTACGTTATATATGTACTTGGCCTGTTGGCCAATACAAATTAAAATGCCCACCCCACTTCCATCTTCCACCGTATTTACCAATTTTTCCAGAGGTCTGAGCGCAGTTCATGTGTCACTATTTAAAGTTACCATGCTGTGTTGAGTTTCTGCAGTAGTGAGCTTCCCCACATAGTGCTGCAAATGTCACCAGCGCAGCTGCACCTCAGGAATCACCTCCTCATTTGGTTTTCAAGGCTCTGGGTGAGCCATGGAACAGAATTCAGGGCTGCCTTGCTGAGACAGGCAAAACACACACTTAGGAGGGAACTGCAGGGGCTCACACTGTACAGACTAGTTGCTAAGCAACCTTGGTCTGAAAACTCCTTGAAATATTTCAGTGTACATGTCCAAGATCTGCTGTGCTCTATGTGAGGGAATGGGCTCCAAGCCAAACAGGAGCAAATTTTATCTACACTGATGAGACTCTAAACTCTCAAACACCCCCAAAGCTGCAAAATCAATTTTATTTTTTATGTTTCCTCCTGCACTTTTACTGATGCTGTTCTAGATGCTTTATCTGTTTGTTACTATGAAGTAGAAGACAATAGTGCTATGATATTTTCCATTGCATTGAACCAAACAGAGTTTGCACGCAATCACTCCTGTAACTCCAGTTTGACAGTTAAAACCATTTTTTTTAACTTATCAAAACACACATGTAATTTCTAACACCTGTAAACACCCACAACTCAACCAGAAAAACCAGAACACCTCCACCTTTCCCACTTTCACTTGACAAGACTGTGGCAAAACAACAACAGACCTTTATTCTTTGAGTAGTGTTTTTTTAATTATTATTCTTATTATACAAAAAGATCAAGACTGTTCATATCAAATCATAGCACCCATGACCACAGATCTACCTTGCTCTATTACTACTTCTTTGGGACAAGATGTTTGTAGATTGTAAAATAAACATCTAGTTTAAAAGCAGTATGTAGGTAGTGTATTATTGACACCCACACCCACAAACACAACCACACACAATTTACAGACAGTGACACAGATTTTTTTAAATGTGTCTCTATACACCACCACAACTGATTTGAAATAAAGCATTCAAGGTGTGCCATTTTTATACAGCCTGCCCCATTCCACAGGCTCAAAATTAATTGGATAAAATAATGTAGTAATAAATTTGAGCATGATTTTAAAACTTAAATCCTTTGCAATGAGGGACTGGCTGAAGTCTAAATCTTTTGCAGTCCCTTAAGATACTTGTCAAAGGCCAGTAGAGTTGCTTTCACGGTATTGGGTCATTATTCATTTGTACTGTGAAGCACATCCTATCAGAATTATAGCATTCGACTGAGTCTGAGCAGAAAGTATAGCTCTAAACAGAATTATTTCTGCTTGTCCTATCAGCAGTTACATCATCAAAAACATCATTGTGCCAGTTCCACTTGCAGGCATATGTACCCATGTCCACTATGGGTACTGAAAATAATAATTGATTCCATCCACTGATTGCAGTGACACAAAATTATTGATTGTAGTCACCTGAATAATACATTTCTAAAGTTCAATATCATCTCCTGTTGGCGCTTAATGCAGTTTATTGCATGGAATATCCTTCATTTCTCAGAACAGATATAGACTGATGCATTTTAGAAGAAAGTTCTTTTCTGGCCCCTTTTTATATGTATAATTAAACCCACAAATGCTGATTCTTCAGATATCCAACTGTACTAAAGAAGGGCAATTTTACTGCTTCTTTAAATCAGCACAACAGTTTTCATCTGTGCTGACATAATTGGAAAAGGGTTTTCTAATGGTCAGTTAAGCTTTTTCATGACAATCTTGTATTGGGTAACACAATGTGCCACTGGAACATTAAGTATGAAAGTTGCTGAAAATGGACTTCTGTATACCTATGCAGATATTTCATTAAAAATACAGCTGAAGATGTACATCCCTAATGTCTACCATATGTACATTTACAGCATTTGGCATCTTACAATTATAATTTTTATACAACTGAGCAATTGAGGTTAAAGGGCCTTGCTCAGTGGCCCAACAGTGGTGATAGTGGGGATTGAACCGCTGACCCTCAGATCAGTAACCCATCGCCTTAACCACTAAGCCACATTTATGCCATGTTTAATGCCATATTTAACCGTTGATGTGGTATGCTTTGTATTCTATGCACAAATAACTCATGGAATCACCTGTTCAAATAATTCTCCAGAATTCAGCAGGATTTCTGTACTTGAATGTTATCAGTGCTTTGTATTTTGAGGTAAACCCTGATCATCCACTCCTACTTTGATAATGATGCGCCTTTCTCTGCATGAGTGTTCTTGACTTGGCTCTATATAGTGAATGAGTTTTTCTTCATTATGAAAACAGTTTTATGATTATGCACTTTAATTCATTCTATGCTTTTAGGACTTTTCACCAGTGCATTCGTTCTTAATTTGACCACTACTAAATATTTAGCTTTATCTCGGATATGTCTGTGTTTTTTTCAGCCTAATGATGCCCCCTTTCACTTGTACCGACACTTCTTTCAACTACATATTGAGAGCTCCAATAAACAGTGGGCAATTGCAAATTCAACCCATGGAATCAACTCTCAAAAGTTTATCTTCTTAATTTGTCATGAAATAATGATAGAACAGGCCACACCTCGCGGTGAAACTGCTTGTCAGATAATTGTCCAATTACTTTTGTGAAAATGGGTGTAATCTCTAAAGAGTTAATGCAATACTTTTGTCAAGCCTCTTAAATTAAAGCAGAAAGTCTACACTTCCATCACATTTCACATGCTTGATTTCGAATCCATTTTGGTGGTGTACATGGGCAGTGTTGTTGTCACTGACCAAATCCATATGGATCTGACATGTTCAGTAATAAATGAACAAAACAGCAACAAAACATCAATTTGTAACTTTAAATTGCAATATCTTTGCTTCCACAATCATTATGAGAGTAATTGGCATTAAGCTGCTCCTAGGGAAAGTTTTAGGATGAGTTAATTATCACAAAGGGTGATTACCTTTATAAAAGCAGTACGTTTGACATAATTTTTTTTTCTGGGGCTCTCTTATGTCTCACAAAGAAAGGACTTCATCCATGACCTGAGAGACATAATTGTTGTTGCTAATCATTATAGTGATGGGTACAACTCCCTCTCCAAACAATCAGAACAGTATCATTGTTCAGTGAGGATTGTTCAGAAATGGACAGTCTTTTTATATACTCTGTATGTATTTATATACATGTGCTGATGGTGCCATCTGTTGAGATTCAGAAAGTCATGGTGATGAAAACCTTCCAAACAAGAAATTGGCAAATTGAAGAACTAAAGAGAAAGTCTCCACTGGAGACATTTTTAGCATATAGGATGCCTGATGGTTGCCAAAGTGAAAATAAACTTGCCATTGAAAAAGTCAAATAGCTCTACTGCACAGCTGAACACTACATAATGGTTTTAAATACTGATATGCAAGTCATTCAATATGAATTTTTAAGTACACAGGATAAAAAAGAGAAAAAGCTCTGAATATTCTTACATATACCATTTGTCCTCAAATGTTTTGGGACTATACAAAAAAGAAATGCATCTCTGTATTTTCTCCACTCGGAATCAGTAAATCTGGGTTTACACTGGGGCCACAATATCCATGGAGCTCCACATTTTATGAGCACACTTGGAGCATGATTGGGGTATGAAAAGGAGGCAGGGTACATCCAGGAGAAATGGACTTGAAGGAATCGTGTTTCGGTGTTCATCAAAATTCCCTACGATGCTGCATAAAGGTCTATTATGGTCTATAAAGTTACTAAACCTATTTACACATATTTATAAGTTTTGTTGAAGCTAGAATTTGCCTAGTTCTATTGGCAGGCAAATGTGCTATTTTTCTAGTGAAAAAAATAAATAAATAAGCAAAATTATCTGCCACATTAAATGCCCAAGAACTGAACACTGTTTCAGTGTGCACAAATGTAGTCCAGACATGCATCTGCTAACAAGTAAATACCTCCATCTACTGGTGAGATCCTTTCATGCTCAGAAGAATTCAGCACCATTATGCTGACCTGAGTAACCATTTTAAATGGAGGTTAAATTACAGTTTATCTGGTTATTGAGATAACCCTTAATCTTTTTATATATCTGTTTTCTTGTACAGTTTTGATTTCTGTGTTTTAACGTTTGGTTTTATTACATTTAGCCTAACATAGAGCATAACAACAGGGTTTAACCCAGTTTAAGAGTACCGGTATTGGTCATCCTTCAGCATACTACTGGGGACTTAAACAATAGTTAGCAGTGTAAAAAAATTATGTTACAAGCTAGCAAAAAAAAAAAGTGATGTGAACTTGTTGGTTGGTTTTGTCCAGGTAAACAAGCAGATGTATTCACAGAGTGACATTTAAGGTGACAAAAAACATGTTCAAGAAGTCATAGCAATTTCGAGGAAATGGGTGTAAATGGTTACCTATTTGACCCAGAGAGGGAAGAGTCTTGTGGAGACAGTGAGACGTTACATTCTAGTGGCTCTGAGGATAAGAATGCTGCCACAGATGAGCGTGACGGTAAATCCAAAATGGTTTATGCAGCTAACCTTTTGCCAACTTGTCTTTCCTGTCATCAGTTGGTTTTGTAACAAAAAAGAAGTTCCATAAGTTCTGCGCTTGTTGTTTATGCAGCTCAGCACTGGCTGATGCAGGGTCAGTGACGTAGCCCAGCCAATCCAACGAGTTCATGTCACTACCAGGCTGGAACAGCCAGTCAGAAAGGCAACATGTCTCTGAGCATGCACGGTGTCGCAGCACTCGTACGTACTTTGCCAAGGGAAGAATATGATTGGAATCCCACTAGAATGTGACGTCTCAGTGTCAACACAAGACTCTACCCTCTCTGGTTTGAATAGGTAACAATTTACACCCATTTCCTCAAAATGGGCTGTTATTGCCAGAAGGAACCGTTGATATCAAACATGATAGTTTTAAATTGCTAGTAACAACAGTTCCCCACAGGTTCTCTTTAAAGACACAAATATACTTAGGATGAACTTAACACCAACAAATTAAAACCAAACATCAAGAATTCAGGTCATGCAGCATAAATTTTAGGTAGGTTAGATTTATCAAACTTGCTGAAAGGGTTAAGCTGAAGCTAAGACTAAGGTGAAAGTGCCTGAAGAAATGAATAACAGCCATGTTGGAAAGCACCCTGCAAACATAATGATGCGATAATGACGTTGAAAACTGGTGGGGTCTCGTCGCTCTCGTCACATGTCACACTGTGTCCAGTTTATCTCATTCTTTCCATGTCTCAGTGAAATGCTTTTTACTTTTTTAATAGGATGTAAGATAATTTGTCCCAGGTATGTAATATGGGAAATGACAATGACTGAATTAAGCAAATCTTTCTTGTCCGTCAGTGGAATGCTGATCATCAATATTATGATGTGTTTTGATATCACTGTGACGTCGTAGTTGTCATGTCATTTGTTAACAGATTCTCCACCTATGCAACTAATTTCTATGTCACGTGTTTGTGAGGTCTTTTTCTACCGCTGCTGTGCATGTTTGTCATGTCTGAGCATTTTTCTTTTTTCAGTGGATGAACGGTATTACTGTGGTCTATCGGCCCAATCCATTGGTAAAAGTCATGTAGGCTTAATACTGGAAATTTGAAAACCCATTAGATTAAGAAAATAAAATATGCCGAAAGATATTTTTATTCCAAAAGGTGATAAATATGCAATAAAATTTTTATTTGTGAAAAAGAGGGGAAAAAAAACCCCACTAACAGGCATGAGATTCGAATTCAGGTTTACAGCTCCCTGATCAATCAACAACCACTACACCACAGATCTCACATAGGCAGTTGTGAGTAGTACAAGATCAGTGTGCATGTCAGCTATGTTTATTTAGGTTTTTCTGCAAATATTTGAAAAGGATCATATGAAATTTTATGTACTGTACGGTGTCCTGTTGTTATTGAGAAACTAAATAATTTTTTATAGAAAGGAAATGTTTTGATATATATATATAAATGTTATTTGTGTTTCTATTATACCGACAAGATCAAATTAAATCCAACAATTTGAGTTCCAACTTGTGTATAATAATTTATCTGCTCAATTCCTCTTCGTTATCCGAAGTGTTGTGCACAGCTACTGGCCTAACCAGTTGTCACGCTTAAGTTTTATCCACTGAAAGGTCGCAAAAGTACTGGACACATCTACACGCATGTTGTTCGAATCCTTGCTCAAACCCAGTGTATTCGTTTGCTTGATTTCTTTAAAAATGATGAAGTTGCTATAGTGAAGAGAACATTAATAATTATAGAGAAAAACTCCGACCAAAGAAAGATGAAACAAACATGAAAACTGGAGCCCCAAACAGGAGGTTCAGGCCCTGAGATCCAGTGGGAAAGATGGAGGAGACATAGAAATAGATTTACAGAGAACGGCCACGCTTTCCACTGTGCAGCGCTGTATGCAGATTTGGCCACCATATTAGAGCACTGAAGCCTTGGCAATATGTAAACAAAGAGGAAGAATCACTGTGTTATTTTAGAAAAAGTTGTAAATAATAATTCAGATGAAGCAAGGGAAAGTTGACAGTGTTTTCCCATGTTATTTTGAGAACAAAGAGCACAACAACATAAAAATAACAAATAAAAAAGTAACGTAATTAATTGGAACATATAGTGATAAATTAACATCTATAAGACAAAAATTTACACTAGGTAAATATTACACTAAACATCTATAAACAGCTGTAAGCTTAATACATTCAATAATCATTGTCTTTTGAACAGAATTGTTTTAATTTATGGCGCACTGATAGACTTTGATGTCGCTGTTTTTGAACAAATATCACAAACAGAATGCACCTTCATGAACTGCCGTATGGCTTTTTCAGCACCTAGAACTCATCCAACTGTTCCCTCAAAACGTATTTTTCAAAAGGCTGCACTCAAAACTCAGGAAAAACTAAGTGAATAATTTAGCTTTTGAATCTCAGGATTGACGTGGTATGGTGGCGTAGTGGTTAGAACATTTGCCTCACAGTAACAAGGACCTGGGATCGAGCCCTGGGCTTAGTGAGTGTGTTTCTGTGTTAAGTTTTGATGTCCTCCCCGTGTTTGCATGGGTTTCTTCCAGGTACTCGGGTTTCCTCCCACAGTCGAAAAAACATGCATTTTAAGCTAACTGGCTGGTCCAAATTGCCCCAGGTGTGAGTGTGAATGGTTCACCCAGAGTCATCTGAAATAGGCTCCAGTCTCCCCGGCAACACTATATATATATCTCAGAATTAAACTGTTTGTCAAATGAATGGAAGAATCTCAGATGCATTTAGAAAGTGAGCATAATTTTTGCTTTTGTTTTGAACAGGAAAGTGCTTAAAAATACTGATTTTAAACATATCTGATGTGCTGCTATGGGCGGCACGGTGGCGTAGTGGTTAGCACGTCCGCCTCACAGCAAGAAGGTCCTGGGTTCGATTCCCGGGCTCGGG
>JAOUQZ010000039.1:12067679-12131881 GCA_028564935.1 Neosilurus hyrtlii
GGGGGGGGCGGGGGGGGGGGGGGGGGGGGGGGGGGGGGGGGGGGGGGGGGTGAGAGAGAGAGAGAGAGAGAGAGAGAGAGAGATAGAGAGATGGGTAGGGATTGAGTCCCAGCATGAGATGAGATTATATGTGTGAGTATGTGAGAGAGAGGGAGGGAGGCGAGCTTGCACACAAAGTGAGAGAGGTAGGGGGCAGGGAGAGGGGGAGGTGCTAGGACAGCCGAGCAAGAGTGCGGGAGAGGAAGGGGCTTTGCAGTGGGCAAACAGAGGAAAGTTTGACTAGTGGAGAAGGAGTGAAGCAGGAGGAGTAGGAAGAGAAAGAGAGAGAGAGAGAGAGAGTGTGTGTGTGTGAGAGAGAGAGAGACAGAGAGAGAGAGAGAGAGAGAGAGAGTGTGTGTGTGAGGGTGTGTGTATGTGTGTGTGTGTGTGTGTGTGTGAGGGGGGAGCATGTAAGTGTGCGAGACGAAGAGAAAGAGAGGGAGTAAAGCTGAAGAGCAGAATGAGCAGAGTAGGTTTGTGTTCTTAGTTTGCCTCCAGGATAGAAAGCAGAGGCAGGAGGAAGCAATGAAGAGCAATATGGGTATGTATGAGAATAAACTATCACACATACACACACTCACACACAGTGTATCTTTTGTGAAGTTCAGATTACTGATGATTTTTTATTTTATTTTTTTTTGACACAAAACCCTGAGTGCTTTGAAGTGGTCCAGATGAATGATTAACTTTCTGAACACAAAGAGGTTGATAGGTGGGGCATCTACAAGACAATGAAGAAAAGCAGAATGTTAGCTGTTGCTGTAGTTAGTGTGTACGATATACTAAAATTAAGGTACAGTAAAGTTAGACAGTGTGTTATGTTAGCTCGACTCTATGGATTGGCACTGTAGCATGCTTGTGTGTGTGTGTGCTGTCTGTGACTGTCCTGTGTTTGTGTGTGAGGATGTTCTGTGTTAGAGGGCTGCTGTTATGAGCCGAGCCTTTCAAGGAAGCAGTCTACAGTAATAATGGACATGCTGGATTTACTGGTGGAAGTTAATGAGCAAAACTAGATTTTCAGAGAGAGCCTGAGGTTAGAGATATTATTCTTGAATTATTATTGTGAGGTTAGAGATATTATGTTGCTGTGCTGTATATGTTACGCAGGTGCTTACTCTGTCTGGTCGTATTAGTCCACTCTGATATCCTGCTCTCTCACACAGTTGTTTGTCTCCTGATTTTATTGATACTTAAGAGCTGGAATTTGTGCTCTGGCTCAGTTTATTGATAGAGCTGTGTACACATTAAAGCTTAAATAGCACAGACAAGTCTGCAAACGTTGCTTTAAGCAGATGAGATCACCAGGAGAAAGTGTTTGCGTCACTCTGCTGGAAAATAATAGATGTTTTAAATCACTTGCGTATGCACTCACTTTCCCATTTTCTTTTTATGGAAATTTGATGGCCAGCTGAATGTTACCATTGTTTTAAGTAGTCGAACAGTTCACGGCCCTAAAACTTTCAAGATTGTCATTGTTTGGGTTGGTACCGCATGGAGGATGAAAGCTTTACGTCTTCTTCTCTCCTTTCCTTTCTCCTCTCTTCTCCTCTCCTCCCATCCTCTTCTCTGTAACCTCTCCTGTCCTGTTGAGGAGAGGCCAGGTATTTATATAGATGTGTGTGAGGAAGGAGAGCTCATTAGCCCTGTCTTGGACTCAGCTGACTGCGCTGAATCAGAACTTTCCATGCCATACTTTTCCTCTCTGTCTGAGCTCGTCTGGAATTTGAAGTGACACAGTCCACAGTCCCGTTTGGCTGTTCTCAATCTAGCCGATTTGCATATTTTTAAACTCCAAACCTAGACTGTTTTTTTGTTTTGTTTCTGTTGTTTTTGGTTCATGTATTCTTTGCCATGTATACACGTTTAAAAATGTATATTTGTGCTAACATACTTTTGATTCAGGTCGGACTGGAATGTATTTGCCTGGCGCTGGATTCTTTCCTGTGTTACCGCTTTATGGTGCACATCAATCTGGCTCATAACATGAACATCACATTCAGGCTATTCGACATCATTTGAATAATTAAACTGCATTACAGTAATAAAAGGTGATGTAATCATGCACTTGAAATTGCTCAGCTTTGGCCGCACCTGTTTTCAAATAAAAAAGGATGAACAGCACCAATATTCCTCTCTGGTAGCAATAATGGTCCAATCTGAGTCTGCTTGTTGTTTTCGTGCTGCTTGCAGCTGATATCTAATACGGTAATAAATGCTGCTCACTGATCCATCCAGACCATTCTGAATGCCCTGTATTGAAAGAGAACATTCCTTTACCTCATTACCCTCCCATCACTGGCATCTTAGCAGAATGACCACTCAGCAGCGAGCAAGGAGAGGGGCATTAGTGTGGTGTGACCACAGCTCCTCTCCTAGCTGTTCTTATTACCAATGTCTGCCTGTCTGACCGCTGGCTTGGGATAAATAATCATTAGCGGTTGGAAATTCATACCGCAGTATTCAGGAGTAGCTGAGGAGACACAAACCGGCCAGTGCTTCCGATGACTCTAACAGAGCATCTGAGGACTTTTTCTGTACCGTTAGTCTCCTTTCACACTGTTCGCCCTAAAACCGTTCTGGATCCTGCACGTACTGCTGAAATGCATATTGGGTAATATTAGCGCATACACAAGACACACTTTTTAATATAATCAGAATTGCATGTGTCAGGTACAGAGGAGAATATCAGGTAGAATAGTGTAATGTGTTATTTAAAAGCACACCAGTGTTTAGCAAAAACCTAGTCAGTCATTCATATAGTGTTTTGTGAAAAATTACGAAAAACAAAATTCATCTCTCGGTAAACGTAGACATACAAAAACCTGTTTCATATTAAATTTCTTGGTGAATCATGAATCTCTTTCAGCTGTGACATTTTTGACCAGTTGACCATTCAGATCAGGTTACAGCTGGAGCTATTAGGTTTTTTTCTAAACAGAACTGTAACTGATACCATGCAATAATCCACACGAACCTTATCAGTAAGAAAAATATATTTATTCGGTCAGTACAATTTTTATCTCTGGGCACTTACACTTAATGCTTCTTATCACAATATTAAGGTCACCTATTTTGGCATTTTCTTATCATAGGATGACTTGTTTCTCTTTTTTACCCCATGTCTGTAAACAGCACAGAAAAAAAAACATGAACAGAGAAACAAATCTGATTGGTCTAGAGATTCCCTCGGTTTTTGCTTACCAACCCTTAGCAGACTTCTGAAAACTTGTTGACTTATTAGTGTTTACAGGACAAGCCCTCTTTGACTGAGCTGTACTTGTTTAATTTATATAAATTATAGACTGTAACCTACTAACTCCATTTAGCTCCTAATCACATAAGTCTATCTTGGACTTAATAGGCTTGTTTTTGCCTAACAGTCAGTACCTCTAGTTAGGGATTCTTGAATAACTCACACCATGTTGACAGGTACATTCATAGTGATCAGTTTACAGCAGATCCCGGCTGTCTCCCTGACACAAGTCTGGACAGGGACAGCCAGCTGGAACCAAGTACTACTTTACACGTAGAAAAAAGCTCTGTCCATGTTGATTGACAGGTAGTGCCCTCCTGTTATTGTGTTGGGGGATGTCACCCATTGCATCTGATCTTAGAGGGTGGCAGTTCCAGGAGGCCAAAGTCTGGCATAGGAGAAACCGTGTCTCTGAGCGGTAACTGTGTGGCGTCTCCAGGCTACTCATATGCTTTGCCCATATGCTTTGAGATTCTAAAAGGCCTGCTTACCCCATCACTTCTCTGTCTCTTATTTCTTTCCCACAACCTTTTGTGATCTGACCCTCCATCAGACGATATATGTCTCACGTATACCATACACCCACCTCGAAAAACCCTGCAATACAGGGAGGGGGAATGAGAGAGACAGGAGGAGCACATGGCTTGCAGGAAATAGGCATTAAGTTATGAAAAAAGAGAAGAGAAAAGAAAAAAGAAAGTCAAGTCGATTATAAATGAGTTATAGGGAGTTTAATGGTGAATTAGTAGATGTGTGAGGAAACGCTTGGATGGAATAAGGTCAAAGGGTCACAGTGTCCCTACTTCTCATGCTGAGGCTCAGTCTCTGCCTATCTCTCTCTCTCTCTCTCTCTCTCTGTCTCTCTCTCTCTCTTTCTCTGTGTGTGTGTTTTTGTTACTCCCACTGTTTTTTTTTTACCAAAACCCGCCGTTTCTTCTGGTGTCCCTTTCTCCCCCAGGTTACACACATGTAGGCCTCAAATGCCATGGCAACATCCCCAAACAGCCACAAGCCAAAAGCTCGCAAAAGCAACAGGGTGACAATGATAAAACATAGTTAACCAATTATCCTCAGTCTACAGATGGTGTTTTTAATTTAGTGCTTCCTCCCTGAGAGACAGGATTGGCACAAAGAGGGGTGGAAACTGTGCAAGTTTAAGTCTCATGGCAGAGTGATGTAGAAAAGGTGGGAGTATTATAGAGTTCAGATGGAAATTTCCCACGTGGTTTTTGATTTTAGAGACAGTTGACTTCAGAAGAGTTTGTAAGGTTTGAATGTGTTTTTATTCACTTCTTTGAAGAGAACAGACACTAAAAGAATCTGTGACTCATAAGGTTGCCCTTTAGCTTGGATTTATAACAAAACTCCAGGATGTGATCTCTGTTTCAAAGTTTTGTTTGTTTTGTTTACAATAGAAATATCCAATAATACTGTCACTCATATACACTGTAGATTATTCTTCTCTTCGTATCTAAGGCCTGATACGAAACAGGCAAAAGGGATTTTATTGTACTTGAACATTTTGATTCTGCTCCTTGAGTTTTGTGATCCAAGACGATACATTCAATACACATCTGGCACTAAAGTAATATCTGCTGTCAGTGAGTTTTAATGTTCATGCAATGATTACTGACCTTTTCATTTGTAAAATGGAGGATTTTTAATGTGCTGTTAGGGCACCCAGCACTCATTAGCTCTGTGATATTAGTCAAGGAGAGTTCATCTGTTAAAGAAAACTGATATCCAGGTTTTATATTCAGGTGTAACAAACAATAGTTGTGGTTTGCAGAATGGGTGAAACTGATTAATAATTGAGTCTGACCGGTTCTATGAACTCCAGCCAAAACTAAACAGCTTAAGTCAATCCTAAAGCTCTCTGGCAGTCTAAAAGCTTCGTTCCACATTTTGTGTGCAGCCCCACAATGTTGTGTGTCATGGTAACAGCAGCAGAGTGCGATCTGAGCACAGTGTGACTCCTGACCTCCCTCTCACATGAGGACACACTGTGCTGTCTTAATGGATTCATTGACCCACAATGCAGAAATGGTGAGATTTCAATGTTGTCAGGAACGCCATTTAAGGTTGTATGGCACACCGAGTTTAACAACTGCACAAATACTGTATACCAATACAATACTGCATCAGGTTATCTGCTGTAGATCCAGAATGAGAGCACATGCATTGACGTGGATGTTGTCTACTTTTAGTCAATGTGTATTTCTTTTAGAATGTGCAAAATGTTTTATTTGATACATGAAATGCTACTAAAGGCATCATTTCTGAATCTTTGGGATGAACTGAAACACAGAGTGTACCTCAGGCTAACTAATACGTTCTTGTGGCTGAAACAGCAATTCCCTAAAAAAAAAGCTTCAGAATTAGGAGGAAGGCCTTCCTGTGACAGCAAAGGCTGACTGAATGAAACGTTCATAAAGCACATATGACTGTGAAGATGAGGTGGAGACATATTTTTAGCCATTTAGGTGTTTATGAGGAAAGAGTGACTCTCAGTGGTGCTCAGTGCACACATTTCCTTCTTAGTACCATATGCATAGTAAGCAGCTTGTATTGTACTTCATGTAACCTCTTGAAGAGATCAGTAGAAATGTTTTATCTTATAGACATGAGACAACATGCTTCAGATCATGCAAAGATATATAATATTGTTTGTCTATAAACCCAAGACTGCTGGTGTATCATTCCAAGACTGTCCCTAGATAGTGCTGCTATCTGATCGAGGGAGACAATAGGGGAGCAGCTGGCAGGAAGCTGCAGCAGAGAGGCGTAGGGCTGGACGTCCAGTATGAGCACTCTGGAGGGGTTGGTGTAATGTGAAGGTGTGCACTGGACTGTAATCCCTGATTCATATCATATTCCTTCCTGTTGCTAATTTACACCCAACACCTGCTTGTTACAGCAGTGGGGAGTACAAGGGGCAGAAATTCAGAGAATAGAGCAAGATGGTAAAGTGAGCAAAAGGATACTGTAGCAAGCAGGAAGAATTGAGTATGTGGTGTATGTGTGGTGAAGAACGAAATGGTCTAAAAACAGCATGATACAGGAATAGGAAGTGGGAAAGTCAGAAGAAGGACACGGCTAACAGGAAGTAAGCAGCCAGGTGTGAACAATGATTTCCAAGTAACGGAAATGGGGAACACACTTACAAAGAAGCAAATTATTAAAGAAAGTGGTACGAATGCGAAAGAATCGGTTTGAGTCAGGCAGCATCATAAACAGATGGACTCAAGAGTTTAATAAAAATTGTGGCAAGCTTGTATGTTAGAAAAGGACCAGAGTATATTCACATTCCAGTAAAACATACACTCACAGCTGACCTGTATCCTTATTAATCCCAGGTTTTATTCATTTATTTGTTCGGTCTTTTATTTATTATTAATTATTTAAATGATTAAAAGCAATCCTCTGTTTATGGTGTATATGAAGCACACAGTGTGTTAACGTGTTAGTAAGAGCAGATCAGTATTACAAAGTATCGGTACCTGTGTTTTTGTAATACTTTTGATTAATATCTGAATATTAATACACCTCAATTGACCTGGCGCAGCTGAAGTGTCTAAGTCGAAATTGGATTAAGGCTGTGGGGATTTTAACCCCAAGATCAAGACTTCTGCTGTGTTCCATGCTCAGCCCCGGCATTTCCACACATTCTCCCCCAGCTTCCATCGTGAAGCTGAATGGTTCCTGGGAGATTCACGCCTCAGAGCTAATCCTTTCCGGCAGCGCTGCAGCTATTAAGACTTATCATAACAAGATTTCTGAGGACAGCTCCGGCTAGCACTGTGAATTTGATTAGAAACACCTGCAGTGGCTCCTCTCAGCAACCTTACTGTTGTAACAACAGTGATAAAAATGCACACGAGATGTCTTTAATTTACCTGCTTTGTTTGACTAATGAGAGTTCATTGGGTGAAGTAATACTGCAGTGCCCATCTGATAGCACTTTTAGACCACTTTTTAGGAGAGGGTACGGTAAAGTTTTTAGCAGATGATATAGTAAAATGGAAAAATGTTACCAAAAAGGGAGGTAACATTTTGTCATACTTCACTGCCGTACGACTCGTATCTTCATTTAGTCAAAATGCAGAGCTTGGTCACCCTTTTGCATAGTACCAAGAGTACAGAAAAGAAATATAACATGAGAGCATACAGTCATTAAAAAATTTCATACCACAATTACAAAACTGGATTTTTTAATATGGATAATTTTTTTAAACATTTTTTAACAAAAATGGCAAGAATAAATTATGCACATCAAAAACAACAAAACAAAATGGCACCTGCCAAAATGAAAGTCATAACAGTCAGTATTGGGCATGGCTTCCGTTTCGTTGATACAGGCAGTGATTTGCGGTGATACAGGCGGTGATTTGCGGTGATACAGCATGGCAAAACCAGTCCTACAAGTATTGAAACCGGATGTAGCGATCCTGTTCAGGACTCGTCACTCTCTATCGCCCTGGACGTGGCCTGTCGTCAACTGACCCTGTCATGTTGTGGCGGTCAGTTTGGTTTCTGATGGTGGGTTGTTTACAGCACATTCGCCCCACTACCTCACTGTAGCTCAACCCATCCTCCACCATATCCATTGCCCAGAGACGTTGTTCACCTGATAGACATGGCATTATGACGTGCACTAGACTAACAATAGTGGACATTTTTCAGCCCTTATATAGACTTTCCAAACCACTCCTCCTGCAGATACACATTGTGTTTTGCTCAAACTGCATTTGGTTCACTCTTGCAAAATAACCCACACATGTGCAATGACGCGTGACAAAATGACAACTCATCATTTGCTCAAGTGCCCGAGTACAATTATCAATAAAGCAACAGGGTATTCTGTATACAGTATATACAGAAATTTCTCTCTCAAAGTTTTTAATGACTGGCAGTATACTAATGTAATTTGGAAATTGATGTCACCATCTCACAACCTCCAGAGAACTCTTTCTACCATCACGGGTGTTGTTACAGTATATGATGGAAGACACAGGTATGCTTCCAAGTTATACAGGGCTCTGGTGTTGGGTTACTTACCATATTTCCAATTTGCTCTATCCTACTGAAAAGATTTACTCTGGTTCTAAGAAAGGTTTGTGCATAAATTTTTTTTTTTTTCAGGAATAACAGAGCCCTTGTTTCACATCGATGCTTTATCTGTTGGAAATGGGTCTCTTTAATTTGATTGGGGTGGTTTCATGTTGAGGAGTATCCAGTAGGGTGATGGAGCAAAGTGTTTTGATGAGAGTATCAGTAACAGAAGCAGGGGCCTGAGGTCAATTCAGGAAAAAAGCATTGAGAGGAGTCAGTTCTTGTGGACCCACTAATCATATTACTTGAGGCCCAGTGAGACTCTTTGGCTAGGGGGTGCTGAGAGTGGATGAGGGGGTGAGAATGTTAAGATGGCGAATGCTCTGAAATAGGAGACAAGGTATCGAAAGTGTGACATACATTCACACTATTGCAACATGGTAAATAATTTAATCCTGTAATGTTTAATGCTTCAAATAGGCGCATTGTTAACCTTTCGTTGTATTCTGCTAATAGGCAAATTAACTTGCTCACTGCTGATAAAAAATGTCACCCCATTAAGGAAGCTGGAACCAATCCCATCCCAACCACTCAGGTTGAGAGGCGGGGTACATCCTTAACAGGTCACCAGTCTATTGCAGGAATAATACAGACACAAGCAAATTAGGGTTAGCATAATGCGACTGTCTTTGAAATGTGGGTGGAAATCGAAGTACCCAGAGGAAACCCATACAAGCACAAGGACAACATGCAAACTCCACATATAAAGGTCCTTCAGGGGACAGTGCTAACCTCTGAGCAGTGTACCAAACTTAACAATAGTACAGATTTTGGTGCACTCTGTATGCACTATGGTGATTTTGGTGCATGATTTTGGTGCACTATGTATGTAGTATTATATTATAATATGCACTTTATTTTAAAGCACATTTTGCCTGCATCCATACTACTCATGAGCTTTTGAGCTCCCAAAAACGGACACTTTTGGAAACACTACTATTTCCAAGTACCTATCTTAGCCGACATTGGTCAAAGGAGTACACCCTGAACTGCTCAAAGACCATCACAAGTTATTATTCGAGTGATCTGTAACTAACCAGTGGGCTGCAGATTAGACAACAGACACATGAGAACCAAGCGTACATAAAGAATCAACAATTTTCAGCTATGTTAGTATAGACAGTAATTTAATGCAAATATAAAACACTTGTTTTGACAGAAATCATTTTTTTTCTTTCAAAACACCATTTTTAATGTGCATGTAGCCTGAGAACTAGTTGCCTGTGCAGCTCTGATATGTGATTTTAGATAGATGTATATAAACTATATTTTAATGAAATACTTATTTGATCTGTTTAACCTATATACAAGGAATACAATAGAATTTCAGTTTGATCATATTGAGTTTATCAGTGACGGGATTGTGTGTATCTGTAATGAATTTTCGTTTTTACTTACATTATTATTTTTGGCCAAAGTATGGTTTAAGTTTCAAGAATTATGGTATTGTGGGCAGCATGGTGGCGTAGTGGTTAGCACGTCCACCTCACAGCAAGGAGTTCATGGGTTCGAGTCCCAGGTTCAGGCGTTTCTGTGTGTAGTTGTCATGTTCTCCTCATTGCTTGTGTCTCCTCCCACCGTTAAAAGGCATGCACATTCTCTAATTATCTGTGCCGAATTGCCCCCAAGTGGAAGTGTGAGTTTGAATGGTTGTGTGTGAGTTGGCCCTGCGATTGTCTGGCGAGCTATCCAGGGTGTACCCTTCCTTTGCCCAGTGTCTGCTGGGATAGGCTCCAGCCTTCCTGCGTCCCTAACAGGATTAGATGGTTCAGCAGATGAGTGAGTGAGAATCATGGTGTTATACTTGGTAGTTGTCTACTTTGTAACTAATGAGTAAGAGAGGCATAATAGGCTCCACTAATAAATTGTTTACTAAAGCTGTCTAAATTATAAATCACATTTGTAGAGTAAGCTACAAACAAATACTGTTTTCTCAATAATGCAGTTTTTCCTTAACAAATTATTGTCAGTTACAGTTTGTTTTTTACAATTTAATCATTATCGGTGTCACAATTATTGCTGTATTAACTGTTATCTTTTACAATTATATAACACTGAGAATTTACAATTCACCTATTTACTTTATCCATCTTATAATACTACAGCATTAATAAAAAAAAAACTTTTTAGTGAGTTTAAGAAGACATTCAGAAATTGTATATATGTGACCTGCTCCAGAATAATACAGGTTAAGTAACAAGGTAGTGTTTTGAGTAAGATCCAAAGTAAGTTGAAAATGGCTTACCTGGACGAAAATGCGATATCGTCAAAAATACATCCTTCAAAACATAATCTTTGACATGACCAAGTTCAAATATCCATAAACACAATCTATCCATGCTAAAATACTTGTTTAAGAAAGGGTACCATGTTCAAGTTGTTGTAAAACAATGGAAATATCCACTTATGTTGCCAATTTTCAATCCGCTTTTGTGATTGCTCAGGGTATTTCCTTATTATTCATATTTGATACCAGAATACTTTTCCTACTTACGGAATCCCAGACGGAGTCCCCAAATCATATAACGGTTAACCAATGAGAAGCCTCTGAAGTCTCAATTGCAGACATTCAGGAAATGGTTCTGTAACTGTAATTGTTATTTTTTCAGCAACATATTAAGTGATGTAACTCAATTTTCATGCTATAATCATGAATTATACCTTATTTTGAAGTGTACGCAATTCTCCAAATATATCAAAATCTCAGTATGTCAAATTTCCTACTTAATCCTTATTATGCTGGAGCAGGTCACATATTTGTAAACCAATTTTTTAAAATATATTTGTACTCATATAAGTTGACTAAAATAAAAAAAACCATACAAAATATAAAATGCAGTAAGGTGGATAGGAAGATAACTTTGTGTGATAGTCAGAGAGTAGGGATGAGACTGGGCTTGTTAGGAAGGTCATTGAGGGGTAAAGCTCATGTGTGAGGTCAGGGAGCATGGACTTGAAGATGCATGGATGCTCAGTGGGGAACTGAAACACTGAGGGTGTGTTTGGTGTGTCAGGTTAGAAGGTTGAATAGTGGTTGAGTATAAGAGGAGGGCAGTGACCCATGATAAAGCAGCCTGGGAAGTTTGAGCTGAGGGTCAGTGGGTGATGGACATGATTTAAGGCATGACTTTTTCACTAAGTGCTTTTACCTACTATAAACCTACAAGGTCATATATACCATAATTTTATAATCGTATAAATTTATCCTGAATGGGCAGAAGCAGCTCAGATGGAATCAAACTTTAAGCAAAAGTGAAGCAGGGGATGTGAACATTAGTGGAGGCCATGTGCATGAAGCACAGCTGTATAGGAGCTGTATTCTACAGGTGACACTATCCCCCTCTCATCTATCTGCCTCTTCTTCTTGAAGAAGAAACATACCACAGGCCCCCTCGTCTATTGGTAGTTGCCAAATTGCTTTGTATCTCTTTTGCATAAAGGGAAACCTTTAAATTTTAATACATTTACTGTCTCCAAACACTGCTGACTTGCGTTAATTTTGGGTCTCTCGTGTTCCCTTATTCAGCTCTGATTTTGTGTTCAGTCACCGATCTCAAAATAGTTAAATTATTTGGAACTAAAGCCTAACAGAAACTTTGTTCACTGATTGTTTCAGCTTTTTGTGTAAAGATGTTCCTTTGTCACTACATAAAACTACCATAAAACATATAAAACAGGTGACTGCATATCATAATACAGGAAGCCCAGATTTGATAGACTGATGGTAAACGTAGTGATTTGTTCCAGGACAGACTGTGTGTTCATCTCAAAAACCCCTTTGAGGAGGGAGTAGGTTATAAATTATTGGCGGTTAGCACATGACAACACAGCTTAGAATGTAAAAAGAGTTCAGCTTTTCTGTCATTTTATTTAGTTGATCCATGATATTCCTTGGAAATGTTTAAGGTTCATGTTTATTTTGAAACCTCATGTTTTCCAAAAAAAAAAAAAGTTTCTGCACTGTTTTATAAAATTTTCTTTTTGTCATGTCTTTGCAGATTGTGTGTATTTGGCGCACAGACGCCATGGCTTTGGTTCAGGCACTGCCCGTGCCCTCTGATCATCCACAGGCAAGCAGCGATATTCAGCAGTGCCGGCCTGTACCGCAGTCCTCTCCCACAGGCACCATGGGCTCTGTCAGCAGTCTTATCTCCGGACGCACTTACCAAGAACGCCATTGCCGTGCTGTCAGTGACTTCGGCGCCAGGCTCCGCAAGCCCCTGCCTGCCACTAGCTGTTTTCGGCAACAGGAGGGCACACTTCGAAGAGCTAGCTCTCAGGAGGAGCTTCTTGATAACCAGCCTCCAATGCCTATTAAGAACAAACCCACTACCATCATGACTGCCGGCAATGGCAACTATGGCTACATGAGTGATGAAGTGGTGGGCGACTGGAATGATAACCATGTTAAAGTGGCCAGTCCATGCAGTGACACAGAAGAAACACAGGACAACCGAGGAACTGTGAACAATAGCAACATCGGAGGCCCTCCACCCAAACTCATCCCTGTCTCAGGCAAGCTGGAGAAAGTGAGTTACAGCCCTATTTTAAAATTACTGCAGTGTAACAGAGTGCTGGCCAGATCTTCTGAAAAGGACATCCATATCATCCTTAATTACAATTTTATCTAATAATTCTTTCACAGGCTTTATTGATCTGTGTTCTGTTGGCAATAAATTTACATTGACTGACAAGTACCTGCTGTGACAAAAATGCTAATATATTATAGTAACCTTTTGTTCACCATATTCTGTTTCATCAGTTGCCCATCTAACTTATACTCACTTGCACTTAATAAGGGTTTAGAAAAATCTTTAGGCGTCCAGCCAGTGTGAGCGACCTTAAAATCTATCTACCCGTGATTCAAAGTCAAAAATCTGTTGGTGTAATCAAACCCTGTTTGATCATAAACGTGGGTGTCATGGTCTCATAAGGTATTTTTTATTATTTTTCTAACTTCATCTCAGTATTTTTCCCCAAAAATAGAATTTCATAACACTGTCACAGAACAGGGTGGCACGGTGGCGCAGTGGTTAGCACGTCCGCCTCACAGCAAAAAGGTCCTGGGTTCGATTCCCAGCTCGGGCGTTTCTGTGTGGAGTTTGCATGTTCTCCCTGTGCTTGAATGGAATGAGAAACCAACATATTCATTCATTCAAGTTTAAAATATTCAAATATTATAATACATATCATGAACATAGATGTACAGTAGTGTGCAGTGAAGATTATACACCACCACTTTTGCTAAAAGGGCTAGTAATAAAAAGAAGTAAAAAATTACTTCTCCATAATTTTTTGGTGAAAATCTATTGAACAATGTAACTGTAGGCAAAGAGAACCAAAAAAAATAATTCCGACACGTATATTGAGGTAAAAGTATGGCTAAATAATTTGTAGTTTTTTTTTACTTTTGCAGAGTATGAATAAACTTCAAAGCATATGGAATGGTTTAGCGAGTGAAGACATAAAAAAAAACAATGTTTTTGTTTATTGGCCATACTTTTACCTCAATATACGTGTCGGAATTACTGTAAAAGACAGTATTAAAGAGTTGTGGTATTGGTCATCATTACAGTATAATTGCTGCGTAATGTAATACGGTTAAGTGATACAGAGCTTATTTTAACATAAATGACCATAAAAAGCACTATAGTGGGCAATTTTATCCCAGGAATTACTAGCGGGGGCTGAACCAATGCAATGAACAACCATTTTTTTCCACAGATGTGACATGAACTTGTTGAGCAGGGTTGTCCGACACAAGTAAACAAGCAGTGAGTGATATTTTAGGTGATAAAACTCCCCGCATTCTAAAGGCTCTTACCTTTGACTGGTTTCCTTTGGCACGGCACTGCTCCTGTCCGTTGTCATCCATTAACTTTATTATGAGGGAATTCTGTAGGAACAGCGTCCGGTTTTAGATGTAAAAGCTTGGGCCTTGTGCAAAGTAGTTCTGCCTGGAGGTCACGCAAGTTGGGTTGAAGTGGTCTTCGCAGATTACTGAATTGCGTCTGAAAGGAAACGTTTTCAGAGTACGGCCTGTGCCGATGTTCCCGCGATTTCTGCACTTGTTTGTACAGCCGTATGCTTTACACTCCTCCATTTTCCTCGTGGCACAGCTCAGCACTGGCCGATAATGTGTTATCTTAGACTGGTGTCTGCTGCACGCAGCCCATACTATAGTAGTAGTGTGGTAGCACTTGCTCCTACTTGACAAGGGGCACGGACTGCCGTTGCCTGATCGAACCGCTGATGTCATGCAATATCGTTTTAAAGAGCTAGTAGTACAAATTCACCACAGGTACACTTAAAAATAATATTTATCTATGTTTACTGCAACACTTTATTGCAGTTTTACACTTTCTGCAGCAAGAATCATAAGAATACATACGTATGATGGCTAGAGAAGAATCATAAAACAAAAAAAAACTTCAAAGTGCTTTTTCATTTTGTGGAAGTGAATACTCGTTCTAGGACTAAAATGAACTGAGCTCATCAAAAACAGGTAATTTTCTCAGGGGAGAAGGGAGAACATACCACTGTGGCTGATCTGAGCAGAAATGGCGTCACAGAGGAGCACCTGCAAATGATTACTCCTCCAGATTCACATTAAAATTGAATTGTGTCTAATAAAGGACTGTTTAAGCCTTGGGATGTAAGAGTAAAGGAAATCATGTGATATTTTAGAATCTTAATGGAACTTTGATAGTTTTTTTAATTCTAAATATACTATGTATAGTGTTTATTCTACTGAATAACTGTGCGTGAGGTCTGTATAAAGAAATGACTGAACCACCGAGGTTACACCCCCTGAAAAAGAAAAATTATCTAAAAAAGGAGCTGGAGGTTGATGCTTATATCCAGTAGCCGAAAGCTCCACTGGGGAGATGCATTTATCCACATTGACCCCGCTCATGCTGGCTGTGAAATGTGTGTATGGATGACCGAGTTTTCACCGAACTCTCAAAAATACACAGAAAATGGCCACCAAACTCCTTTCCCCGTTAAGGTGTACGCTACAGACATAGAAAGATGTTCGGGTTCTTGAGGTGGTAAGTCTAGATTGTACTCTTTGTTAATTGTGCCAAGGTTTTGACTAAAGCGTTCATGTCACTGCTCATTTTTTACAGTGTTTTCACTCATTTGGTTTAGGATATACTTTTGTAACTCTTCCTGGCTGTTCCTCTTTTTGCCATTTGCAACATGACCAGACTCACTTTTTCCTTCCTAAAACTTTTAAGGATGTATAATTCACCCTCTGAATGCTTGTCGTTACTCTAAAAACTACCAGCAGTGAATCTAATGTGGAGTAATGTAGTGGGGAATTATGGATCGCTCACCAGCCAGTCAGACCATGTACTGTGGTGATTTATACAAGCCTGTTAGAAGTCAGCATTGCGCAGCCATATTTGAGGTAATATTTGAGCAGAGAAAGCACACTCCTTAAAGTATGAATGGAACAATGTAGGATTCAAAATTGCAGCTGTATGATACAACTCCCCTACCTCATATTAAAAAACAAGTTGTTTTGATAGTAAAGATGCCATTAGAAGCTTCAAGGCCTTTTTCTTGTTAAAACCACATTACCTAAATTTTTTTTGTCAGATTTTAACAGCCATTTCAAATCTGCATGTTGTTGACCCATTTATCATGGCAAGTTCATAGCCAGGTTTTGTATGACTACAAATATCTGTGGTACCATGATGGCTGGCATCAAAAGAGTCCTTGCGTTATGCTATATCCAGATAAGATCCTGCACTATTCTATGATGCACTATTACTAACCTGACTGAATTTATCACAGAATATGGAAAAAGTCGTAATCCGTCCAACCGCCTTCAAGCCTGTGGTACCCAAGAACCGTAATTCAGTGCAGTACCTTTCCCCACGGCCAGGGGGCAGTCTGTCTGAGAGCCACGGAAGCCTCAATCTTTTACTTCCAGGAGGTACAGGAATGCCGTGCACAGAAAAACGGAATTCATACAGCAGTGGCCGCAACGCTCGCAACAGTCAGACCTGCAGCATGTCAGACTCTGGCCGCAATTCCCTCTCCAGTCTGCCTACTTACAGCAGTACAGCCTGTAGCCTGGTCCAGAGTGAGGGACTGTCTACAAGCACAGAATCCACTCGGCCCGCAGGTGGACATGGCCACACTAACTCAGACAGTGGCCGCTCCTCATCCAGCAAAAGCACGGGCCAGCCACTCTCAGACAGTGGATCGTGTGGGCGTTCCCCTGCTCCCCCAGAGGGGTATGAATGCATAATTCGTGAGCTGGAGGAGAAACTGAGAGAGAGAGACTTGGAGCTTCAGCAGCTCAGAGACAACCTGGATGAGAATGAGGCAGCTATCTGCCAGGTATGTGAGCAACATAATCAAAAATGTATTCATTCATTTTCTGAAGCGCTTAATCCTAATTAGGGTCGCAGGGAGGCTGGTGCCCATCTCAGCCCACTCTGGGCAAGGGCAGAGTACACCCTGGACAGCTTGCCAGGCCATCGCAAAATCAAAATATGTGGGCAGCTGTGTCCTAATGGATAGGGTTTAGAACCAAAAGGTTGTTAGTTTGATTCCCGAACCAGCAGGAAAATGTGTGGCAGTGGGGGAGTGAGCTGCACCTTTCTTTCCTATATCTTCATGGCTGCAGTGCCCCTGAGCAAGGCACCTAACCCTCAACTGCTCTCCGGGCACTGCAGTAGGTGGCAGCTCACTGCTCCAAGCGTGTGTGTGCTCACTTTGGATGGGTTAATTGCAAAGGCAATAGTTTCCCTTGCGGGATTAATACAGTATATCAAAAATCAAAAGAACTGCCAATAGACATATAGAGAAAAAACACTCATTTTTGGCATACGACTTATGAAGTTCTAGTTAACGGCTTGTTTACAGTAATAAATTATATTCTATCATCTCTTCATTTATGGTTAAAAAAATATCATTCACTAGCCTACAGACAAATCTGTCTTAGATTCTAGAGTATAATTGAAGTGCTATCTAATTCTTTCTGGATGTTTAGGTATATGAGGAGAAGCAAAAACGCTGTGAGCAGGAAATGGAGGAGCTCCGGCAGAGTTTTGCAAACAAGATGAAGCAGGTGCAGCAGAAAGCACAAAGGGGCCAACAGGTGCTGCAGCTACAGGTCTTCCAGCTCCAGCAGGAGAAGAAGAAGCTGCAGGAGGATTTTTCACAGCTGCTGCAGGAGCGAGAGACACTGGAAAAGAGATGTGCCTCCATTGAAAAGGAGCAGAACCAGCTAGGCCCCCGTCTGGAGGAGACCAAGTGGGAGGTAGGAAGAGACACTACTTAAAAATTCTTATATCACCCATGAACTTTAGATAGTGTTTCAGGGAATATGTCATGATCGGTGTGCATCTTTTAAATATAATCCCACATTAAAACAGGATCAACCATATCAGGCAAAAATATGATATATGCTCTCCTTTACTGATCACTGCAGGTGTGTCAGAAGTCTGGTGAGATCTCCCTGTTGAAGCAGCAGCTGAAGGATGTTCAGGCTGACCTGGGACACAAGGCAGCTGAGATTGTAGCTCTGAAGGCCCAGCTGCGAGAGGCTCGTTCTGAGCTGCAGACTAGCCAGGCGCGCTCACATGAGGCCCAAACAACAGCACGAACTCGCACACTCGAACTAGAAGTATGCGAGAACGAGTTGCAGCGCCGCAAGAGTGAGGCTGAGTTACTACGTGAAAAACTGGCACGACTTGAAATGGAGTCAAGCCGACTCAGGGATGTGTTGGTGTTGCCCAGCAGCAAGGGCCAGTGCATGAGCCTGCCTCTGCCTCAAAGCCGTGTGGGAGGTGGTCTGAATCAAGTCCACAGTCCTGTTTTCAGGGAGGTAGCCGAGCCGCTGCATTCGTATGAGAATGATGTGACCAGGGTGCAGCAGCACAATAATGATGCACTGCATGGTCTGCACTTGCAAGTAGAACAACTGCGCACTGAGCTGATGTTAGAGAGGAGGCACGGACAGGAGCAGCTGGAAGCCTTTGATGAGGAGCGCCGTGTCTGGCAGGAGGAGAAAGACAAGGTGATTCGCTACCAGAAGCAGCTACAACAGAACTACATCCAGATGTACCGCCGCAACCGGGAGCTGGAGCGTGTGATGAGGGAGCTGAGTTTAGAGCTAGAGAACAGGGACATGGAGGAGTTCGACATTCGTCATGACGTCCGATTTGAGGAAATTGCCGCCACTGAGATCTAACGTACATTCAGATTGTTTGAAATTGCTGCAGTCATAATGCTTCATGTTCTCCACTGTGTCCTTAAATCAATTTTGAGAAAATGACCTAGTCACCATCTTAGCTCCTCCCACACAGACAGAGAATTCATATTGTTCTTAAACACTGCCTAAATCCACTGTGTCTTTTATAGTGCACTGATCACCAGAGCAGAGTCTTACCTGGATGGATATACAGCCCAGACAGTAGTGCTTCCTAAAACATTATGTTGTGTAATGGTTGAGCTTGCCATGCTGCTTCTGCACAGAGGTGTGGATCCATTTGGATGGAGGACAAGAGGATTTAGATTTCAGACGGAATATGCAGCTCCTGTAATGTAATGTAACTGATATCATGTGCTGTGTTTAGTCACAGTTAAGGCACTAATAGGAGTTGAGCACCTGCACTAATGGACTCTCTTCTACTTACTATCTGCATTAATATTAATGTAACTGATGCAGCATGAGCTTTAAGAGTGTTCAATCTTGGAGTTGTTCTCACCAGTAAGTAAGACAAAAAAAAAAAAAAAAGACATCTTTAGTATAGCAGCTGTTGTCATGTTACAGTGCAACACAAAGACGAAAATTAACATCTGTCCTATCTATCCTTAGAGCTCACTGGCCGCACAGCACCTCAATACTAATCACTTTATCTAGAAGTACTATTTTTCTATACTGACATTTGATATTTTTTTTCCCTTTTTATTATCTTTTCTTCCTAGATTGCACAATGCACACGATTATGATGCACACAGCAGAGTGTGAATAGCATGTGTGTATATATCTATACAGTAATATTCTGCCATCAGGTTGCCTAGAGAGCATATTTACAGTGTTGTCTGTGGAGAGCACACAGATCAGCAATGCTCCAGGCATGCTTCAATCAGCAATGTCTCCACCCACAGTGGGTGGAGCTATTGGTCTCTGTAGCAGCATAGACATGAGAGTGTATTTGTAGATCTTAGTGTAGATTTACCTCCAGCTTCTGAAATCCTATTAAAGAAGGTCACATACGAGGCAATATACAGTATATACACAATAAACACTATTTTTTGTTATTACAGAATAGACTCTTTAAAATATGTAGGAACGGAATATATTTTATATATTTTTATATTCATATATAGTTACACATGTCCTAGAGAACAGGTTCTACAGGGGGCTTGCAACCCTCTCAGGTAAAAACATACATTGCAAAGGAACCCACAACAGTGGCCCAATGCGTCATGGGTGCAGAAAGAGATAATAATTATAAGAATAATTATTATTATTGTTGTGATAATAATAATAATGATGATGATGATAATAATAATATAGTTATTTAGCCTATTTTGTCTTAAGTGTTCAGTAGTTTTCTATCTCATCCACATTAAGAAGTAATACATTTTCCATGAGCATTTCAGAAGGCACTTTAGAGTATTTCTGCAGTGTTGCTATGTAGATTTCATTTCACTTTCTCATGACTTTATGATAACACATTTTAAAACATTGTTTTAAGAATTGTCTACCATGTGCTAGACAATGGCTGACACAATCACTATTAACATAGCATTAACATTCTTCAATTTCTTGCATCAAAAATTCAACTCAATTCCCACCCCATTTGTATTATTAGGCAAATCATTCTTACTGATTCTAAGCTGATTCCTAAAGTGGGCCCATTCACTTCCCAGGCATATTACATAAACATAAAATACAGTGTTATCCCTTGGAAACAAACTGGAATCTGCCCCAAAGTCTTTCTGAAACCATTTGCTTACTCCTCTACAGGAGTGCCAATGGCCCCTGCACCAGGCGCCATGAAATCAGTAAACATTTTTACTTCCGTTTCTTAATACTTGATCTTGGACTTTTCCAAATCAATGTTGCACTGCCAAATTATCGCACATGCGTAAGATCGTTTCTCTGGTCATGTGGTCTTGTTATTGTTATTGTTAGTGTAAGCCCGTGAGGTGTAGTGGTTTCGCTGGAAATCCTTTGTATTCAGCCAGAATGAACTGATAATGGAGGATAAAACACATAGACTATTCACTAGTGAATGGGAACCTTTAATGCTTACCTCAATTGATTCTCTTTCAGTCCACCGTAGCACAGTTGCTTCACATGCGTCATGGATATAAGATTTATATTATCTCTGTTCCTAACTATTTGAAAGCCACGAATAGCAGTATTAATCAAAAACTCTGGGCTTTTTTGTTTCAGGTCAGATCATTTCCATAAAATCTGTAATGTTCTAAATTTATGTATTAGATATCTTATAAATCTTGTTCTGCATCCCACACTCCCACTGCCTCAGAGATCTGTTATACCAGAACAGCACAGTGCTACCATGAGGAGGGATGCATGCCCTTTAACAAGCAGCAAAGCATAGTCTTCTGTTCTTGTTTACTGAGACTGATTGCTTTTTTATACATCTGTTACCTGGTTTGTGAATACAGTCAACAGTCTTCGTTTATTCCCAGTGTTTTCGCTTCTGTTGAATATTATTCCAGACTCATGACTGAAACCCATGTGTAAATATCACAAGTATTCTATTCTAATTTTGATGCATAATAGCTCTATCAAAAGTGTAGCCACTGGGAATAGACCAAAGCAAAATTACATACTGTATTTGTTTTTATTCTATCTTTTATTTGTGTGTGTGTGTGTTTTGTCATTCCATGTTTGTAGTCACTTGTGTATTATCATGCTGTACAGCTCCTGTAAAAAGCAATACAATGTTTTTGATTAAAAGTAAGTCACTTACAAGTCAGAGTGATTGTTTTTGTTATCATTGCTTTACTTCTTATGTGTCACATAATTTTTATTAATTATTATGGAAAAACACATGGGATTTTTGTAATAAAATCACTTGCTAGCAAATTTGCCCTCCCTGAAAGACAGCATGAAGCATTCAAATTCAGATCCTGTTTTGACCCTGAGTGCATTTCAGTAAGGCACTCCGAAAAGATGTATTGTAATGTCATTCCGAATTTTCTTTGTGTTTTTGTTTTAAGACTATTGCAGGCAAAGTCTTTGCATGAGTGTTTAAGATCTATTTACTATTTCTTCAAAGCACTGCCTCAAGGGACCAAAAAAAATGTATATCAGTTTTCAGACCATGTATTGTTACAATCTACAGTAGATAATTAAATGTATATATGATCCATGTCAACATGCTTCTTGCAGTAGCTGAAATAATGCCTACATTTACACACATATTCTTCCCAGCTGAGAAATGGAAAATATATGAAGTAAAGTTAGGTCCATAAGTAGTTAAACAATGTCACAATTTTTGCTTTTATCTCTCTACATGAGAGTGGATTGGAAAATGAAGCAGTCAACATGTGATTGTTTAACTAACGTATTGCATGCTTTAGGAATTACAGCCATTTTACTTACAGTCACTGCAGTTTCACAGGCTCAAAGGAAATTGGACAAACTCAAATTTAAATATTTTTTTTAAACTTTAATACAACTTTGCATTCATTCTAGAACCAATAGACAATAGCAAATACTGAGTTTCCTCCCTTGAGATGTTTTGCCAGGCAATTAGTGTAGTTGCCCTCAGTTGCTGCGTGTTTGTGTGGTTCAGTTTGTGCCTTTAGTTTTGTCTTCAGCAAGTGAAAAGCATCTGACTCAGCCATTTAAGATCATTTTATTTATTTGCCTTAAGATGCTCTTGGGTTGCTTCTGCTGTATGCTTTGGGTCATTATTCATCTGTTCTGTGAAGTGCTTTTCTTATGGTTTTGTAACATTTGACTGAATCTGAGCAGAAAGTACCGTCTCCACTTGTTCCATCTTTATCGTGTTATTGTCATGAATAAACAATAAAGTCATGAGATATCACTAGGGTGTTTTTAATTCACATTTTCTAAAACAAATCAATTTTAAATATATTTTTAAAATAACTTTTAAAATATAACATTATAATTATATAAATAAATACAACTAAAAGTGACTCCTTAAAAAAACATCTGAGAGCTCACAAGAGGTAGAGGACAGAGACAGTAAAGTGTCACTTACAGTGTAAGATGAAGTACAAAAGTAAAATTGATCATGAAATTTGATCACGTCCACTTATTTTTTTTTCCTGATTGAAGTTGGACTGTTTCAGGTGCTTTCACTGAACACGGCTTTGCTTGGTTGCTCTTTTAAACGCAGCGTCATTTATCTTTTCCGCCACTTTTTATAGACAGGTCATTCAGTGTTTTCCTACCATGTATTTCAAAATATTGCTACAGCATGAAATCTCTCTTCCTCCGTCCGAAAATGAACAGCTTTTATGTCTGTTTATGTTGCTTCTTTTTTAATTCAAGCCCACAACCAGAGCTGTAGAGCATGCGCAGACTGACGGGTCCAAGTTTAGTCCAAGTAAACATTTGCATGCAATATAAAAGCTCAGCTATGAACGAGCTATCCAATACTCAGTCTGACTTTGAAAAAGTCAATTCAGTACGAATTCAGTTGGACTAACATGTTTACATGCTGTGTTTACAAGTCCGGTTTAATTGGACTAACACAACAATTCAACTTTCTGCAACGTTATGTAAACATATTTACTGACTGTATTTTTTATGGTGTATATGTGTCATTAGTTCCCAGTCGTACCAAGCTTACTTAGTATAATGATTTCCTGCCTAGCCTCTGATATTATGTTAATACGCATGACCTCTACTGGCCACCACTACTCTGAGTTTGACATGTCTCTGCTGTGCTGTCTGTCTGATCATTTGATCTCTGCCTGTCTCACATTTATGAACTTTGAACTGTGTTTTGGATTGCCTAACTGGTTTAAATCATTAAACCCTCTTATCTATACACTTTATGCATCCACAGTCTCCAGCCTCAATCGGTTTTGGGTGTTACGTGTGGTTTTCTTATGTGGTAAATCCTATTCATATACATTCATGAAGGTGTTTCTTCATTGTAGAGTAAGAATTATAAAACCTGCCTCCTCAAGAGTGCCACTGACATAACTGAATGTTGTGAATAATGTAGATTTTCTTCACCAAGAAAATACTTTTACAATTATCCAGTTTATCCATCTTCCAGGTCTTTTGGTGCTTTTAAGCATCTGAAAATGTGTAAAAATGGTTGCAATTCCTAAAACCTTAATGCAACACTTTAAGTAACCCTTAAATTACAGATGAAGGTCTACACTTCAAGATCCTCTTGATTACTTCATTGCAAATCCATTGTTGGGGCACAGAGACAAAACTACAAAAATTGTAATACTATTCAAAAACATGAACCTAACTGTACATAAGATATTATTAAAAAAAAGTTGAAGCTCTGTCAGTGCATCTTCCTTCATTTTCATTATTCTTCACTTCACGACATATAAAAACTTTGGTCCAAAAGCCCAGTGGTTACAAATTAACAGTGACTCTTTGTGAACGCTCTGTTTAGGCATGTTGGTTCAGCCAACTGATTCGCAGTGAACAATGGCAGCTTTGCTTCTCCATAGAGTTTCACTTATCATAAGCTGATTCTTTTAGACTTTCTTGTTCAAACCTGTTCAGTATAAACTGAGCTCAGGACAGCAGATTTTACTTCAGCCTTTCAGGTTCCTCGGGATTTTGACAACAAACTCCATGGGTTCTTTGGCCTTGTTGCTGAAAGCCTTTCTTATGGCGTCCACCGCATGCTGGTGTGTGACTCCCTGGAGTGATTCTCCGTCAATTGACACAAGCTCAAATCCAGCCTGCACACAGAGGAGGGGAAAGATGTATGTTTCATTCATTTACTCACTTGTTCCACTGGTGTTCCTATCTATCATAAGTGCACATTAGGTCCTACATATTTCTGTCAGTACAGTGAAAGTTTCACATGAGTGAAACATGGATGCATGGGGAATGGCAGGAAAGACAAAGCCCAAGTTATTTCCCTTGTTCTCTTCCCTCAATGCCTGTGAGCTCAACCAACCCAATGAATCACGCCTGTGCATTAGTTCTCTGTGTTTACCTGAATCCACAGTAACCAAAAGAAGACAAAACACAGATGTGGCAAGCTGTGTGTTGATCAGAATAACAGCTCAGCAGGAATTAGACTACAAACACGATATTTTTACTCTTTGAAACACAATGCCTTTACACACAAAGGCATTATTTAAAAGTGGTCTTTCCTGGTACACATATTTTTAACGCATAAACCTTCTTGTTTCAGTTTAATATTTTGTTTTCCATGGTCGGCTGCAGTTGTGAAACTCTGATCTGATGTAATCCGTCTCGCTATCTATGACGCTATCTAATCTGCCTCTGCTTGCCCTGCTGATCTTGTACATCAGGCAGCCCTATAAATCTGACATGACCCGCTGTCTCTTCCACAGCACTTGCTGCTTTATATCGGTGCTGTGGAGAGATGGATCACCCCGAAGGCAATGCCACAAACAGATTCACATATGCAAGGGGATCATTTAGAGGTGCTTACTGCTGGAAAAAAGTGCAGTAATTGTCAACACACTCTCTCTCTATCTCTCTTTCACAATCTTCCGTGAAAACTGTCACTGCCAGATTCCAGGATACATCTGCTTGAAAAGGCCCCTGCACGCTTCCTCTGTGATTAGAGGTGTTTTCCCTTCACCTTTACTTCCACAGGCCAGAGCACTCAAAATATGTATTAGCTACAAACCCAATGAATCATTTACAAGACCTTTCATCATTCATTCAAAAGTGTATTTATATTAATTTTACTTACTTTAGTTTGATTACAATTTCCATACTAAAAAAATGATCTAAAAATTGCATCCAAATCTCTCTCTTAGTCAAAATAATACATAGTTTAAATGAATATATGATGCGGTTTTCTATTTAGGCGCATTCACCTAATTAATCATACAAAACAGCCCGAAACCCATTAAACTAAATACAGCATAATCTGGTTCATCCTCTTTATAACCATTTACGAGCAACAGATTAAATAAGAACCTTATGCTGCTTTGCTAAGACTGGAGAAACACTAAGCAATACAAATGTAGAGGGATTCAGCTGACACTGGATATTCACCGTCAGGGTTAAAATGTGAATGAGTCATGTTAAAGGGATGAACTATTAATCAAGTGTGCATGTAAAACCAAAGATCTGCACTGTGATAATAGTCATCAAAGTTTAATTTATCATGATCCGTCTAATCTATATTAAGATAATATAAATAGGAGACTCACTGATTTAAAACCCTCTCTGACAACGGCAATCTATTTGTGGAAGAACGTTATGTATTATGTGATGTTCTGAATATTCCTCCAATGCTGCTCGTTTATCTACTGGTTGCAAATAGCAATATATATTCACTGATCATTTCATGCTGCTTCTCGAGGCACATACTGTAACTAAGGCATTTCTCTAAATAGTAACACCACCCAGGGCTGTTTCTGAACCTTTCACAGCCCTAGTAAAATAATAAAGTCTATGAAAAACTAAAAGGAAAAAGCTACAGAGAGAGCTAAGTGAAAGAATGAATTTTGCTTAAAGATAGACTGACAGCAGTACATGACTATGGGTCCACTGGAAAATATCCACATTCAGTTTGGCCAATTTACACCAGGGGTGTCAAACGCATTTTCACTGAAGGCCACATCACTAAATTTAAAGGTGATCGAGAGCCGAATAATCATTAAGCATCTATTCTATAAGGGCAACCATTATAGAACTGCATGGCAAAATGATTAGCTTAGGCATTTGTACTCTTGTTTCCTTTATTCACTTGTATTTCTAACAACACATAACAGTGACAAGCTAGCATGCACTTTTTCTTGAGTCATGAATGAGCTGATTAATTGAATTAGGCTGCTGCCACCTAGTGGAAGAATCATGAATTAGGTTTCATGGTAATGGTTGATGCAAAGAATGTGCGATAATCATCTTTGTAAGCTCTTCCGGGCCACATAAAATGAATTGCCGGGCCAGATTTGGCCCACAGGCCTTGAGTATGACACCTGTGGTTTACACAGTCTGATGTGATACATGCCACCTTTATACTGTCAATCCTTATATTTAAATATCTTCTTTAAATATACAGTGTTAAATGTTCACTGCTCAAGAATTTTAATATCACTTGTATGCTTTTAAATGTATAGCTGGAGTAATTCCAAGAAATGTATATCTGGAGTGCGCATATGTTAACAGGTGTGCAGCCTTTTCAGTTGCTCCTGCCCTTTCCATGCTTTTAACTCATTTTTTCTTACTTGAACTTTTTTTCTTGTACTTGTTATTTTATTGTTCATAAGTAGCTGCCCTCTCTATGAAATTTTTTTATCGCTGTGGAACTTTTAGTTTCATGGAGAGTTGGGACCGCAGCAAATACACGCATGCGCTTTGTTCACTCCAGGGATCCGCTGATTGCCCTGATGCCGGCCGGACTAGGGGTCAGACCCACGGACTTACCAGCTGAAATCTGGAGAAAAACACACCATGGATGCAGAGGAGGAGGACAAAAAAGAGAAAGAGGGAGGTGGTGAGCCAGTGGAGACTTACAGAGAGGAAAAGGTACAAGCCGTGTCTCCTGTCAATTATAATGGGGAACGTGAGGTCACTGGCGAATAATATAGACAAGCTGACAGCCCTAGCTCAGAGTCAGAGGGAATATCGGGAGTGTCGTTTCATGTGCTTTGTGAAGACATGGCTGCATCAGAATATTCATGATGATAAAGTATGCATCGCGGGTTTTCACACTGTTCTGACTGACAGAAACTGCACTGCGAGCAGTAAGCAGAAAGGAAGGGGGCTTGCCGTTTTTGTCAATAACCGGTGGTGTAACCCCGCCTACATAACCATCAAAGAACGGAGTTGTGGACCGGACATTGAACTGTGTGATTCAGACCATATTATTTGCCCTGGGGATTTTCCCATGTCATCCTTAGTGGCTGTTTATGTTCCCCACAGCTGCAGGTGAATCTGTTCATGCTACCATAACCCAGTTACAGACTCAGCACCCGAGTGCTTTCAGTGTAATCTCGGGTGACTTCAACCATGTCCATGGACCATGCTTTGTGCAGTACGTGGACTGTCCCACCAGAGAGGGGAGAACTTTAGCCCTGCTTTATGCAAATTCTAAGGATGCCTACAGTTCCTCCCCACTCTCCCCACTGGGGAGATCAGACCACAACTTAATTCATCTTTCTTCATGCTATGTGCCTGTTGCGAAGAGGCAGCCTGTGATTACAAGGACTATTAGAAGATGGTTGGAGGAGGCCTTGGAGAAATTACATGTCTGCTTTGCAGTGATAGACTGGCAAGCACTCTCTGAGTCCCATGGTGAGGACATTGATGGGCTCACCGAGAGTATTTCACACTGCACAAATTTCTGCAACGACGCCATTCTCCCAGCTCAGGCGGTCTATTGTTACCCAAATAACAAGCCGTGGGTGAATAAAGACATTAAAGCCCTCCTTAACAACAATTCAGGGCTGGCAACAGAGAGGAGGTGAGAACTATCCAAAGTTTACTGAGAGTCAAAATCAGAGAGGCTAAGGACAATTACAGGAGAAAGCTGGAGTGGAAACTCTAACATAACAACATGAGAGAGGTTAGGAGTGCTGTGAAGACCGTCAATGGTTTCATGCCATTCAACAGCAGAAGAGCTGAGGTTAGTGAAGACAAGGCCAACGAGCTGAATATGTTTTTTAACAGATTTGACACTGCGGCTACTTCTCAGCCCCCTTCTAACTCGTCAGGAGCAAGCCTGAAACCCACTGCCACACCAAACTCTCTCCTGCACCTCTGCCTCCTGTGGTGGACTTGACAATTCTCCCCCACCTGTCAATTTACCTATAATCAGGTTGAGAAACAGCTGAGAAGACTACACTCAGGCAAGGCAGCAGCACCAAATGGGGTGAGCCACCGTGTCCTTAAAGCCTGTGCCCCCCAGCTCTGTGGAGTCTTAAATTACATCTTCACGATAAACCTGAGTCTACAGAGGGTCTCTGTGCAGTGGAAGACGTCATGCCTCGTTACTATACCAAAGATCCCACGTCCCAGTGGCCCCCGGGATTACAGACCCGTGTCACTGACTTCACTGACCCTCGAGAGACCCATACTGGTCAGCTCTGACCCATGGTTAGACCACATATGGACCCCCTTTAGTTCGCTTACCAGCCTCACCTCGGATTTAAGGACGCCATCATCTACCTGTTTAACCATGTCCACACCCACCTGGACCAGCCGTCACCACTGTGAATGTCATGTTTTTTTACTTTATCAGTGCATCAATACCATCAGGCCGACCCTCCTGGGTGAGAAGCAGATGGCGATGCAGGCGGATGCCTCTCCAGAAGACCACAGTATGTGTGCCTGCAGCACTGCGTGTTGGACACAGTGGTCAGCAACACCGGAGCACCACAAGGGACCATCCTCTCCCCTTTTCTCTTCACCCTCTACACAACTAACTTCAGCTACTGCACAGAGACTTGCCACCTTCAGAAGTTTTCTGAAGATTCTGTTGTAGTTGGATGTATCAGTGGAGGTGATGAGATGGAATATTGGGCTGCTGTGGATTCCCTCGTCACATGGTGTGAGCAGAATCATCTGCAACTTAATGTGACAAAGACCAAGGAACTGATTGTGGATTTTAGGAGACCCAAAACACCAGTGGCCCCTGTTTCCATCCAGGGTGTCAATGTGGAAATGGTGGAGGATTACAAATACCTTGGAGTTCATAATGACAATAAACTGGACTGGGTTAAGAACACTAACGCACTTTACAAAAAGGGCCAGAGACGTCTCTATTTTTTGAGGCGGCTAAGGTCGTTTAATATCTGCCGAACACTGGTCAGGATGTTTTATGAGTCTGTTGTGGCCAGCGCTATCCTCTATGCTGTTGCATACTGGGGCAGCAGGCTATGGGTTGCAGATGCAAACAAACTGAAAATTCTGATCCAAAAGGTCAGTAACATTGCGGCGATGGAGCTGGACTCTCTGACGATAGTGTCTGAAAGGTGAATGTTGGCCAAAATAAAGACAATATTGAACAATGCCTCCCACCCGTTTCACAACCTGCTGATCAGTCACAGTAGCACGTTCAGTGAGAGACTGACACCACCTAAATGTACCTCTGAACGACAGAGGAAATCATTCCTACCTGTGGCCATTAAACTGTACAACTCCTCCATAGCAACAACATCCACTGCTATACATTTGCATTTTGCACTACATTTACATTCCACTGTTTATCATATTGATAATACTGTACATTTTACTCACTGACAGCATTCATTCTGTATCTGTTTATGTAGATATTAGTAACTTCTTATTTTAGATTTGCATAGACAATAGATAAAATTTTCTTATTGAGAATAAGATTATCTTTATCTTTACTTGGTATGGAGCAACTGTGTGCATACAACTTCCTCAGGGATCAATAAAGTATTCTGATTCTGATTCTGATCTCAGGTTTATTTGCACGGCTTCAGTGTTCTGTGTAGATTTCTTTCAGACGTCTGCTACTTATCTGATGTGACAAGTTTTGGCTTGCACGTTGGAAGACAGTGTGGTGGAAAACAGACGCGCATGGCCAATGTTTGCTGCATTGATAACATAGTTATCAGCTGCAAAAAAGGATCAGTGTGTTAGCATTGCCAAGCCATAACTTGCACTTCCCCTGCAATGAGAGAGGGGTGGAATTGCAGAGCACTCAAATGATACTTCACACACCTGGCCTCAAGGTGTTAAATATAGTGGCTGTTGTCATTTGTTAAAACACCCACTCATGAAGAGATTACTTTAATCCATTCATACAGGCGTTATCACATGCAGGAGCTAAAAGGAATCTATGGAAATTAAAAAGTCAAAGTGTGACACTGGAGTCTGTAGAGTGACTGTAACATGAGTCGCTCAGCAGAGCTAGGAAGTACTGACACCTGATAGGCTGCTATCAAGGCAGAGGCACCATAACTAACACACACACACACACACACACACACACACACACACACACACACACACACACACACACACAAGGGATTTCCAAAGGTTTGACCTCACACTGAAGGTTGCTGTGATGGAGTTTCCTGTGACAGGCACCTTCCTGTAACCTCTAGTGACCCAAAACTCTGGCCTTTGTACTTCTCAGCTCACTCTGTATGACAACATATAGTTACGATAAGCTAGTGAACTCTTAATGAATGTCAAATAGATTTTAAATGTGTGCTTGCCCATATGTTTTCATAATAGAAAGAGGACAGTTTAAATAAATAAATAAATATAAAGGAACAATTTTTATTTTATGCTTAATTTAAATTTAGTATTTATTTTAAATACCACAAAAGAAAGTGTTTATTATTATTTTAGTATTTTTTGTACAACATACAGGAATTAGTACGTATTTTATTATTATTATTATTTTACTTTTCATGAATTGTGTCTATAATTCCAGAGAGCTTGTCCAACTTAAGAGCTATTTAAGCCTATGACTATATACCTGTGCTCAGTTTATATTTGAGTCAGGGACACTCATAAGCACAACAGACTATAAGAGCAGAAAGACCTTCTTACAGAGTTCATTTGAGAACTGAGCAATCCCCAGCTCTGAGCAGTAAATCAGGTGTGTACTGTACCTTCAGCACATCACTGGTGGAGGCAGCTCCCCCAGGAAATATCTTCTCAATCTTCACCACTGGCTGAACCTTGGACTCGATGCCCCCTGAGATACTTATACCTGTCAGATAAGACAAATCACTATATAATATATAACGATGCTATGTAATCTTCAAACGGAATAAAATTATCCTAACACTGCAATAACTGTTGTTTGGAGTTTCGTTTATTGTTTTTGACCCCATAGCAGCATGTCTGAGCTGCGCAGAGCAAACATCTGCCTGCTGCTTTCAGCGTTGAACACTTCACTGTTGCTACGTACCAGGCAGTATTTGTGTATTTAAAAAAAACAGATTATCTTACACTGAAGACTTCTAATGATTAATCAGTCCACTGTCTACAGTATAATTCACTCTTTACTGACAGGTAGTAACAACTTTCAGTATCTGTAAACATCTGGATTGATAAAAGCCCAAATCCCCAATATAATCTACACCATATATATTTTTTTTATTTCATTCACATATTATTCTTTCTCTTGGAATAGGTGCACAGTGAACACATAATGTTACTAAATGACCCCTGCTGGTAAAATGGGGCAGAGACTCTTTTCTTAACCAGAATGAAACTGTTGGTGAAATTTGTCTTGTAGGGAAATTTTGAGTGAAGAGCTGCAACTTTTTTGTAAATAATGTTAAGTGTTATGGTTTTAACTTTTAAATCTCCAGAGACCTTTATTCTCCAATTTTAATTCTCTAAAACATGATGACCACATAACTCAGTGTTGACTCACACTTACCCAGAGACTGTTTGCATTTCGAGATGAACACAGTGGTCAGCTCATACTCCTGCACAGGCTGGCTGTCTAGGCCATTCTCTGATGAATCAGTATGTCCATTCTCCTGCTCCCTTTCTCTCGGGTTGGACAGCATGTCTTGGCCAAACACTTGTGTTAGTGGTGTTCTGCTCCTCCTGTGTGCACTCATCACTGTGTACTTAACCTCTTTTCCATTGCCAGATCTGGCCCTTGTAGCTTTGCCATGGCCATTCCTGTATGGCGATCTTCCCCTCTCAGTTGTGGTATTATCATGGCTTGCCATTTGGGGCAAATCATGCTCTTGTCTTTTAGGGGATCGTCCACGCCACTCTCTGCTGTTCGGGCACTCATTAAGAGGCTGTTTGGGGCGAGGCGGGCTTAAAGAGCGCTGACGAAAGGAGCCAGAAATATAGCTGTCCACAGGTATGTCCAACAGAGGTGTGAAGACTCGGGGAGGAGGGAGCTTTCCAGTGGGGAGGCCAGCCAGCCTAAGTCGCTCCAGCTCCTGCATGAGATGTCGATCTCGCTCCAGATCCTGCGCAGCCTGCAGCTGGAAGCCTCCCCTGTAGTCTAAGGCAAGAGACATAGAGCCATACTGCTAAACCTCACTAACTGCTATGATAACAGTTATTCTAGCACACAAAAGCACACACATGATAAAGAACTGTGGATTCTTGAGTCTGAGAAACATCCGGACAAAAACGAAGGTGTTAATGCACCCATAACACATTTAAATAAGTGTATTGGAAATGTATACGTGTTATATAAGTATAAATACATCTGTCTCTCCAGTCCAAATTCCAAAACTTTTCCAAAAAAAGTAATGTTACAGTACACATTCTTCATGACTTATTGAGGAGAATAATTATTTTTGATGCAGCAACGTTCTACAACAGAGGACTTGAGAAAAGGGAACACTGCAGGAGGTGAATTATGGTATTATGTAATATACACAGGATTTTCTGTGGGGAGTTTGTATGTTCTCCCCGTGCTTGTGTGGGTTTCCTCCAAGTACTCCGGTTTCTTCCCACAGTCCAAAAACATGCACAGTAGGCTGATAGGCTGTTCCAAACAGCCCCTAGGCGTGAGAATGTGAATGGTTGTATGAGTGTTGGCCCTGTGATGGTCTAGCAAGCTGTCCAGGGTGTACCCCACCCTCGCCCAGTGTTGCCTGAGATGGGCACTAGCCTCCCCAGCACTAGATGGGCGCTCATCTTACACTGATTAGGATGAAGCAGCTTAGAAAATGAATGAATGACAGTATACACCAATCGGATTTCAGTTCTCAGTCTATTCTGAGAGGTTGAATGCATCATTCATCGTTCATTTTTTTAACCGCTTAACCAAGAGGCTAGCGCCCATCTCAGCCAACTCTGAGTGAGTACAGAGTACACCTTGGACAAAAATATACAAACAATGCTACATTTTTTTCATGCTTATTTACAAGGATGGAAAAAATCCATACCATTCAAAGACCTTATCAGTATCTGAGGTTATTGCTCTTTGCTCGCATCTTATATACTGTAGGTTGTAAGTGAGGTTAATAACATACATACTCATAAGTACAGAGACTGACGTGTAATGAACACATACATATGCACACTTAGTGATCACCTCACTCAGATTTCATGGGCCTCTGCTAGACAGTTTGAATTACATCTAATTGTGGCTGTGTACAATGAACAAAAAAACTAGCAGTTAGCTCCAGACTTGTGTGGGCAGTCTTCAAAATGTTAAAGAATGCAAGACGCCTTACTTATATTTCACAACTGATTCCCTTTCAAGATTCAGATACCTATGGAACAGATGTTGACTGACTGCCCCCATGCACAATGCCAGCAGGTCCCCACCTTTCTCAGCTCAGTGACCCAGGGGTCAGGAAAGGGACTGGGACAAACTGTCCATTTATAGACTAAGATATGACTTCAGATAGATATCCTATGAATGGCATATTTATATGACAGAACTATCCCCACACACCTAACACTAATGGGGTGAGAAACATAAGAGGCTTTAGATAAACAGAGTTGTTTGTGTGAACGCGTGCGTCTTTGCGTGTCCGTGTGTTTAGTAGAGCATTGAAGTTAGTAGCAGGACATGTGCTTGGCTTTAATCAACAGGGAAAAAAAGGATGTTCACATAGCATACAACACTGAAAGCATTACCTGGGATGGGGGTTATAAGATGGCGGCGTGGAGTTCCACCATGCCGAGGAGAGCGTAGAACCGGTGAGCGCACTAATGACACACAACAGTAAGTAAGATGTTGTAGCATTATTCAATATTTAAGAGTGTAATTTATTTTAAAAAGGTAACTTTATATGGCACAAGATTTTAAACCAAAATTATACTCTGCCCAGCCAAAAAAATAAGTCGCACACACGAATGTGTTGTTGCTCTGCCTATAGCCTTGCTTACAGCACGTAATCATCAGCACGTATTGTTTCAATAAACTTAAGCAACATAACATTTGTTTCCATACAGTGTTGGGTTCATTTCGCACCGATGTCTTGAACTGATTAGGGGAAAATTTAACCACTCCATAAACATCTCCAACACATCCCGAAAACTTTCAATAGGGTTAAAGTCAGGACTCTGGGATGCTAATACATATGTGAAAATGAATTCCTCATGCTCCCTGAACCACTCTTTCATTATTTGAGTCCCCATTTTATATCTGTGCAAACAGGGAAGAAAAAAGTCCATTGGTGTGATAACCTGCACATTCAGTACATTAATGTTGCGGACCCTCAACCTGACCAACTGGAGCAACAATGCCATGGAGATTACATGCTGTGATCAAGGCTAAATTCACTTCATGAAAATATTAGTGTGCGACTAATATTTGTGGGGGGTTTTTTTTTTTTGGCCGGGCAGTGTATCTTACCTAGAAAATATAAAGGGTCTCACAAAGAAAATAAATGTCATTTTGAAATATTCTAATGTCTTACCCGAGCGGCTCTTTAAAATGTCATAGGCCTCCAGTTCAAAAGGCATTACCATGCTGTCAAACCGACCCAATTCTGTTGGGGGGATGATCATTCTAGACGCATGAAAATTTTAACACTGCTGTAAAACCTTCCATTTCAACTTGGCAACATGAAATTTTCAAATGCCATATCTCTGATATTATAATTAGATATGTAGAGTGTAGGAAGTAAGCCACTGTTCCATCCTAACCTGATCTCTCTCAGCAGCAGCAACTTTTCTGGTCTGTCAAGGATAGCCAGCAGGGGGCGTACCAAGTCTTCTACCACCCTCTCTGCCAGAAACTACAGCACACAGAGTAAGAAGTGGCCTGTTTTATTATTTAGTAGCATAACTCAGGTGATTTTAGACATCTAAAAATAACTGCATATACATGGTCTCATGTTTTGTGCAATCCTTAGATGTCTGTGTTTGATAGTGATGTTCAAAGTAAATTCTAAATTTATGAAATCCTAAAAATTGATGTTCTAATTGTTGATTGCGGAAAATGATGTTCTCTCCATGGCACGGTTTATGTGTGCTGTGCCGCACATCATATGTACATCATATGTATAGTATTGACATACTAGAAGGATAAATACATAATTCCATGCTCACCCTGTTGCAGTGTCTCATTACTGCAGCCACCTCATCCTCACTCAGCAGTTTGCACGCCATGCTCTCCACCATGGCCATGGTCTCAGGACTGGGCATGGCTTCAGGCTCCCACACACCAGCACGTGTCTCACGTGGAGAACTCAGGAGATTAATGATGGACCGGCTGCGCTCTTTACCTTTATGTGAATCACAGCAACAAACATGCCCAGTGTCTTTGAGAGCGATAATGAGAATAGATAGAGCCTGTATTAAATTACCTTATTAGATTCATCCAATACTTTTTATTAAGCTGCATATTATACATAAATTTCTGTATATGCAGATGCTCATTGTAGTTGACATACTGTACATATACAAAAAGAAGCAGACGTAAACTTTATGCAAAGAGGTAATGAACAAAAAAACATTCTGGAAAAAGGAATTTCCAGAAATTATTATTTAAATACTCACAAAATATCACACTAAGCTTTCAACAATCCCTCATTGACGTCTCAACCCACAGTCATCAAATTCTGCAACCCCTCCCCCCCAATTTATACCCCTTTAACCCTTTTTGTGTTCAAATATTAAAAAAAATATTTTCTGAAAACAAAACTAAATCTGAAAGCTTAAAAAAGCTAAGCGATCTAGCTGGTCGTTATGATGAGCGCAGTGCTCATATTTAATTCATCATTAGTTATGCTGATCTACTAGAGTTAGACTAAAGGTCATCCATGGGAATTACTGCATAATTAACAGCAAAGCAGGTCTCTCTGAACCAGCCGCCGTCCTCTTTCATTGTGCTGCTTAGTGACCTTTCAAATGCAAATGTGTGTGTGTGTGTGTTCTTGTATAGATTATATGTGTAATGGCTATTATTTCTGCATCTGCATGCATATACGCAAGGAATTTCTGGGGAAATTGTTTACCAGCTGGTGATTTGGAACGTGCACGATGCCGCCCTCCTGTTCCTGTATCCTTCCTGTCTCTAGAGGCAGATCTGCCTCTTCTTCGACCACTTTTGAACAGCAGACTAACAAAGGTTTTGGAACGCTGCAGGGTGCTTCCAGAGGCCTCAGCCTTCACTGCCTGCTGCTGTTTCTTCTTCTTCTGCTTGTCCTCTGTTCAGTATTAAAACACACACGTCTCAGTTGAAAATATGCCTAATTCAGCTCTCTAATGAAAGATTTGTACCTCTCAACTGTGAATTTTTCACAGAGTTCACTTTAGGAAGGGCATTCCATAAAGCAAACACAACAATATTAGCATACTACATATGAGGGTTTCAAAAATGAGAATAGTGCATTGTTTTTATAATATAAATCTGAAAAATATCTTCTTGTAATTTTCCTTTAGGGTTCTTTCGCTCTCTGATGACCAATGCACATAGTCAGAGTTGCTGCAGTTGAGTTGATGAAGGAAAAGATTTCCATAAATTCACACCTACAAATATATCAGGCTCTAGAGTAATAATATAAAATGTCAAAATTTTGCTGGTTCCAACCATCTCGTCTTTCATTCGGGCTCAGCTGGAAGGAATGCAGCATTTTTGTGAATATATTATACAGTAGACTCCTACTGCTGCATTCAGGACTATAATGTCAAACTTTCATCATTATGATGTTTGGGGCACCTGCATAAAACCTGAACATTGTGCAAATGAAAGATTCTACATATTATAGAAAACTGCAACAACCAGCTGTCAGTTGTTCAGCTAACAAACAGCAACATTTTTAAACTCCTTGGTAAGTCAAATCATTGGGCCACTGAAGGGTTTTCTGTTGGATGTGTATGTGTTTTCCTTAGAGGTTTGCATGTCCTTGCACAACCTGCTCTCTAGGACAAACATCCATTTTCACTTTGGGTGCATGTCTTTGGAGTGTGGCAGGAAACCAAAGCACCTAGAGGGGACCCACATGAGCACAAGAAGAACGTGCAAACTCCACAAAGAAACACCTTCGCTGCCCACAGGACACAAACCCAGGACTTTTCTGCTGTGAGGCATGAGTACCAAACACTATGCCAGTGTGCACTAACTCTTAAGATTTACAACTTATGAAGAAATTAACACATCTTTGACATACATGACCCCTCTACACAAGAGTCAAAGTGATTACGTTAAATTAGACACTCAGTAGCTACATAATACAGTTAACATATCAGAGGCTGTCTCTGTAAACATGTATAACAAGACGGCTACAGTGATTTGGCAAAAGCTAGATGGCACTCTGCACATAGGAGTTGCTGTACCTGAGACGGTGATGTGACTCTGTGATCGGCGAATAGGTTTACGGGGTTTACTGAGAGCCATTAGTACTGCAGTTTTTGGAGAGTCTAGAATTTCCTTGTCTCCTGCAGAAAATGTCCTTTTTCGTGCTTCACGGCTTTTATCAAAACTGCCACTCCTGATCACTGTGTCCTTCAAAAGAACAGTCTCGCCGACCATCCGACTGGTGTCCATGGAGATGACCCTGGTGGGTTGGGTTGATGTGTCAGGATCAAGGGGTTCAGTCTGGATGGCTGTCTCAGTACGATCAGAACTGGGCTTGCGTGATGAGCCATCCTCAGTAGAGATGCACACATCTACCATCTCTGAACCAAATGGAGGGGGGAACATGACCTGAGAGAGGCCACTGAGGGAGCTGACTGGGGTTCCTGAGGAGAGAGACGAGGTGGACGAGTAGGAGTCTGAACCTTGAGAGGAGGCTGGCTGACCCCCATTAGCCACTGGGACAATGGAATCAAGAGAGGGAAAAAAATATCTTGAATGTAGAGAAATCACTGCAATCCACATCCTCTAAGTAAGGATGAATTCATATTTTTTTTAAATTCATATTTTTTTAAATTCATATTTTTAGTAAAAAATAACCCCATAACACACCTGACTGTTATAGTGAGTGCTTAGCAACACAGATGATATCAGGAAAAAAAAGCTGAAGATGATGTCAAAGAGCCATGTGGCAGTTTGTGCAAAAAGTAAATGAAAATAAAATGATGGAAATGTTTATATCACAGTGATATCTAAGCACAGTTATTTCAAACCATAATCCAGTTATTCAGACAATGCCTTTTCAAATGTCATTCAAATAAATAAAAAACAAGCTTACCCCGTTACAGTTTAATATAATAATACTAATATAGAAAAATACAAAATAATACGATATCAGCTAACTGGGTTATCAAACTGTCTATGGTGAGAGGCATGTAAAAGAGCCATTGCTGGTTTTCGTCAAGAGTAGGCATCAAACACGTCAGCGTGTTTCTACCCTGCGATGGCCTGGCGAGAGCCTCCCCGCAACACTAATTAGGATTAAGCGGTTTGGAAAATGTATGAAGATATAAGCATGCATACAGTGGGTATAGAAAAGAATCTCTGCACTTAAAAATATTTACATAATGTTGCCTTTCAACCTGAAATCACACACACACACACACACACACACACACACACACACACACACACACACACACACACACACAAATTCCATCTGTATTTACTCAAAGTAACTTATAACAGACAAGTGAAAGATATAATTGCAATAGTTCAGAAAAAAAAACAAGTTACCGCTACTTAAAACACAATAAAAATACAAATATATAATAGAAAAATATAATTCAAATACATTCATTTTCTAAGCCAATTAATCCTAATTAGGGTCGCGCCCATCTCAGCCGACTCCAGGCAAAGGCTGAGTACACCCTGAACAGCTCACCAGGCCAACACACACAACCATTCACACTCACACCTAGGGGCAATTTGGAAATGCTGATTAACCTACTGTGTATGTTTTTGTGGGAGGAAACTGGAGTACCCAGAGGAAACCCGTACAAGAGGAGCGTTCTAACCACTGTGCCACTGTGCTGCCTTTAAATAATATATAAATAATAAAACATATAAATAAATAATATGGAATCGCTCCCTGACAAGGATCACTCCCTGTGTCAGTACTTTGAATTTATTTTGGATGTATCGCCTCATATATGCCTGTCCACAACTTTATCCCCAACATCTTTTGACAGTACCTTGCCATACATAGTTGATTGTTTGCTTTCAGTTACACTTCCAAGCACTAGAATGTCCTGGGCATAGCTGTTTTTATATTGAACTATGCAGAATGATCACAGTTAATCAGAAGTGGAAGCCATTTAGCTTAGTGTGCAATAGAAAAATTGATTTGTTACACTTGATTGAGTTTATAACTAGATTTTTTAAAATTTACTATTGCTATTATATCTTTCTCTTGGCTGTTATAAGTTGTGTAAATACTGCTGGCTTTGGGGTTTTTTTTTATTTATTTATTTTTTTTTTGGAATTTTTTTTTTGCCTGCAAAGTAACCAAATGTCAATATTTCAAGGAGGGTATTTATACCCACTGTAATGTGCAATGAGGCTAAATTTAAACATAAAACTAATCCTTAACTATTTTTGAGACATGATACAGGGAAAACAGTGACTGAGTTTTAGGAAAGTCTGGGGCAATGAGTGCATTTTTAATCTCAGACTGGACCTGTGTCAGTTAATAATGAATATTTGTATATCTATTTGTACATAACTAGTGTATGAAAAAGTGTATACATACATTTATTTAGCCAGCTGTACTCTGCTACCATCTCCTTATATGCGGGATACCTCCCAGCCTCCTTTAAAAGTAAAAAACACAATTAAAAGATGGTAGTGTAAACACAGATGATAAAGTTTTAGTGCCAATTAAAGTAATATCAATAACATTCAGTCATATCAAATCACAGGTAGTTTCTACCTGATTATTATTACCATTATGATTGCTTCCAGTCAGCCCACTGTTTTTCACTCTAATATTCTGCCTATCACAGGGTCATGAGTCTATCATTATCCTTTATAACAACCCTCACCACACAATTCCCTTTGAAAAAATCAAAAGGATGAATTGTCACAGCATGCTATGCAGTCATTTGACAAGATCCACATTGACATCAACTGCCTTTATCCACACTGAATCTGTGAATATTCTATTATTAGTTGTGAAGATTCAAAAGTCTTGGTTCCCCTTTCATGCTCAAGTGGACGTAAGCAATAATGTCTGAGCAGGGCATGTGAACATCACATTTACTAAAGCAAAGAGAAGCAGTGAAGAAAGGTGGTGGGACATTTTCAGGAAGAATTACACTAATGCTCAGCAAAAATAAACCTTTAACCTGCTATGAGATATCGAGTGTGTCGTCTGGCAGGATGAAATGTATTTCCTCAAGTATTTCCTCTACAAATGGACACTCCTCTGACAGTGGTAACTTTATTCTTAAAGGTTTTAAGAAAATTACTTTGTTGGAGTTAATCCTCAACTTGACATATGAACTAACATTAATTATTACAACTTATGTAAAGTGATTATTAAATTGAGATTTTATGTTATGATTTTGAACTTAAGACACTATCCACCCATCCATCTATCCGTTATCTATACTATTTATCTGTCAGGGTCACGGTTGGATCTAATCCCAGCTGACTTTGGGCAAGAGGTGAGGTACATTTGGAAAGGGTCCCCAGTCTACTGCAGGGCTTACAATTATGCACACTCACAGTCATACTTAAGGGCACTTTAGAATAGCCAGTGGACCGAACATGCATGTCTTTGGACTGTGTGAGGAAACCTGAGTACACGGAGGAAACCCATGACGTTGGCAGGATGTCTCTCGGCTGAGATTTGAACTGCACTCTTCGCGTTGTGACTCATCAATACTATTCACAGAAGCCACCAATAAACTAATCTCATTCAGACATGTCAGATTACATAAAAATGTGTGATGTGTTTGATTCATGTAAGTCAGTAGATTTATGGAGTAAAGGGATCTCAGTGATCCTGCCTCATATCTTGCCATGTAATTGGAGTGTTTCAAAATTCTTCACCTGGATCAAGCAAGACTTGAAGCACACTTTTCCCAAAATCCAAAGACCTGTGACGTACACAACGTTTGTGTGTCGTTCCCATGGACTGTAAGAAAAAAAGAAAAAGAAGTCGCTCGTGTTGCGTCACTGGGCGGAGCGTGACATCACAGTAGATCCCGGAAGTAAGCGGAAAACACTAGAAGTCGCTCGTGTTGCGTCACTGGGCGGAGCGTGACGTCACAGTAGATCCCGGAAGTAAGCGGAAAACACTAGAAGTCGCTCGTGTTGCGTCACTAGGCGGAGCATGACGTCACAGTAGATCCCGGAAGTAAGCGGAAAACACTAGAATCACAGTGGAATCATCCAGTATAGCCTGTTTCTGGTGCACTTGAAAGGTAATCGGTTTAAAAGCAAGACTGCATATAATTCAGTAATATACTCACTGACTACTAATTACCCAAATACTAGTTTTGTCTCTTGTAATGCACTTCCAGGAACTATCTAATCATGTGACAAAGCATCGTCTGACACAGAATCCAACATGCGGCGAGCTCAGGAATGTGAGGATTAGGAAAACTCTTACATTTCATTGCTAAGTGAACTGACCACGCCTACATCTTCACCATGGAAACCCAAAGCGGGCCTACATTCATTTGTTTTACCTTTATTTTCTCAAGATAACAAACACAGTCTAGTGTCTACCCGTGATAACGAGTTATTTATAGCATGGTATAAAGGTATTTCATCCTGGACCAGGGTTTGACTCAAGAGAAATGTGACTTGTTGAGTTGTACACCTGCTCCTCTGTTCGAACGCCGCTAGGTGTGCTGTGCATGTTCTGGACTCACAGGCAGAGATCTGTGACCTGCCCGGTCGGACTGGGTCGGTACGCATGGTGGTTTTGGTCCAGTGCAAATCACAGTGATTCCCTATCACATACTCAAATCAATCAGTGACCCTTAACATCAAATCATATGGGTCTTCGTACGTCAGCAGGACATGGAGGTTTCCCCCTCTCATCTACACTATGTTTTGTTATCTTTGGACCTCATATCAAATGACATTTTGCCAGAATGTGCCATGCTGGTGAAAACCAATTTTTTCAAAAGGTAGGATAAATTTAGTAATGGCTGTCTGACACCAATGATCTGATACAAGCTTCATAATCAGAGTTTCATTTTCCTTAAACTACTCCTTCAAAGCTTGCTTTAAGCAGAAAAAGACACCTATGACACCTGAAGCAGTAACCGATTCGGTCCCTTGAGTGTCACGTGACTGTTTCAAACTAGTCAATAATGCTTCCTTCCACGAGATGCTTTTTCATATCAATCCAGTTGGACATCTGGCTTATAGTGACGTTACCGGCAGTGGCCATTTTAAAGCTATACACTTTGTTTAACATGTTTATAGATTTTTACATTATACTGCTGAACTAATGCTCTCATTATGCCCAAAAGTTGACATGTAGTGGGCTGTACATCCAGTGTAAAGAACAACAGGCAGCTGAAATTTCATATGTTGTCGTTAAGTGGCCAAAGACGTAGTAAGTGGTAGAGAGCTATCAGTTGTGCACTAAAGCCAATTGAGGGATGTTGTGGGGACCTAAATCACATTATACTTACATTTGTGGCCGACATTCTGTCACTAGCGAATTTATATTTTTCAGAGGCCTTAAGTTTGAAATGGTAGAAATGATGGATGCACAATTTAATATGAACATTCTGATGAACTAATATTACTTACTTTTAAATATTAAAAATTGTGTATGTAGTTATAATTATGGTGTAGCTTCAGTACTCCAGGCTAAAAATCCAAAAACTCTCTAAGTATGTATTAGTTATACACAATAAGACATAATATACAAATAAAACACTGTTCTAAAGCAATAAAGCAACAACCCAAATACGCTCCGTTGTTTTATTTACAATTTTCCATAATAAATAAAGCAGAAAATTGCGATCCTCCCCAGTCACCTTAAGGGACCTCTGCTTCATATGTAGGTTTGTTTATATTTTGTAAGGTCCCAAGATGGCGCCGACTGAGCTTTGTTTTCGTACAGTATAATAAGTGCTCAGTGGTTGGTCTGCTAATTTAGATGTCTATGGCGAGAAATACATATCCATACTACGCTGTTATTGTATCACTACTACACCATCCTATATTATTTATATTACTTATAATAGTTTGCTAATTATACTGTATTGATTGACTTATATTCACTTCTAATATCATCTTGAAATTTGCATCAACTGACAAATCAATCCTTACAAAAAAGTATTTACATCATTCACACTAAACATTAGTTTCCCCCATCACATACGTAATTAAGACATTGTTTTGCTGACTCCTATTTCACACCCAGATGTCACTGAAATGAAGCTGCTTTAACCACAATGGGTATGATGCAATTTTATTGTGGATTTTAGACTGAAACCACCAAAAATATATGGCTAAGACTTCGTGAATGTGGCTAGAGAATTTTTAGTTGAATTAGGCACATTGGCTAATAGATTTTCCAGCCTAGTGCAACCCCTGATTAATTATATCATTATTACAGGAAAACAAAGTTTTGGAAACTAGAGATCTTGAGAAAATTAACTTATCATGAGAAGACAACATTTGTTTTCCAGAGAAATTACATAAATTTGTTATGACACAACGTCGGACTCCTGATGAACCCTGCTATCCTCATTTTTAGGTTCATAATTGGGTCTGCCTTATTTTTATCATTGTTCTGGAATATTTGTAACATTTATAAATAGGATCTACTTTATTTTTATAATTGTTCTAAAATATTTGTAACATTTATAGATCTTTAAGCCTGTTTGTATATGTCTAGTTGGCAGTGGTGGCCCAGTGGTAGGATTACTAATCCCAAGGTCAGGGGTTTGAACCCCACTATCAATGGGTTGTTACTGCTGTCCCCCCAGTGCTACTAACTGAGTTATTAAGATTAAGAGATTAAGAGATTGGCCATGTCTCTCACTGTTTATGCATGTAAAAGAACCATTGCTGATTTTTGTCGAGTAGTAGTTGTCAGTGTGTTTCTGCCGGCCTGGCAAGCTGTCCAGGGTGTACTCGGCCCTTGGCCAGAGTCGACTGAGATAACCTCCCCGCAACCCTAATTGGGATTAAGCGGTTAAGAAAATGAATGAATGTATACGTCTATATTTTTTTACGTTTTATTAGTCAAAATGGCTGTAAAACCACCCTAGGCTACGCAGCCTCACATCTATAGTGAACCCACATACAGTGCTGGGTATAAAAGATGGTTAGCATGTGGGAGCGCAGTTTTCAGGAATGATGAGTCAGGATCAAGCGTTCGCCACGATCCACCTCAATACACATGGCCACAAACACGTCGGCATTTTAACAACATGAGTGTCAATTCAGGCACACTCTCACAAACACTCACACACACACACTCACACACCGCTCAAATTGGGCCTGCCACCAAATTATTCGCTTCTTTTTATTAGTGATGGCGCAATTGCTGTCAGTGTTGTAATGTCAGCTAAAGTGTTTGGGTGCATAATAGGTGTTCAAGCAGCATTCCCACTGTGACAACTGCGTAGCTTTCATTTTTTACAGCATCTCAAAGCTACTATGTACACTATGTGTGACACATTTTTAAGTGTGGAGTTTAAAAAATAAGACGATCTTGTTATGAATCCAGAAGTATTAGCTGCGTAAACTGCCTTTGCTGTAATGTTCCATTTTTACTACAACGTGTCCTGATGCGTTGTACATACACAAGCCTAAAACGCTAGTGTGTAATAAGGATATTGAGAAACTGGGTCTTTTCTAATCCCATTCAGATAAACTGTTGATTTTATTATTTGGTATCCTTTATATACATTAACCTGGATGTTTGTTCCACTGACCAGCTGCCACTGCTTGCTTTAAAACCAGGGTTGTCACCAGGAGTGTGCTGACATCAACAGAAGCCAGGAATAGCAAACTTAGCATGCTTACACTGTCAGCTTGATTTATCAGCCTGCCAAAAATTCAGCTAGATTAAGGAAAGGCTATAAAAAAGATCTTTTCTACTGATTATAATCTGATCCCTGTGGCCTGGTAAATAATGCACAAACCCTGGCACTTTTTCACAGGCGGAACCTGAGACTCTTGAGTAAAACGAGCAAGCAGAAATGTGACTTCTAAATGCCAGCTGTCTCCTTTACTATTCAGGCTTATTGATGGGCTCAATAAGAAACTGTGTTTAACTCATAGTACAAAAGTTAGGGTGCCTCACCACGAAATCCTTAACTATGAGTCTGTGCTATGCAAAATTACTTACAGACATACATAGAAATGAGCAAAAATTATCATATTAATTATTTCATGCAATAATTAACTTTTTTTCACAAAAGAAACTATTTACAATTAATTATTACAGTCTAGGACGACTGAATACATTTATAGAAACAGTATACTGGAAACACTGGGCATGGAGACACCTACATGGCATCCATTGCAGGATACCACACAAAAAAACATTCACAACCGCAAGTACCTAGGAGTAATTTAAACAGAGCAAATGTACCTCCCAGTATGATTTTTGAGAGGTGGAGAGGAACAAATAACCCCAATAGGAAGAAAACATTATAGTGCTTTTATGCCTACATTTGTTTTCTTTAAAGAATTTTTGGTGTTATGTTAAAGTTTCAGGCACATGCCAAGAGACGCTGTCATGCTATATATCGAGGGTGTTCTGTCACAACCTTGTATGTCAAACTTTTTTCATGACATTTTTCACATCATTGAAGACTTTAGGATTTGTTATCATTACCATGTTGTTTTAACTTGTAATGTCACTGAAATAGCCCTACTGCTTCTGCATGTCCAAAGCATTATTATCAGAGTTGATGAGGTACACCAATAGACTTACAGGGATCTGGTATGCATCCGTTCTTACAATGCATGAAGAGTCGGCAATACTGTTACAGTTTCTGTTTATTGTTACCTGGAATTTAATTGTTAAAATAAATGAAATATAAAGCATCAAAACCACGTATGTCAATTTGAGTACCAATATTCAATGATCAAAACCTTGGATGTAGTTTACAGGTTAATCCTGATTGGGTAACGCCATTTGAATTATTTGTACAGGAAACATGACATTTTTTTTACTTCACTATCCTTTCTTTGGTAAATTGTTACATAAAATAAGTAAATTAGGTGGGTTTTTTATTCCTCTTGTAAAATTTGTTTCAGGCACATACACGGTTTTGACAGAACACCCTCGATATGATTTACACACTAAGCCGACAGTGCTGGCAATTTTACCTTTGGTTTTCCACCACAGTGCTTTTGAAGAGCACAGAATTCATTAACAGAAAAAAGCACATGGGGTGGCACGGTGGCGTAGTGGTTAGCACGTCCGCCTCACAGCAATATGACTTGGGTTCAATTCCCAGCTGGGGCGTTTCTGTGTGGAGTTCGCATGTTCTCCTCGTGCTTGCGTGGGTTTCCTCCGGGTACTCCGGTTTCCTCACACAGTCCAAAAACATGCACAGTAGGCTAACTGGCTGTTCTAAATCACCCCTAGGTGTGAGTACTGGCCCTGTGACGTATACCCCTCTCTCACCCAGAGCCATGAGATGGGCGCCAGCCTCCCATAATTGGGATTAAACGGCTTAGAAAATGAAAGAACGAAAGAATGAAAAAAGCACGATTTAGGTCACATGTGCATTGGACCGAAATTCAAATACATATTCACTCATTAATTTGCTGAGCCACTTAATCCTACTACTAGGGTCACAGGAAGGCTGGAGCCTATGTCAGACTACACTGTGCGAAGGCAGGGTACACCTTGAACAGCTCGCCAGACCATTGCAGGGCAACATACACTTAGCCATTCACACTCACGTGATGAGCATGGGGGGTCGTGATGAGCATGGGGGGTCGTAGGATCGAATTGTGGTGATCTTGAGGGAACTTGGTGGATCTGCTATGATCACGCCTTTCTGACTGTCGCAGATTTTGCAGTGATTATTACGATTTGATGCCAATTGTGATAGAGCGTGGGAATCGTATTAGACCTTAACAGACCTTGATGCGCCATCATAAGGGATCTTGATAAACAGGGGAAACACGATTACTTCAAATTTTATCTCTTGGATGCACCCTGCCTCCGTTTTATACCCCAATCCTACTCCAAGCGTGGTCACAAGTCATGGAGCTCCACACTTTTCTGATTCACGGAGACTCTGGACATCGTGCCCCAGTGTAAACCAGGGTAATGTGCATGTCTGGACTGTAGGAGGAAACCCACAAAAGCATGTGGAGCACAGGCAACCTCCGGACAGAAACTCCCTAACCCAGGAATTGAACCCATGTCCTTCTTGCTATCAGGCGGATGTGCTAACCACTAAACCACTGTGCAGCCCTAAAAACATAATATTGATTCATATAAGTGGATTACATAGCACATACATCTAATAGTATTGCATTATACCCCTAACAGGTATTAGAATTACTTAAGTGGGTAAAACTAACAGTATGAAGAACAAAAATCGGGTTATTACATAAAATGTGATCCGTCTAAAATACACAAACTACAAAACACATGTGGTCTGAAAGCTGGGACTATAAAGGAGCTTAAATTATCCTGCACAGAGGAGTGATGTTATTCTCACCAAGGCAGGAACTTTTTATTTTGTAATTATTATTATTTGTAAGGGTGCCAAGCATCTTAAAATTAGTGTTTCTCATGTATTCATTCATTTTCTGAACCGTTTATTCCTAATCAGGGTCGCGGGAGGCTGGCACCCATCTCAGTCGACTCCGGGCGAGGGCAGAGTTCACCCTGGACAGCTCGCCAGGCCATCGCAGGGGACAAGTGTTTCTTAAATAAATAAAACTACACTGTTTTTGCAGGTTTGAGCTCAAAGTATTATTTATGATTAAGGATTGACAAACTGAGGTTAATGTTCCAAAACACAAAAGTCGGGCTGGCCAGCATTTTGATGAGAAGTTATGTAGGGACGTAGTTGCCATTCATTCATTCTTGTAGCACTGTGACTGCTCCCGATCAATCATTTAGCCTTTTCATGAGTAGTAATCTGTCTCTGTCATCTATTAGAATGCGCGACTGAGTTTCCAACAAAGAAGTGATTTTAAACACTGTATTCTTTGACGCATTCCATAAATAATTTCAGGATCCAGCAGTGAGTGTAGAATATTTATAAAGCACATAATGTATTGCTCGTATCCTGTATTAGATTAAATCCATATAAAGCCAGTGCGCGCTCATGTTGAAAATGTTGAATCAATTTATAATTCTGCCAATTAATATATCTCAACTCTCAAAAAAGAGAGCTCTTACCTTAATGGTGAGCATGACGTGGGTGTGGCTCTTCAGGACTTCCACAGCACTGCTGTGTGTAATATCTTCAAAGCTCACTCCATTTGCTGCCAGAATCTGGTCTCCCATTTTAATACCATTTTGCTCCGCCAAGCCACCAGGATCCAGCCTCATCAAGAAAAACAAGTACGTTAACAGCTAAGACTTTGCTGCATAAAACAGGCAATACAACTTGAGAAATTCATAAAATCCCATGCAGCAGAGATGCAGCTCCTTCTTCTCCATTCATACTTTGAGACGTAGATGCCCAGGCCGAATTCTTTGCCACCACGGATGTTAAAGCCCAGGCAGTAATCATCTGAGGTGGTGTAGAGGTGCACTATCCGGCGCAGAGCTCCATCTGAGCTGACCTCGGAGGGAGTGCGACCATTCTCTTCCACCACCATCCTCCGATGGATTAGATCCACCCTACACACAATGAAATTTTTACAAAACACACACCCGTACACATAATTACCTGCATTTGCATAACACAATAAAACTCCTTTTCTTCTTAATACAGCCTGTATTACACACATGTGCCACACAATCTCACACCTAGTGCGATTTTGAATACTATTGTTGAAAAAACATTATAAACATACTAGCTAACATGTACAAGACAATTCAATCAGAATCATGGACACGTGCTAGTATAATGATAATATCACTAAAGCCTGAGACGAGTGAAAGAGCAGCTGGGAGGAAGGATCATGAGCAAAGGCCAAGAGTCAGTGGATTTCCGCACTGCTAGGCGTGAAGGATGAAGAATAGTGACTGGGCCATACATCTTTTTTTATGTGATCAATTCTGTTGTCTTAATGAGTCAATTATTCAGAAACAACAGGCATCAAATCTGAAATCGAAATATTCTGAACTGCTCTATGTTTGCTTCTCTCCAGATGTTATCTTAAACCTTTTTTTAACAAAAAATTGATTGAAATAATTACATGATGAATTTTGACATCTTCACTGTCAACAAGAATTTCACAATAGCCACAAGAAAATTGTCCAAATGTTAGTATATTTAAATGTAAGGTAAAAATTCTTCCCTTACCATGTGGTCTTCTCTTTGGAGTAGCGGATTCCAGGCACCTTCCCCACACGCCTAATCACCATGCGCAGGCGGTTGTTCCCTGTTAAAACTTTGACAGCACTGCTCATAGTAATGCTTTCCAGGCTGATTCCATTCACCTCCACCAGCTTGTCCCCAACAGAGAGCCCTGCACATTCTGCAGCACATGTACAGTGCATTTCAGATAAAATAAAAAATAAATACATTTACAGAAGCAGTATATCAATCTAAATTTAGACCAGAGTTTCAGGAGAAACTCTGCAGTTATAAATAAAACAGAATGTGTTATGTATATGAACAGAGAAATGACTAATTCTTTTTTATTTACATTTTTCACTTTTTACGTTATTAAAGGGTACCTGTGGTGAATTAGTGTTATCAGCTATTTAAAATGATCATGTATAACATCAGCCGTTCCTTCCAGCAACATCAGTCCTTGACTGTTTTCAAAGTGCGTGTGAGTGTTACGACTCTGTGCGTGCTCAGAGACATGTTGCCTTTCTGATTGGCTGTTACAGCCTGGTAGGGATGCGAACTCATTGGATTGGCTGGGCTACATCACTGACCCTGTGCATCACAACATATTATCGGCCAGTGCTGAGCTGCACAAACAACAAGTGCAGAAATATTTTTGTTCCTAAACTAACTGATGACAGGAAAGACAAGCTGGCAAAACGTTAGCTGCATGAGCCATTTGGGACCCATTGAGCACATCTCTAGCAGCGTTCTCATCTTCAGAGTCACTAGAATGTAACGTCTCACTGTGTCCACAAGACTCTTCCCTCTCTGGTTTAAATAGCTAATCATTTACACCCATTTTCTCCAAATGTCTGTCCTCTTGAACATGTTTTTTATCACCTAAAATGTCGCTCACTGAATAGATCTGCTTGTTTACTTGCACTGGACAACAAACCCGCCAAACGTATTGACATCACTTCTGGGGAAAGGACGGCCAACCATCGCAGTTCAGCGCCCGCTAGTAATCCATGGGATAAAATGACCCAGTTTTGTGTTTTTTTATGATGATTTATGTTAAAATAAGTGTCTGTATTGCTTAAACATATATTAAATTATGCTGTAAGGATGACCAGTGCCGGTACTCTATAATGTGGAGTAGCAGAATTTTTTTTTTGTAATTCAACGTATGTATGTATACCTGCTGAGCTGTTGTCCTCCACTTTGCTAACAAAGATCCCAAGGCCATGTTCTGAGCCACCACGCACACTGAAGCCCAGCCTGCCATCCTCACTCTTGTCCACAGTGATTGTGTGGATGTCTTCACTATCATCCCCACCTGTACCCACACAGCACCACAACCACATGAAAAGAAAATCCCATGTAAACATAAGTTTGTAAAATTCATTTTCAAATAAATTCATATTTTTTCCCCATCTTAAATCGGAAACCTGGAGACTATACATGTAGCTCACCATCTACAGGTGCATTGATGAGGATGACTCTACCCATCGGGGAGGAAGATCTCATTCCCTTTTGCCGCTGCTGCTTCTTGTGCAAGTATCGTGGCAAAGCGGAGGGTCCTGGGCCTCCTGGATGAGTGTTTGGATGGGTCCCATTTGTCATTTCTCTGCGGGACTCCGTAGACGAATAAGCCATGGTGAAATCGAGACCCCCACTCGAACCCTCATTCAGGGATTAATTCTGGTTAAACCAGGAAATGGAGTTATTATGCTAAAGGACTGGTATGTCAGGGCCAGGCCCATGAATGCAACTCCACAGGATGGAATGTGCTAGGCCAAACACTGCTGAAATGGCACAAGAGAACAGGCCTGTGATGGATTCTGTACAGTTCCAGCATATGTGCACAGGGCAAAGCAATAAAATGGACCCAAGTAGACTTCCTTCATGTGTTTCTTAAAAAAGTCCTTGTGGAAACGTTTGGAAGCTGTACAATACAACCTGTAGATGCTGCAGTTGTTTTTGTTTCCAGACAAGAAGTTCCACTGGCTAAACAAGGGCTGGAATGACCCTTTGCATTCAGTATGCATGACAGTAGTCACTTATCCACTTCTCTCAGACCATGGTGTGTTAATTTTACCTACTCATAAACAAAGACGACAGAGGATCCACAAGAAGCACCAGGCAATGCCGATGATTTCCCAAGGGATGTAAATTGATATGAGCGGGTAATACATTCCAGAAAGGGAATGGTTACGTGGCCTACACTCTCCCCAGTTTAACTAAGATGTACCTTAAACAAAAGCATTCATCCTCAGACTTATTACAGGGTTTTCTTTAAAAGCTAAGAGTTTAAGCTCTACAGTAATGTGAAGAGCTGTGACAGAGTATGTGACATCCATCCTGTAAGGTGTTTATATCCAGCACCGCAGACAGCGCTCTCACAACAAGAAGGAAACTGACGCCATTTTAAAACCAAAACTATTCGGACACTTCCACTGAAACAAAAAACGAACACCCACAGCCTCGACCCTTAGACTTGCCATGTGGTGTTGGGTCCAAATGACTATCAACGACAGCTTCTGCAATCAAAAGAAAACAAGTTGAGCTCTAATTCTGCACTTTTTGGATCCCAGCATCATTAAACACAGGATTATAAGCAGTACAAATGAATAAGCTGTATAAAAATCCAAGCATATGGGCACAGTCAGTATTACCTGTCTCCGTGCTGTGCTGAATGAACTCACCTGGGGCAGAGTGAGGTTAGTGGTGCTCCAGCCCGCCTCTCAGCCACACTGATTGGATTACCTGAACCATCTTATAGCTGCCGTTGAAAGCTCATTTGATCTAGAGAATGACAATCATTTCTTATGTCATTAGGGCATTACAGAATCATATGCAATGCATAAGCAGTTTATTTATACGGATGGTGTATGTGGATGAATACACTTGACAAATTTTTACTTGAAGCTGTAGATTCCCTACAATAATTGTGGCCTACACAGAATGTCTAGACGGGGCCCATCTCGATAAACTCTTAGTTTTTTTGGGTCCCCTGGCCACGTCTCCTATCTTTCAATGACCGTGGCAGTGTGTTATTTGTTTGCAGTCATTTGAAGAATTGTTATGTACTGTGCCATTGCTGTGTTCACCTGTGCTTAAGTGATGTCATTCCTATGTTTCTTGTTCTAGTGAACTACCTGTATTTAAGTTGTCTGATTACAGGATGTCAAATTTTAAAAATAAACAAACAAACAAATTAATAAATAAATGAGAAGTCTTCTAATCATAATGAACCATAATGAGGGAATAGGTTGGCCTTTTTCCTGTGGTGATATACTGCCACCTACTGGCCGCACCACACCAGTGCACTCTCAGATTGTCAGGTTCACAGACACAATTTTTTTATTTTTCTTTCTTGACCCAAAATTAAATGTAGGCTGTTTTTCCTTATGATGAAGGTCGTAATCCGTAGTCATTTTACAGGTAGTGCAGGTAATTACATCATTAATGTGTCCCTCCACGTGAACATAGTGATGGTGCAATGACTACAAGGTCATCCAGGTTTCCGAACCAAACAGAAAGCACCACTATGACTCACGAACAGTCACGTGACGGGGTGACCGTAAACCCCGCCCCACGCTTCCGGCCAATCAGCGCGCCGTTTTCTAACACCGCCCTGAACTCGCACGTACCCGCGCGCGACGTCACTGCAGACGTTACTCGTGTAGTCGGTGTTTGGGAGGTCATCGCGTCCGTGCCGGTCCCGTACTTCATTTAACGGATTTCATTTTCAATAAGGTATGTTTCTGTGTGGGACGATTTGATTAAACACTTCGGTTTTCCGAAATGATGAGTGTTTGATGTGATTCTAATGCTAATAGCACCTAGCATAGCTAGCAGCCGAGCTCGCGTGTGTTAGCCGGAATGTTATTAGCATTAGCTACAGAGCTCCTGTACTCCAACTACATTTGCTTTTGCTTTAAAAGGGAACTTATTTAATAGTTATGTGTTTGTTCATTAAATTTGGGCGGTTTTAAGGCTCTATGTGTGAATTTACGAATGAAACCACATCCAGGCTAATTTAGCTTCAGTTTTCTTGCCGTCTGAGGTTGAAACCGAGCCTGTTGACGTGTTTCCTCCTATATGTGTGAAAGAGAAACAAGAGTCAGTGTCACTAAGAGGATTTTTTGTTTCTTCTGGAATGCTGTATTTGGTTTACGTCAAACAGCATTCCAGGAAATGAACCTCACTCCAGCTGTGAAGCAGGAGTCTGGAGGTGGGAGTCTGATGGTTTGGGGCTGCTTTGCTGCAGCAGGACCTGGACAGCTCACAGTCACCGGATCCACCATGAATTCCACTGTGTGAGACCGTCTGTTAGAAAATTAAAGCATGACAATGACCCAAAAATTCATTCATCTTCTGCCGGGGTCGGGTCGCGGGGCAGCAGCCTAAGCGGACCTAAGCAGTGAGGTCCAGACGTCCCTCTCCCCAGCCACTTTCTCCAGCTCTTTCGGGGGGCGTTCCCAGACCAGACCAGCCGAGAGACGTAGTCCCTCCAGCGTGTTCCGGGTTGGCCACAGGGACTCTTCCCGGTTAGACATGCCCGAAACACCACACCAGGGAGGCGTACGGGAGGCATTCTATTCAGATGCCTGAGTCACCTCAGCTGGCTCCTCTCAACGCGATGACCCAAAACATACCAGTAAATCCACCAAGGACTGGCTGAATACTAAGAAATGGAGAGTCCCGGAAAGTCCAAGTTTAGAGCCCAGATCTTAATCCCATTCAGATGCTGTGGGGTGACTTGAAACTAGATGTACATGCAAGAAATCCCTCAAACATCTCACAGTTGAAACGATTCTGCATTGAGGAGTCGGGCAAACTTTCTTCAGACTGATGTCAGAGACTGGTAGATGGCTACAAGAAGCGTCTCACTGCAGTTATTTTAGCCAGACGGGGTAATACTAGCGATTAGGGGGTAGGGTGTCCTAATTTTTTTTTTTTTTTTTTACCTAAGATAAAATACGAATATCTTTAGAGTTTCATTTAACAGAAGAAAAATTGAACTTGAAAAGTATTTTATTCAGTTTCAATTGTTTAGCTATATTACTTGCATCTTTCAGTATTGTTAAAATTGAGATCAGATATTCATAGGTCCAAAATTGTTACCAAAATACACAGACTTTGGCAGGCAGTCCTAATTTTTTCACATGGTCGTATATAATGATGGTTGTTGGTGGTGGTGAGGATGATTATTGTGACATTCAAGGCTTTCTTACTGGAAGTCAGAAACACAGGCTTGTGGTTTTCTTGACTTGGTCTGTTGTGTTCCTCATTGACAGAAAGTAGAAGAGGAAGGATGTCTGGGGATCTGCCGCTGAACATCAACATTAAGGAGCCACAATGGGACCAGAGTACGTTTATGGGCAGAGCCAAGCATTTCTTCACAGTGACTGACCCAAGAAATGTGCTGCTGTCAAATGAGGTTCTGGAGGACGCACGAGTCATTGTGGAGGATTACAGGTCAGCAGGGGGTTAACCTGATGTGTAGTCTGGATGTCCTAGAGTGTTTTCACATATACCACAGGAATTAGCTAACATTCTTTAGGTTAATATTAAAGCATACTGTTTATTCATTTAATGTTACATGTATTGATGTTCCAGTGAAGGAAAGTTGTAATGCTACAGCATATAGATACATTCTATACAAATGACGGCTTCCAAATTTGTGGCAGCAGTTCGGCAAAGAATAAGATTGGTTTGATGGTCGGACATTCACTTTTAGTGCTATATAGGCCCTGCTTAAACCAGCACATTGAAATAAACTTGTGGTATCCCGAAAGATGTAGGAAAAGCTACTGTTCTAGAAATGGAATTAGCCAATCAGAATTAAACATTGTACAGCACTGTGGTATCAAATATAATTTGGCCAGTAATACATTACTCAGTGTTTTACTGACACAGATAAACAGTTCAGTTCAATTTAGTTGTATTTGTGTAGCACATTTTGCAATTGACTTTGAAGTAAAACAGCTTTACATAACAAACCGATGTCTTTAAGAATTTAAACATTTCTCTATAACTACACATCCCTAATGAAAATCCTGTGGCGATGGTGGTAAGGAAAATTGTAACGTTGTGTGTCTGTTCAGCTATGTAATTTCTATTATAATGTAACTGACACGTGGCACTGAAAGTTCAAAGAATATCCACTCTGTATAAAGCAGTTGATGAGGTAAGATGTTAAAATAACTTACTGCCGTGTCCTTGTACACAGGAAGGGAATTGTGAAACCAGGCCTGACAGAGGATCAGCTATGGAGGGCCAAATACATCTATGATTCTGCTTTCCATCCTGATACGGGTGAGAAGATGCTGCTGATTGGTCGCATGTCTGCACAAGTGCCAATGAACATGACCATCACAGGCTGCATGCTCACGTTCTATAGGTAAGGGCACTGTATGTCTGTGTTGTAAGTAGAGCGTGCGTGTGTATTTTTCCAGCCTGTGTGTCTGCATGTTTGAGTCATGCATAAACATTCAAAGCACACAATTGAGGACAGGAAGTGAAAGTATGTAGACAGTCATGTACCCAAATCACCAGGCAACCACATAACATGTATGCAGTATTCAGATGAAAGGACAAATGCTGATCGTGCTTTTTTCCCTGGATCGTTAACAGACACAATGTGGAGTGAGTGAATGCGCAGTGCTTCACACAGGTCTAAGGTTTACTTGTGATGGCTGGTGGAAAGTGTTCACATTATCTGCTGGAACAAGACTGATTTACTGCAAGTGATTTTAGATCACACTACAATTTGCTCTGTTGCTCTCACAATGCTCCGTGAATCACGCTTGTTATATCTCTGATGAGCACAGGCTTCAGAAACACATACTCTTCTCTTTTTGTTTTCTTTAGACCCTTTAACTATTTAAATTACAAAGAGTAAAAAATAACAGGCACAAAAGAAAGAACTTATTCTTTAATGTACACAGACTTGTTTAAATTTAGTTCAATAGTTGAGGGAGCCAGAGCTAGTGAGAAAACAGACTGCACTGACTTCATTCAAGCACTCCATGTTGTCATGGAAACGCTAACAAAAAATGAATGAGTATAACTCTGTGTTCCTGTGTTATATTATTTTTGTCATTCCAACCGAAAACAATTGTTTTTGGCTTTAAGGTACATTATATTCATTTACCTGTTACTCACAGACCATTCTTGATCTTTTTACTTATTCGCTAAAATGAGTCACCAAATTAAAGTCTCACCTGCCCCATAAAGTTTTGTGGGAAACACTGTGATGATGATGAAGTTGTTGATAATAGTACAGTGTTCACATGAAAAATAAATTGGTAAATTAAAGTCATAAAAATTAACCATCTATATTGTTAATAATTGTATCGATATAATTATCTATATCACACAGCCCTAGTCCTGAACTCTGATGTAGGGCTGGGCAATGCAACAAAAATATGTCCCAGACATTATTGCACAAGCACAATATACCGGTTTGCCTACAAAACAATAGTGCTGTGTTTCAAAACGACGTGTGTAAATGTATCATATGTAAGAATATCAATATCATTTTTCACATTTCATAGTTTCTGTTAAAAAAAACATATTTGGTCAAAGTAATCGTAATTTATTATGCTGGTGATAAAAGATTTATTCAAAGATTTTTCATGGGAGTATTTATTAATTCTGGGCTTTTCACTGGGTCGATGTTAGATAATATAGTTGTATTGCCATAGACGTGATTTAAAAATAACCTTCACGTCTACCTCTGAGAGTCATTTCAGCTGTGTGAGTGTTGCGTTTTACCCCTCAGCCAGTTATAGGGTATTGTTGGCTTGGCGACCAGCTGGGTGGATGGCTGGGCAGGCAGGTGGCATGACAGTAACTTTGTCTGGGCCATTGCTCAGCTCATACGCATGATAGCTTTCTGAACTTTTGCGTAGGCACTCTCGATGACCTAAACCTGTGCGTGGGGTAGCTAATTTGCATATGTGACCTTTTACCTTGCCACAATGACCTTGAACATATAAAATTTGTCCTGGCAATTGCTCGGCTCATATGCACGATAGCTTTCTGAAATTTTTTTTAGGCACTCCCTGTGACGTAAACCTGTGTGTAGGGTGGCTAATAACATGTTGATTGTCCGAAATTGTTTGTATGGGGGGTAGCTTTTGTCTTCCATGCGCTTGACGCGTCCTGGCTGAGGGGTTACGATGTTCTATAGAACGGCTATTTTTAGTAATGTGGGTGTCAGCAAATGCAGGTCAACTGTGTGTGTGTGTGTGTGTGTGGGTGTGTGTGTGTAATTATTTTTTTAAATTCGGATTACATAAACAGTGACACATAACATTGCTAAAAGGTTGAATGAAGCCTTATGGTTTAAGGGAATTAATACATTCTCTGTTTTTAAAAAAATGTTAGTTGATGTACTGATGGGTGAATGAAATGCCGTCCAGTGTATGACACACCCTGCCATCTGTGTTTGGAAAATGTCACTGTTCCAGTGTGTCATTGATAGTGACATCTAGTGGAAAGTAGAAACCTTAGCAGGATGAAGGTCACCACTGAATGATGTTTAATCTGATTTCTGGACACCAAATGTGACCCATCACCACAAAGTAGGCATTGATTCAGAAATTATTCATTTTGATTTATTGGTCTCATTTTGGAGCTGATATCCTAAGCTTTACTATGAACCCAACTTTTCTAACATAATTGTCTAGTTTGAGAGCAACTAACCAAAATTTGTCAGGAATTTTCAGCTGTTTAAACAACTTTGGAGAAAATCCCGTTTAGAGTTCAACGAAGTATTTAATTAACTTAATACCCACTTTACTGTGATGAGTCAAAAATACTGTGTTGTTGTTTTACAATATCACTTTATTATAACTACATATTGGTTCAGATTGCCATAAATAGATGTATTTTTTAAATGTAAATAAATAATATTGTGATATTACCTTATTTTCACCTGGTAAAATGTCTGCTATAAATCTGAAATAATTAGCAGTTATTCGCAAGGCAAGGGGTCTATTGCTGAATAAACATATTCAATGCCTGTTCCATTACTATGCAAGGGGAGCAACTCACGGCTGTACTCGAGCTAACAAATAAATGTAGCGCTAAGAAATATTTTTATATAACATAGACATAAGTTATTTAAATATTTATCACAACCTGAATACACCTTCAGTACCTAATGGCATTGAGACAAGCCTTTTTACTGCCATCCAAGGAAGCATCTGCTCTGTTCAGTTTTTTTGTTTGTTTTTTAATTTTTGTAAAGCTCAGATTTTCTCGCTGGCATGGGTACTCTCAAAAATATCTTCACTGCTAACACAGTTGACACATTCTGTGGTGAACTTTCCTCTGGTGTTCACGATGCATCCCGTTTATGTACAAGGGGACATGAATCCAGGCTGTTTGTTGAAGTTTTGTTGGAGCTTAAGAGTTTTTCCACCAGGTGCCGGCTTCATACAAACTTTCAGTGAATTTGTTGTTCAGGGAGATTTTTATGGACTGTTGGCTAAATTTAATTAATGCTTTTAAAAATGAGTTCATGCTTTATGAAATACACAATTAAAAAAATTAAAAATCCAATTAAAGGCATCAATAAAGTATTTTGATTCTGATTAGCTTCACTGAATTTCTACCTGTGGCTGATTATTCTGTTCATTTCAAACCTGGTTTTACTGTAAGCTCTGCTCTGGCTTCTCACACAAAGGTAACATTTCCTTAAACACCTGTTCCCCTCTCTTGTAATTTTATTCAAAATTTGTCTTGCTGTACAAACCACAGTAAAGTACAAAGCAAAATTAAATATTTAAAGTTATACAGAAATGTACTTAGAATTAGTTGCAGTTTGTTGACACTGGCATCTTTTGAAGCTCACAGTTTGAAAAAAGTACTTTTGTATTGTGTAGCTTTCTTTGTATTTTCTGCGACAGTATTTTGTTGAATTTTTAGTATTTCAGTCTCAGCCACCACAAACTTTTGAGTGTTTGTCTGGCATCTCCAGTGAAGTATTATTCACTTGAACTATTTAATTCATTCTATACTGTATTAATTCTGCAAGGGAAACTCTGACTTCTGCATTTAACCCATCCAAAATGAGCACACACACACTCGGAGCGGTGGGCTGCCACACAATGCTGTGACCGGAGAGCAGTTGGGGGTTAGGTGCCTCGTTCAAGGGCACTTCAGCCATGAAGGTGGAGGAAAGGAAGGTGCTGCTCACTCCCCCACCACCACACATTTTTCCTGCTGGTTTGGCAATTGACCCAACAATCTTTCAGTCCCGAAGCCACTTCTCTATCCAAAAGGCCACAGCTACCTCCAGATACACTACTCTTGTGTAGTATATAGGAATATCTATTCAGCCGAGGTAGTGAACCAATCTGATCACACTGTTCCCCTGTTGTATGTACTAAATGAAAATATACAAGTAATTATTCTTCCCTTGGTGACAAGAGCTATGAATGGCCCCTGTTTAGCTCTGTCTGTGTATTATTATATAAAAGGAATGGCACAGTTTATTTGTTTCTCCCCTGATTCAGTGACGTCCTTTTGTTTTAAATGCACAGTATTTTAACTGTAGGTTATTGCTGAATGGCAGATATTACACATTTTTACGCATTGTGTGTCTTAGTATTCTTTATGATAATGTGTCCCTTTTATACAGGACAACTCCAGCCGTTGTTTTCTGGCAGTGGGTCAACCAGTCCTTCAATGCCATTGTCAACTACACAAACCGCAGTGGAGATGCTCCAATCACTGTAAAGTAAGGACACCTTGATCTCTAGCTTAAGCAGTCAAATTATTATGCATTCCCTTTGGAAAATTTTGTTCGGAAGGCAGGTCTAGTAATCCTCATCCTCATTCTGCTGTCTAATGCAGTTTTTTTTTTTAAATTGTACTCCTGCATATGGACAGATGTCTGTGCAACTTTTGTGTCCATGCCAAAACCAAGGGAAAGCCAGTGAGCTTAAGGTCATGACTGTTTTATGCTATTAGTCTTGTTCATTAGCTGAACTGCCTTTTTTTTTTTTTACTCGGAGCCGTATCTCAGCCGACACTGAATGAAGGCGTGGTACGTCCTGAACAGCTCACCAGTCCATTGAACACACACACACACACACACACACACACACACACACACACACACACACACACAGATTCACACTCATACCTAGGGTGAATTTGGAACAGTGTGTCTCTTTTGGACTGTGGGAGGAAACCCATGCAAGCACAAGGAGAACCAGCAAACTCCACACAGAAACGGCCTCACCAAGCCCGGGACTCGAAACTAATACGTTGTTGCTGTGAGCTGGACGTGCTTTGCTGCCCACCATACATAAGCATACAGTACATAGCAAACTAATGAATTCTACCAGCAGAGTTTTGAATTGCTTAACCTTTGTGTTTGCTTTTGCAGTCAGCTTGGAGCAGCATACGTCAGTGCCACAACTGGAGCTGTAGTCACTGCTCTTGGCCTCAAGTCCCTAACCAAGGTGAGCAACTTATTGACCTATTTATTGATTGATTTATTGATTAATAATTTATTGATTTATTGACCTGTGTCACATTTGAGCTTTTTTTGGTTTAGATATTTTAATATACTGTATTAATCCTGCAAGGGAAATTTGGCTTGTGCATTTGACCCATTTAAAGTGAGCACACACACGTGCACGCACACACAAAAACACACACCCTCGGAGCAGTGGGCTGCCACACATTGCAGCGAAGAACAGGTTGGGGTTAGCACTTCAGCCATGAAGGTGAAGGAAGGAAAGATGCTGCTCATTCCTCCATTTTGGGAATCGAACCAGTGGCCTATCGGTCCCAAACCCACTTCTCTAACCAGGCCATAGCTGCCCCTATATATAAATGTGTATAAAGTGGCTTCAGAATAAAGTCATGGCTCAGGCAGTCACCGGGCTGCATGTTGGTGCAGTGGTTGGTACGTCCGCCTCACAGCAAGAGTTTCTGTGTGGAGGTGCATGTTTTCCCCATGCATGCGTGGGTTTCATCTGGGTACTCCTGTTTCCTTCCATAATCCAAAAACATGCACAGTAGGCTGACTGGCTGTTCCAAATCGCCCCTAGGTGTGAGTGTCAATGGTTGTGTGTGTGTGTGTGTGTGTGTGTGTTTCGGCCCTGCGATGGCCTGGCGAGCTGTTCAGGGTGTACCTCGCCCAGCCAGCCTCCCCATGTACCGAATTAGGATTAAGAGGCTTAGAAAATGAATGACTGAACTTGAAACTCCTACACTGCAGAGAAATATTTCATACTTTAGTTGTTGATTAATTTCTCTTTCTCTTGCCAGCGCCTGCCAGCTATTATGGGACGGTTTGTTCCATTTGCTGCTGTGGCTGCTGCAAACTGCATCAACATTCCCTTCATGAGACAGCGGTGTGTTTATGATTTCACCCTAAATTCATCAGTATTTATGTACAACACTTTAAGGATACTCACTCTCTATTGCCTTTGTTTAGTGAACTGAAGTATGGCATTCCTGTTACTGATGAGGAGGGTAATCGCCTGGGAGAGTCTGCCAGTGCTGCTCGGCAGGCCATTGTTCAGGTGGTGGTGTCCCGAATTGGCATGGCGGTACCAGCCATGGGTAAGGAACCTGAATTGTAGTTTGACATTCATATGCTAATGTTGTAATGGGGAATTTTTGCACAGACCAGGCATGAAAAAACAGCATCTTGAGACTAACTCCTGGACAAACACTCATGCTACAGCTCATCAACGTAGTGCTTCATCATTATTGAATCATTAGAGTTAAAGGATGTGTTTATATTTTAGTGTTACATTTGAAGATAGAAAGGAATCTCAGCTGTTACATGCTACAGTCAAGAATACATCAAAATTATGAGCAAATATTCACAAAACAAAATGAAAGCTTGTCTGGTGTTGATTTGTTATCAGTTAATGAAGTCGGAAACATCGGGAGCACTTCTTCGTTCTGCATGCCAGAACGTTCCCCTTCGTTATACTGTGAGCTGTCAGGAGTCCACTGAATTAATTTTTCTTTCCCTGTGTTCTTGTTACAGCTATTCCTCCTGTTATCATGAATGCCCTGGAGAAAAAAGCTTTCATGAAGGTAAAGTCACAGTGTCCTCGTGTTTTCCTTCCATGTCACTAATCTTTGCTGTGCTGGTGCATTGGAAAAGGATTTGCATGTTACATTGCAGCTTAAATCTATTAAAATTATGTGGAAGTTTAAAACTATGCGGAAGCCACCAGCTAAGAAGTGTAACAGACCCTAATAAGGAAGGACATCAAGCTGGTGTTATCCAACCCTGCTATCTGTGTGGAATTTTGATGAAATGTCTGAACTGCACTAGACTTTCAACCCTGTTGTGTGTTTCATGAGACATATTGTATATCATCTCTCTTTCCATCCAGCGCTTCCCAGTGCTCAATGCTCCAGTACAGGTTGGGCTTGTGGGATTATGGTGAGTGTTAATGATGTTCACTGATAATGATTTCTATACCACTAGCAGTAAAATGCCTCGATCATGTCTGATTATTATTGCTGTGTGTTCACACTCTGGTAGTTTGGTGTTTGCTACTCCACTGTGCTGCGCCCTGTTCCCACAGAAGAGGTGAGTGCCTGTCTTAAACACATTTCTTATTTACAGGCAGTCCCCCGGTTATGAATGAGACTCATTCTTCACTCACTCACTCAGATATTTAATCCTATCTGAATAACCTCCCTCGTAAATAACCCTTTCCACCATCTTGGGGAAGTTCTTTAGATCGTCAGTCACTGCTTCAGCCTGAACTTTAATATTAGAATGATTTGAAAGCAATTGAATTCCACCATGCAATAAAGTATAATAGGTATATTACACTAATTTCGGTCTTCTATAGAAATGATTTCCAGCCTTTCCATTTCAACAGTTAAACCACTGTACTTGGTAATAATCGTAGCAGTGATTGGGGTATGGCCTTTCCCATGCTCCATTATTTTCATCTTTTAAAATATTGACCGTCTGTAGCTAAATGCTTTGCCAATAGATGATGTTGCTCATTTCTCTCTGATTTTATTTTTTTTTAGTGACCGTGTTCATTTTCTTTCACGCATCACCAGCACATGTATCCGATTTATGAGGCATCATCATGGCACTAAGGAAATTGGGACTGACTTTAAAATGTGATCTGGCTGTGGACAGTGTTAGATGTTCTTAGAGCTCACAAACACTAAACGTCTTGATACTAATACTAATCACCTTGTGATAATGATCGCATATGAAAGATCCCAGTTACATGACATTCATTCATTCATTCTCAGAACCGCTTATTCCTAATTAGGGTCGCGGGGAGGCTGGCGCCCATCTCAGCCAACTCTGGGCGAGGGCGGGGGTACACCATGGACAGCTCGCCAGGCCATCGCAGGGCCATCAGTCACACAACCATTCACACTCACACCTAGGGGTGATTTGGAACA
>JAOUQZ010000039.1:12136079-12157855 GCA_028564935.1 Neosilurus hyrtlii
TGCACTGATAAATAATTTATTGCACCATAACAAAGGTCTGATAACCATTAAATGACTCGGCTGCTATTCATAATATTTACCACTAGATGTCGCTACTGAGCATGCGTCTGAAATGTTTAGGTTTAAAATGTTTGTCTTTCAAATTGGAAGGTTTGTGCTTAAAACCACTGGAAAGTGTGTTCCACAACAAGGCTCAGTTTTTAAACTTGTAGACTCAAGATCACGTGCTTTATACGGGAAATCACAATGTGACCCTCACGGAAGCATCACCGGGATTTTATTCCCGCAACACCTGTTGGATTTTTTCCAGCATCATTTGTGGGATTTATCCTACCACCACCATCTGGAGGATTTACTCTTACACCATCCAGGGGATTTATTCCTACTATACCACCGGTTGGCTTTTTTCCTCCAACAAATGTGGGATTTGACCCACAACCCGTGGGATGTCCGACAGCACCACCTATGGTAAGCATTGCTCCATTGTCAGGGATGATCCCCGGGAGTGTAGTCGCTCTGCAGCCCATGGAAGTGGATCATCAGCCCGGATGTAGCGCACTGCTTTAAAATTGCACTAAACTGCTGGAAAGGCGACCAAAAACATCAGTAACAGCATTAAGAAAATTGTAAATGTAGGCTGTAGTGTTCATTTAATAATCATTGTTGTGATTCATTCACATCATTTCAGTACTGACTGTTTTTTCTACTTTTTGTTATCAAGGAAGAAGACAACAGGCCCCATCAGCAGGTGGACAAGCAAGATGATGGTATTAAGTCAGGGGTGACTTTGAGGATCACGTCCACTTTGCGGTGAACTTCCACTTTGAGGGGAACGTCAAAATTGAGGAGAACATCCACTTTGAGAAGAACGTCCCTATTTGTGGATCCTGTTCCCTTTGATGAGTTTATCACTATTCAGGAGCCTGTCCCCGTTAAGGAGCCCGTCCTCCTTCAGGAGCTTAATCAAGTCTTTCTCTGTTCAGAGGTCTGTCCTTAATCCAGAACTCGAGTCTTTTTTGGAGTCTCTGCTTGTTCAGGACTCTGTCCCCATTTAGGACTCAGGGCATATTCAGGAGTCTTTCCCCTTTGAGAACCTCCATTGTCCATGGAGTCTTTGCCCTTTCAGGACAGGGATCCCGTTCAGTACTCTCTTCAGGACTCGCTACCCTTTCATGAGCTCAATATCTTTGTCGAGCCCATCACCTTACAGGACCTTGTTCCCTTTTTGGAGTAAGCGGGTATGAAATTTAAAATTTCATATCAGCATAAAATGTGGTAAAGTATGACTGGTCAGTATTTTTGGTAAGTATTTCACATAAAAGTTTCAACATTATTATTTTTTTAATATAATTTTCACACTAGGTACCAATGAAAATGGAAATGTATCCACCTTACAGCAAGAAGGTCCTGGGTTCAAGTCGCATCCTCAGGCGGTTCTGTGTGGATTTTGCATTTTCTCCCCATGTTTGCGTGGGTTTCCTCCGGGTACTCCAGTTTCCATCTAAAAACATTTACATTAGGCTAATTGGCTGTTTCAAATTGTCACTAGGTATCAGTGTGAACATGAATAGTTGTATGTGTTTTGCCCTGTGATGCAATTTCCCCAAGGTGGTTGTGTCACATTTGCAGTCTTCTTCTCGACCAATATTTGTCGTTTCAGTGAAATATTTCCTTCTAAAAATTATGAGGATTCATGAATATCTTTGTACGTTTTTTTTGTATATTTATTCATAAAATAATTTCATAAGAAAAGTCTACGTCGGATTCATGACGTGTTCATAAATCTTGGATTTTTTTCACAGTATGTAAGTTAGACTTAAGAATAAATTTGTCTGTAAGAACGTTACAAAGAGGCCCAATGATGTATCTTGTATCAGTGATGTATTTTTAAAATCTGATTTAGTCTTTTGTAAATCTTGATGCTGGGAATGTTCTTTACTTTGAAACACCACTTCCTCTATCCCTTCCTCTACTGTCTCTATCAGTACTATTCATCCTATCTCTATCTTCTACCCACGAAATGAATCATTTACAATAAGAATTAATTATGTACAACACAACCAGGTTAATAAATGAGTTTTGTGATTAAATTAGCATTTTATCTATGAAGTTCTAATTTATTTGTATTGTTATGTATTACTGTCTTTCTACATTTAAAAAAAAAATCATAATCATATAAGCAAGTCTCTAGTACTTCCATTGGTCGAGACCTTTTTGGAGTCTTTAAATAAATGATTGATTGATTGATTGAAACAGGCAGATACAATATTTATGCCTAGAACCAATAATTATGACTAGAATAAAATGTTACATAGCACCACACAAATCACACTTAAAAATATATAACCAAAAAAATATACAGCCAAAATTTCACATTTCATGATAGGGTTTATACAGCCACAGACAGGTTGGGATCAAACAGATGCATAGCACCTCTGCAAAGCCATCCCACCCTTCATCCGCCCCGTTCAGGAGCTTTCAGGCAACAAATCAGAACAGAGTAAGTACAGAGAGCAGAAAGACCATACATAGGAGGAGGACACCAAACAACCTGTCCAGTAAACATACTCAAAACTAGCATTTCAAATCATCACATGTTCAAGTTAGCAACTTGGGACCAAAGGCTGAAAGCAGTTTACGACAAGGACAATGTAAGTCACATTCAAGGTCAGGAAATGTCTGTCAATTGATTATAATGGCAAGAAAGCAGTTGGTGCAATTCCCTCATTGGGGGGCTTTAGAGTTCACTGTGAATGACTACAGCAACGCCCACACTGTCCACAGAGATACAGCTTTACCTACTGTGGATACGCTTGTGCTTTTTGAGAGAACTCTGCTGACTAAAAGTCCTCCCACACTGTTCACAGTAATACGGTTTCTCTCCTGTGTGGATACGGTTATGTTGCTGGAGATGACTCTGCTGAGCAAAAGTCTTCATGCACTGTTTACAGCGATATGGCTTCTGTCCTGAGTGGATACGCTTATGCCGTTGTAGATTACCCTGCTGAGTAAAAGTCTTCCTGCACTGTTCACAGCGATAGGGCTTCTCTCCTGAGTGAATACGCTCATGCTGTTTTAGAGAACTCTGCAGAGTAAATCTCTCCCTACACTGTTTGCAGCAATACGGCTTCTCTCCTGTATGGATACGGTTATGGTGGTTGAGAGAACTCTGCCGAGTAAAACTGATCCCACATTGTTCACAAGTATACGGCTTCAACCCTGTGTGGACACGCCTGTGCCGATGGAGATTACTCTGCTGAGTAAAACTCTTTCCACACTGTTTGCAGTGATATTGCTTCACCCCTGTGTGGATATGCTTGTGCCGTTGGACAGAACTCTGCCGAGTGAAACTCCTTCCACACTGTTCACAGGTATATGGCTTCACCGTTGTTTGGACACACTTGTGCTGTTGGAGAGAACCCTGCCGAGTATAACTCTTCCCGCACTGTTTGCAGTCATATCGCTTCACGCTTGTCTGGACACACTTGTGTCGTTGGAGATTGCTTGGCCGAATAAAACTCTTCCCACACTCTTTGCAGGGATACGACTTCACGCCTGTGTGGATACGTTTGTGGAGTTGAAGAGAACTCTGCCAAGTAAAACTCTTTCCACACTGTCCACAGTGATGAAATTTCTTTCCTGTGTGAATGCGCACATGCTTTTGGAGAGAACTCTTTTGACTAAAACTCCCCCTAGACCCTGAGCGGAGGAACATCTGAAAAAAAAATGTATCAAAGATAATTAAATTATAATACATTTTGTCCCTATATTTCATTAGGGAACTGGTATTGGACCCATCAAAAATACTGTAATTAGGTACCAGCACAGCAGAGCAACTACTGATAGATGCCGTGCTGTGGGAGTCAGAAAAGCTCTTTCACATGGGTTCAATGTGTTTATTTATCAGTTCTGAATTTATAATATTTAGAAACCTGAAGTCGTGACCTTTTTATTTATATATAATACATCCAGTAAAATCATAGTGAAAACAAAAAAAAGCAATTTTCCCACTTATTAGGTAAAACATCAGTTTTAACATATATACTTATGAAGTTATTTTAAAAAATGCATGTCTTATGTACAGAAGTGCAATTAGTTTTTTTGTTTTTTTAAGCAATAATATTGAATCCAAAACTAAAACTTCAGTTGGCTAGAGTTCAGACATAAGGTGCGTTGTGAGGAAATCACATAGCCTGAGGAAATATGGCAGGTGCCATGAAGAGCACGTCCAACAGCTCACCAGAAAACTTATATTATCAGTAGAAATTATTATAAATAATAATTCAAATATGTGACCCAGTCTGGCAAAATGAGTCACAGTGAGCAAAAATTCAAAATTGAGTCATTTAAAAGAGTAGACTCTAAGCTTTAATATGGTATGGCTAACTCAATTTAGAATTTTTGGTCACTGTGATTCATTTTGCCAGACTGGGTCACATATATTCCAATGTTCAAATTATCTTGGTAGGTATAACCCAGTTCCGTTAAATGTACATGAATATAAGCAATATTACCAATTTAAATATATGATTTTAGTCTGAAAAATAGTAATGTCAAGTAATGTCAACTCTTGACTCTTGAAATGGTGCTGTCAAATCAAGCAGATATCTCAAAAAAGAATTTAATATGGGTTGGCACTAATGGGGATGCTAGCGAAAGCCTGTGAACTGATGTGAGTAATAATCTGAGTAAAACAGGCACATTCTTAGTTATGTCTTAATAATAAAGCATGTAAACATACAAAACAAATTTACTAGTTCTGAGTTATGAAGTGGTTTATCATGGGTAGGTGGTTAAAATCCATAATCTGTCCATAATCAAATGCAAATTGAATATAATTTTCAAAAAATAATATTATTAAAATCTGGATATTTTACTCTTAAATGATGCATAACACAATACTAGGAACCCGCAGTAAAAACTTCTTGTACTTTTGAGACCTTGGATTTAAAAAAAAAAAAAAAGCTTGGAAAAAAAATTGGCATTTTATTTATTTTCCTAGAATAAAAGATGACTGAGATTTGAGTGTTGTAAAATTGCTGCTATAAAACCTTACATTTGTACATGAACATGTAAAAGGGTGTATTGTATAGCTTCATTCAATTTGCCTACATTTAACTTTAAAAGGTATTGGTCTTCAACAGTCACCTCATTTCTCTATTAAAAAAAAAGTGTGCTACATTTAGGTTTTCAAAAAGTTCTGATGAGAAATTATTATTTTTTAAATCCGGCCTTAAGGGTGTCAAAAGAACTTGGAAATGTCACTGCCGGTACAAACCTGTCAAACTGAATAAATTATTAAGCCCAATCACTCCCTCACTCACTCATTTGCCTAACCGCTTAATCTTACTAGGATTGCGAGTAGGTTGGAGCCTATCTTAGTTGCCTCTGGGCGAAGTCGCGGGTACACTTTGGACTTTAGGATTTCCCAAAGTGGTTTACCCCTCACTGTGACATCTTCACAGAGTGTATAGGTCAATCAGTAGATGTCACAGAGAGAATCTACACAGTGAATGCAACTTAAAAAAATCCAATGCGTAAAAAAAATTGTGATTTGCATTTGACCCATTTCGTCCTAAACCACAGATGCAAATTACTGAATACAAAAAAAAAAAAAAACATGCAAATTATGGAATACAATCGATTTATCACCCAGATCAACTTTAAAGATGCCCTGGGTGAACTCCTTATTTAATGACATGCTCCACCCTCCACATACACCAAATATGTTCTGATTATCAACACCAACATCAATAGTGGTTGCACATCAATAGCAGATATACATGCTCTTTCTGGAAGCAGTATGACATTGGACACCATATATTTACCTCAAAGCAGAAGATGTTTACAGAAACAATGCACAGTTCACTCCAAGATTACCAGCACCCCTTGTAAAGTCTTCCCCAAAGAAAAATCTGCCAATAAAACAGAGGCGCAACCAATTTTTAAAAGCCATGACTAACCTTGTATAGATTTATGATTTCACCTTTCAGACTTCATTTGCTGTTGTAGCCCCCAATGCAGAAATTAAAGGAATTCCAAATTTTTATTATTTTAATAATTTTTCAGGGCAGTGAGATAATATTGCAATGTTGGCACTAGTTATGAGCAGAATTTATTTCTGCTTGTACTCATAATGTCTGAATAAATATACAGAAGAACTAAAGGTTCATGTTCAGGTTTGATTGCTTATGTAGCCTCATTACAGTATACACCACTAATAATAATTACACAGGTAATATAATTTTTTTGGAATAACATTTTAATAATAAATAGAGAAATTCATATTTACAAATTTAATGAAAACTTTATCATATATCTATCCAGTGGTTTGCTATGTTTATTTGCGGTCTCACTGACACTTCGTTTCCTCTTTAAAGCAGAGATGGACATTGCACTTGCTGCATAGCCTGTTTGTGAATCCTTTATTGCAATGTTTGCATTGAGCTCTTCGATTTTCAAATATATCCTTCTACACATTGTACAGGATTATTAGTTTCAATACAACTTCATCTTGATCTTATTTACACTTTCTACTAAAGTCAAACAACACTGTTTGAATAGCCTTTTATTCTCCCTGTTTATTTTCTTAAAAAGGAACACCTGCAACCTCCCAGTGCATTTGCATCGGTATCTTCAAGAATATTCTCACCTGTCCCTGAACAATACATCAACCATCATCAAAAATATTCCAGATCCAGTTTCTGCCTAATGCAACAACAGCAATTTTTGCGGCAATTTTTTTGTCTTTTTTTAACATATATAAACATGTAAAAAGTGCAATATCATGCTTTTTTTTTTTTTTTACATTTTTAAATTTTGACAACCAAATTAACCCAGTGCTATACTACTGAAACATAGACCTAATAAGCTCTAAGTCTAATTTGGTGATTGAAGTTCATATTAACTAAATATCTTCATGTTCTTGACATTATAATAAATAGATAAATAAATGTACAAATCAACAAATAAATAAATATTTCAGGCATTTGACTTACTTAAATCTTGATTTACCAGTCCAGTAAAATAAGTGGACTTCAAGGCTTGGACTTCAAGGAACGTTTGCAGACTGTGCAAGGTCATGGCCAGATTGCCAGACCTATATACACACTTTCTCTCCAATAGCACTGCAAGGCTAAACAATAGGACTCACTGACTATGTAAATGAGGTCTTTAAAAAAATGCAGTTGTTTGTACAGTTTAATAATTTCACATAAAGTCTGATAAAACTGAGGTGGATGTAATAAAAGATTTTATGGGTGATTTTCTCCCCAGATCTAGTAAATCACTGTGGGATTTATGCGGTATGAATGGGTGATTCCCTCAAAATTATACAATGTGGACAAAAAATGTATTATTACTCATTACCTCAGCTAAGTACTTTGAAGATTTTGCTCTGTTTTGTGGTGGTAAGTTCTTACCTTGGGTTTACACTGGGGCACTATGTCCATGATCTTCATGATTTGAAAGGGTGGTGATGAACATGGGGGGTTGAGGGATTGAATCATGATGATCTTGGCGGAACTTGGTGGACTCGTGATGATCTTGAGGGAACTTGGTGGACTCATGATGGTCTTGAGGTAACTTGGTGGACTCGTAATGATCCTGAGGGAACTTTGTGGACTTGTGATGATCTTGAGGGAACTTGGTGGACTCGTGATGAACTTGAGGGAACTTGGTGGACCCGTGATGATCTTGAGGGAACTTGGTGGACTCGTGATGATCTTGGGGGAACTTGGAGGAATCGTGATGATCTTGGGGGAACTTGGTAGATTTGAGATGATCTGGAGGGAACTTGGTGGACTCATAATGAGCTTGAGGGAACTTGGAGGAATCGTGATGATCTTGGGGGAACTTGGTAGATTTGAGATGATCTGGAGGGAACTTGGTGGACTCGTGATGATCCTGAGGGAACTTGGTGGAATCGTAAGGATCTTGAGTGAACTTAGTGGTTTGCTACGATTATTCCACTGTATTACAACTTGACGCCATTTGTGATAGAACTTGGGAATCGTAATAGAGTGCAGTAGAGCTTAACAGACCTTAACAGAGTGTAACAGACTGATGTGTAGGGGATCTTGATGAACTTAAACATGATTTTTTAAACCTGGGTTTACACTGAGGCATGATGTCCCAGGGTGGTGTGGTTCCTTTTTTTGACATTATCACAGAGAGTGGTTCAACCAGTACGTGATGATGTCACATAGAGGGGCACTTCTGTCAGTGGGGGCCAGTGTCAACCGCCCATCTCTCTTTGACAGTCAATCAGTATGTAATGTCACAGAGTGAAGCGCGGTAAACATGGAGTTAGCCCTCAGAAGAGCGTTGGTTTTAGTGCCCTCCTCTGAGTGTGTCAGTAAACGTTGATGACATCATCACAGTGTGCAGGTCATGTGACACATTGTTGTACCATTTTCAAAGCCATTGTAGTTAAAAAAATTTTAATGCATGTAAAAAAAAGCATGTAAAAAATAACTTTAAAATAAATTGCGATTTTTGCAAAATAACACGTTTCCCTCTGACATCCTTGTTTTTCTAGAGATTTAGGCAAATTAGCACTTTTTGGGCAGCTTTTGGGCATCTATACTGGCATCTTCCAATACTACCGTCTTCCACTGTTGAGAATTTGTTTTCACATCACACCCACAGCTAGGGTGTCACATGACCTACACACTCTAGGACATTATCTACACACTATGGGACATCAATATTCACTGTGACTTCATTCCCCTTCTCGGTGACATCATCATCCCTGTACACTCTGTGACATCAATCGCTTACTGATTGCCCGACTGTTCTGCCCAACACAACAAATCAAGTTGTGTTCACAAAATTGCCCTTGGGTGTGAATTTGCGTGACTTGTGGAAGAAAATGTTAACTGGGCAAATTTCCTAGCTCAGCTGCTCTTAACCAAGTTTTATATAGACACTTAAAGTTTGTCTATTTTAACCTTGTCAGAGAACTTCTTGCACAATTTCACTTCTATAAGCACCCCCTCTGACATCATCATAGACTGTACTGAATAGAAGTGACATGTGTATACCAAAGAGTGACCATTACAGCCAGTATGTATAAAAAATGTTTGTAACCAGTATTACAAACTGTAGTATTATAACCAATGAATAGAAATATGAAAGATATGAAGATATATCCTTCAGTAGGGTCTCAAAGTAGCGCCCATCTCAGCCGACTCTGAGTGAAGACAGGGTACACCATGAGCAGCTTACCAGGGCCAATACAGACACACAACCCATTCACACATATCCAACTAGAAACAGTGCATGAAGCCCTGCAAATGAAATGTCCCAGGGTGGTAGCATCACAGAGTGTGTAGGTCAATAAGTAATTGATGATGACACAGAAAAGATACAGGACCGAGACATGCACTTCAGCCCCCCCTAAAAGCATCACGATGGCCATAAGTAGTAACAAGACATCCATCCATCCCACTATTAGCCTAATGTCTGTGTCAGAAAATGATGCACCTAAAAAAAACCCACACAAGCACTGGGAGAAAATGCAAAATCCACCCAGAAACACCTTCACCTGTCCTCAAACCCAAGACCTTCATGCAATGAGGCGGAAGTACACACCATTATACCACCGTGTCATTATTTGAGGTGCTTCAGTCCCCAGCACACGCTTGCTGAGCATCACAGGGGTGCAGGGGACCTATTCTACCAAGGGTCCTCGAGGAGTGCTGTGACAACAGTATATATAATTATGTCACAAAAAGGTGCTTATATCTTAACTGTAACAAAGGAACAGCCCAAGGCTCTGTGGCATCAGTGTTGGCAGAGGGGCGCTTATATAAACAGAAGTAAGAAAGTGTTAACTTTGACAAGAAGAGACAAGGTTAAAATGGGGAACATGTAAGTGCATGTCTATGCTAAAACATTGTAACAGTACTAAGATTATAAAAATAGTAATTGTTTTTGTTTTATTTAACTTCAGCAGGGTCACTGTACAGACCTGGTTTAGCAGGGTACAGTGTTAAGATTACACATAGTTTATTTGCCAAAACATTTAATTCTAGTAGTGTTGTGGGGAGGCTAGAGCCTATTTCAGCTGAAACTGGGCAGTGGCCTGTGTCCACTCTAAACAGCTTGTCAGACCATCACAGGACATTGTTTTCAGAAAAATTTAATTCTAACCTGACTAGACTACGTTTCCGAAAGCACGTCATCGATCAGCCTTTAGCCCACTTAGCCGTGGAATTTTTGTCTATTACTCCCACAACACGATTTTCAGGGCTTGAACCTGGCAGCCAACTGGAGACATATGGTGTGGCTTGTATGTTTTCCCTCTGCTTGAAGCAGTGTGTAAAGGCTGTATGTCCCAGAGTGTGGGTCATCAGTAGGTGATCATTGGCTGTGATGACCCTCCATCTCTGGGCACCCCAAATGGGATTGTGTGATGTCATAGAGTATATAGGGACGGGGTGGGGTGATGTCACAGTGTATAGGTCAATAAGTATGTGATGTTACAGAAAGGATCGGTCAATCAGTAAGTGAAGGGCAGTAGCCCACAATTAAAAATTTTAACTCATAAAAGGCATACTCTAAATTTATCTTAAAATTTTGTTCCAACAGCAGTACAGAATTACAGGTGAAAACACAATTGAGTTATAGAAAATTAACAACATTTTTATTAATCCCATATTGTTTCTCTGACTGTGTTCTTGCCTAATATATATTTATTTATATATATATATATATATATATATATATATATATATATTTATATATATATATATATATATATATATGCATGTATGTACAGTAATACAAAGATGACCATTAAAATCAAGAAACTCCCTGCTGCGGCTGAGTACCCAGACCTCAGTCAACACAACAACCTCATGGCCAATCTTCTGACACCTGAAATCTACAAGAAGCTTCGTGGGCGTTCCACTCCCAATGGCTTCACCATTGATAAAGTCATTCAGACCGGTGTGGATAATCCTGGTAAAAGACCACTCTCAAGTTGTAATAAGTTGTTTTCTTCTTACATAAAGAAGTAAATCAGTCCAGGACTAAATCTTCATTATGGTTTCCTTTGCAGTGATAGCTTAGAAATCAGACTCGCAAGAAAAAGATGGTTTATTGCATATTAGTATAATCCTGCCTTGTATACTGTAGTTTGTAGTAGAGTAAAACCTCATCTATTTGAATGTAGAGCTGAATTTCCATGTCTCCACCCTAGGCCATCCCTTCATTATGACTGTTGGGTGTGTAGCGGGAGATGAGGAGACCTACGAGGTGTTTAAGGAGCTGATGGACCCCATCATCGAGGAAAGACATGGTGGATACAAACCCACTGATAAACACAAAACTGATCTCAACCCAGACAACCTCAAGGTACAATCATGACTCACCAGCCTCTTGATTATTGACTTTACTAGTTGCTTATGACTTTATTAAAGTTGCCTTTTTGATTAATTCCTTTTAAAGGGTGGAGACGATTTTGATCCCAAGTATGTGCTGAGTTCTCGTGTGCGAACAGGCAGGAGCATCCGTGGCTTTTGCCTGCCACCACACTGCAGTCGTGGAGAAAGGAGAGCTGTTGAAAAACTTTCTGTGGAAGGTACAGTTCTATCCAGAAGCATGGCTCTCTGCAGTGTTTTTTTAATAACCATTACCTAGACAGAACATTACTCTGAATTGTTAATCATAAAGTAATTTTGTAAAAAATTACTCACATCTGTGACATACTTTCCTGTTTATACAGGTAAAGCTACAGCTACAAGTTATGATCAAAGAATAACTAAGAAATTCAGATGTCATAGAACATGGCTGTCAAATTCATTTTCATCCAGGGGTCACGTCACAAAATTTCTAGGTTATCGAGGGCTGAATAAATACTGAATATCTATTAAAACGGCAACAATGGCATTTGCATCTTAGTTTAGGCAGCTGGTGACTTTTCTTTGCTTATAACTGATAATTTCCTTTCCTCAACCGCAACAAGCTAGCTCGCAGTTTTTCTTGAGTCATGACCAGTTGTTTGCTTTAAATAGGTTGCTGCCATCTAGTAAATGGTTGTTGAATTACTTTTCATGGTAATGGTTGATTCAAAGAATAAACGATAATCATATGCTTTGATAGCTCTGACAGGCCACATAAAATGAGTTAGAGGGCTGGATTTGGCCAACAGGCCTTGAGTTTGTCATGTGTCTATAGAAAATAAGTAACAATTAAATTGGAAAAAGTAATTTTTTTATTTCACAAACCCTTACCACAAAGAATATCTGAAAATGTCATGCAAAAGAAAAAGAAAATAATAATTAAATTTTAATAGTACATAAACACCACTTTCCTACTCATTGCACCATCATAGTGTAAACGCACAAATTCTATATTATGTTATAGTTATGGTGTTATGGTATGTTAATATGTATTATTTTCAGAATCTTAATCAAGTGAGATGATACTTGCAATTGAAACTGAAAAAAATTGACCAGAGATTATGTCAGTATTTACTGGGAATACGAAACCACTAAAGCTGTTGTAAATAAACTGAGTAAATTTGTAAAAGTTCTGTTCATGTGAAATTTAAAGGGCCCACTCACTTCCCAAGTATAATAAATCTATATATTTTTTTTTCATTCAGGAAACATTTGGAGGACACATTCATTCATTCATTCATTCATTCATTCATTCATTCATTATTATTATTATTATTATTAGGATTTTTCCCCATTTTTCCCCCTAATTTAGTCGTATCTAATTCCCACCCATCAAGCATTGCCTTCCCTAACAAACGACCACCACAAACAAGGTAAGGGCGTATCCATGCACATGCCCCCTCCATGACATGCAATTCCCACCACCTGCCTTTTTTCGAACTGCGTATTTTGGGGGTGGTCTAACACACTCGGAGAGAAAGCGCTATCCGCCTCCTCGTATGAACGAGCTCACAGAAGCCCATGATTGGCTGGTGATCGCTGTGAGTGATAGAGGAGTGAGCGTATGCCATCCCTCCCTCCCGTGAGAGCTCGACCAATTAGCCCCCATGGACTCCTGGTCACGGATGGCTGTGGCATCAATCCGGATTCGAACTTGTGATCTCCATTCTGATGCGCCACTCGGGAGCCCGTGAATGGCCACCTTTAAGCTACAGAATGTATTCAGAATCTCTTCGGAAATATGACTCATTAAACTTTAAATATTTACCACTTTGTAGCATCCCCTCTTAATAATATAACCTAAACATCAGAACATCTGAAGGGACCAACTTATTGGAGAGGAGTGTTGTCCCATTTTTGTATAACTGCCATTTGTCATATTTTTCTTTTCATGATGTGGCAAATGTTTTCATTTGGTGAAAGGTCTGAACTTTAGGCACGCCATGTCAGTACCCAAGATATTATGCTATAAAACAATGCTGTTATAACAGTTTAACCTTGTCTTGCTGCAATATGCACGTCCTTCTTTAAAAAAAGAGGTTGTCTGGACATGTATCCTATACCTTTCAGCATTAATGGTGCCTTTCCAGATGGGCAATCTTCCAATTCCACCCCATAACCATCTTTTAAGCTGAGAGCTGATAACAAACCAGATGGTACATCTTCTCTTTTGTCCAGTGCTGCATGTGAGCACAAAGATCATAGGCATCTAATATTGATTTTTGGCTTTGCCCTTTTCACATGGAGATTTCTCCAGATCCTTAGAAGTTTGCACTGTAGCTGATGAGATATTCAAAGTATTCGCAATTGTATGATAAAGAACACTATTCTGAAAAAAATTCACAATTTTTAGGAGTAGTTCTTGCAGATTGGTGAACTTCTGCCTATATTTACTTCTGAGATGCTCAATATGCTCTTTTTTTTATCACATTTCCCCGCATCCTTTTTGATAAATTTTTCCATTAATTCTCTATTAAATATAGGTTTATGAGATTTGCAAATCATTTCATTGTTTTTATTTATATTTTCCACAGATTTCTTTTTAAAAATTGGGGTTGTAATAGTAACTAATAAGGAAATGTTTTAAAATTGGGCACATACTGAATTTATTTTCATTTATGTCTGTTTTGTAGCTTTAAGTGCCCTGAGTGGAGATCTGAAAGGGAAATACTATGCTCTGAAAAATATGACTGAACAAGAACAGCAGCAGCTGATTGATGACCACTTCCTGTTTGATAAGCCTGTATCTCCCCTTCTGTTGGCCTCTGGAATGGCCCGTGACTGGCCAGATGGCAGGGGAATATGGTAAGTGTCAGCAACACAGCATTTATAACTGGGATGCACCTAGAAAGTTGTTTACCTGCTCAATAATGTTGCTTGGTCTTTTTAGTCTTGTGGTAGCCCCTATACACTGAAGACTGTGTGTGCTACATTTTGTCGTCCCAGTTTAGTGCTCATGCTGAAGATCATTTTCACTTTAGAGAACTGTTAGGATTCACACTACAAAAACATAGATCAGGGGTATTAGACTCATTTTCACTGAGGGCCACATCACTAAATTTCTACGTCACCGAGGGCCGTATCATCACAAAGCATCCTTTCAAAAAGGGCAACATGAAATCTCATCATTCATTTTCTAAACCGCTTAATTCTAATTATTGTCACGGGGAGGCTGGTGCCCATCTCAGCTGACCCTGGGCGAGCGCGGGGTACACCTTTGACAGCTCGCCAGGCCATCACAGAGCCAACACACACACACACACTCACACTTGGGGCAATTTGGAACAGCCAATTAGCCTACTGTGCATGTTTTTGGACTGTGGGAGGACACCAGAGTAACCATGAAATAGCTTGGCAGAATGTTAAGTTAAGTTAAGTTCACTTTTCCCTTATTCCCTTTCCTTTTCTGACAGTGTTAGCCTGCAATCTGTTTAAAGTCACGAATGACTAGCTGTTGACTTAAAATAGTGGCTGGATGATGAATTACACTTTATGGTAATGGTGTATGTAAAGAATGTATGACAATCATATTATTGAAAGCTCAATCGGCTCATATAAAATGAGTTGGTGGGCTGAGTTTGGCCTGTGGGCCCTGAGTTTGACACCTGTGACCTAGATGAAATTGAAGAACAGGTAGAACTTTGTACCAAGCAGTTCCATTTGCTAATAATCATGGCTTTAATTTCCAACAGGCACAATGACAACAAGACATTCCTTGTGTGGGTGAATGAGGAGGATCACTTGCGTATCATCTCCATGCAGAAAGGTGGCAACATGAAGCAAGTGTTTACTCGTTTCTGCACAGGCCTCACCAAGGTAACCTGCTCATCAGCATTCATGAGTATGATAATTTCAAACATTTAAAGTAGTTCAGTAGTAACTTGGAGTCTACTGAACTGTACTATAAATAACTATTACTTACTCACTTGAACCCTTTCAGATGGAGAAGCTGTTCAAGAAACAGGGGTTTGCATTCATGTGGAATGAGCACCTGGGCTACATCCTGACCTGTCCCTCTAACCTGGGTACAGGGCTGCGTGCAGGTGTGCATGTCAGACTCCCCTATCTGAGCAAGCACAGCATGTTTGATGAGGTGCTTGAGAGATTACGCCTGCAGAAGCGTGGAACAGGTAATCATTAGCGCAGCTCCAGCAGATATTTTTTATGGAACTGTGGCTTTAATCAGTGCATAAATCTATATGAATATCAAAAATGACCCCTTAGAGCTAGGTAACCTGTTTGATTAAAACACACAGTGCTGCCCCTCTGTCTATAGGCAGTCAGTAGTGAATACGGCTGATGGTTCTGGCACACATATTAACGGTTTCATGTAATGTACCAGGTGGTGTGGACACTGCTGCAGTAGATGGTGTGTTTGATATCTCTAATGCTGACCGGCTGGGCTTCTCTGAGGTCGAGCTTGTTCAGATGGTGGTAGATGGAGTCAATCTGCTGGTGGAGATGGAGAAGAAGCTGGAGAGAGGCAGGTCCATTGATGACTGCTTACCTGCTCAGAAGTAGACAGTTTAAAAGGCAGCTTAAAACTTATTGCTTACTTAGTAAGTAATAAGTTAAAACTTATTATAACTTAATCTTTAAATAATCTTTACATACTTGTACACATGTCAATATGTGCCATATTGTTGTTTATTCATCCTTAGTGATTTAATTGTTTATTGGTGATGGTGTTTAGAAAAATCTATTGTTTACTTTGTTTACTGCATTTTTAAGTGCGATTTAAATAAACTTTACTCAATAAACACAGCGACCATCCTTCCACCTCATTCATCCAAAATTCCTCTTTTCATGCCCTCTTCATATCCCACTCTTATAAGTTTAATAAAAATAATGCATATTGTATAACACCTTTTAATAAAGTGAACAAATGTTCTATTAGTTTTAATTTGTGTATCGTCATGCCACATTAAATCTCTGTGTGGAGGTTGGTGGTGAGGTGGGTGGGTTTGGGTGGGTTCCCAGAAATTAATAAAACTGACCTTTGTGTTCTTCCATCCTTTCATCAGTAAATCATCAGGCAGAAACACCAATGCATTAACCTCACAATAAATGTAGCTTCACCTTGTTGTACTTTTGCATTACTTTTACGAAATCTCACAATACTTTTCTTAGATCTCTTCAGATCCGTAAGCTGATGAGGACTGCACCGTTTACTGATAATTTAACAATTTTTGGTAAATTTGACACTTAAAATTGTCTACTGTTATTTCCCCAATTTCAGCAGCTATTGTGCTTCATTTTTCAGTTTACTTTAAGACGCATTTTAGTGCCGAAAGTCCTTGATGCCAAATGTTGAGTTGAATACTTGGAGGAAACCCATGCAAGCACAGGGAGAAACACCTGAGCCCAGGGCTCAAACCCAGGAGTTTCTTGCTGTGAGGCCGGCGTGATTACTACTACGCCACCATGCCACCCAAAACTTAATACATTAAAAATAAACCATAAATACTCTAAAGAACAGAGACTGCTGATTACATTTTTTGTAACAAACCATAAAGACAATAAAATACACAAACAAATAATAAATACACATAGCTAATTATAGTGTGATATAGAATGCAGGACACTTTTAATTAAATAAATTGACGTGTAGAAAGGTGGGTGCTGTTTGTCATTGTCGTGGCCCCTTTAAGTGAAGTCATGTAGGGGGCGTGTTTTCTTCCTGCTGAGAAAAAGCACGAATGCAGGGTTTGAGAGTTCGGAAGAAAACCTTCATCTACGGAGTGTTGTGTACAAATTCAGGGTATGTAATATTTGTTAAATGTATTTTGTATATTTCTTTGTATTTTTGCAGAGTATACGTTGTTTGTAAGTATTTATTTTTAAGATAATGTGACGTGTTTTCGTTCCGGCATCCTGTAATGATGGTGGATAGAATCAGTGAAAATTTCAAAATAAGAGTTTTTTTGTTTGTTTGTTTATTTTAATTATTTAATTTTTTTTTTTTTTTGAGAAAAATACCAATGTATAGCTTTTCATTTCAGGTACACAAATGTCTTTAAATGAATGAAATATGATCATTCATTCTAAAGAGGAAAGTGTCAACTGGGATCTATGAATCCAGGGAAGCTGTGACCAATGAGCAGCCCTGCTGTCAGGCTTGGCATGAAAAGGGGGCGTGTCTCGCTGTCTGTCACTGGACAGTAAGCCTCACAGGCATAACTATATTCTCTACTAGACACACATAAAAAAATTTTACAAATAAAAAATTAACTAATAAAAAAACTGATTTTACAGATGTTAAGTGAAATTTTATCCGTTTGGCGGATTGCCATGATGTAAACTCAAGAGAGGAGATGGAAAAAAATCTTTTTAAGAACAGGTATTTAATTTTTTCTTTAACAACAAGAAAAATAATTCAAGTTTTTCCATTTTTTTCCAATTTATAATTTTTTTATTATATATTTTTTTAAAATCACAAGAAGTGGCCTTAGTGTCAAATTATAGTTATGATCACCTATGGACCTCACATCATTATTTAAATACTTCATTATATACTAGACTTAAATTTCCCAACCCATTGCTTTTAGGATGTGTTGCTGGCCTGAACAGGAAATGGGTGTTTATTTACAATAATGAAATTAATTCAACCAGACAAAACACTGTTTATAAGTCATTGTTTTTTAAATTTGTGTTTTCCATATCGTGTCAAAGTTTTGATTCAGTTAGGTGTATAACTATAATTATAATAGGTGTATAATTAATTCATTCATCTGCATCTAAAATTTGGGGTGCTGCAGCCATTAAATGTGAGTGATTTAGTTGTCAGGCCATATTAGAGTTTTGTCAGTGTAACAGTTCAATGAATATATATAAAAGAAGGACAAAAGTGATAATTCTTTAATAATTTTTGAATCATTGAATTTTTTTTTTATGTTTTTCAGATGTACCGCTGCTCGCATTGTAGGATGTGTTTTACGAAAAGTGCTGATTTCAAAAATCATAAACATCTCCACACAGGGGTAAAGCTGTATTACTGTGAACTACGTGGGAAGCGAGTTACTCAGCAGACTCGACTCCAACGTCGAGAGTGTTTCCAAACGGGAGAAAAGCCGTATTACTGCAAACAGTGTGGTAAGGATTTTGCTCGTCTGAGTCGTCTCCAACATCATGAGCGTATCCACACAGGAGAAAAGCCATATTACTGTGGATGGTGTGGAAAAAGTTTCACTCATCAGAATTCTTTCCAACGGCATGAATTTGTCCACACCGGAGAGAAGCCGTATTACTGTCAGCAGTGTGGTAAGAATTTTGCTCTGCAGAGTAATCTTCAAAGGCATGAGCGTGTCCACATAAGAGAGAAGCTGTATGACTGCTCACAGTGTGGAAAGAGTTTCACTCGGCAGAGTCACCTCCAACTGCATGAGCGTATCCACATAGGAGAGAAGCTGCATTACTGTGAACAGTGTGGGAAGAGTTTTACTCGGCAGAGTCATCTCCAAAGGCATGAACGTATCCACACAGGAGAGAAGCCGTATTACTGTGAACGATGTGGGAAGAGTTTTACTCAGCAGAGCTCACTCCAGCGCCATGAGCGTATCCACACAGGAGAGAAGCCGTATAACTGTGAACGGTGTGGGAAGAGTTTTACTCAGCAGAGTCATCTTCAACGGCATGAGCGTATCCACACAGGAGAGAAGCCATATCACTGTGAACAGTGCGGGAAGAGTTTTACTCGGCAGAGTTATCTCCAAAGACACGAGCGTATCCATGCAGAACCCGATTAACCTTCACCAGCGGAGTCTTGCAGAACAGTAGGTGTACCTCTGTGGACAACGTGGGTGGAGCTGCAAGATTATTGAGGAAATACCAGTGCTCTAATGTAAATCCAACAGGCTCTTGATGAGTAAATTTGTCAAATGAAGATGCATGTTTTTAAAGTGAGATACAAATGGACACTCTTTTCATGAAACTTAAATTTTTATTCGGCATGGCGTTTAGCATTATATTGCTTACTGTGCATGTTTTCACACAATTTGTAATTTTATTTTGTTTTCCTGGTTTACATTTCTGGCATTTGGCAGACATCCTTATCAAGAGTGACTTACATTTGTCATTTTCATATAACTGATGATTTAGGGCCTTGCTCAATGATTTAGGCCCAACAGTGGCAGCTTGGTGATACTGGCGCTTGAGCCCCAAGTCTTTGGATTAGTAACCCAGAGTCATAACCACTGAACCACCACTGGATTCACTTGAACCCTTAAATTCCAAGCATGTAATATATTAATATCTCCCATCAACCATTTTGAATCACTTACATTTCCACTGAAATGTACATTTTATTCGTTTAAGCCATTAAGTGCAATAAAATAGTACCAGTGTATATTTGTACAAGAAGATTAAAATAAAACATCTGACCTATAGGTGGCACTACAATCACATAGTTAACATCAAAATTGTACCCTTTTTATTAAAGTGTTTTATTGTAATGCATTATTTTGGTCATATTTATATGTATGTCGTATATTGTTGCTTTCTTTATTTAAAAAAAAAAAAGTCAATTAGGCCGATTATAGCTTTTCTCAGTCGCTTTGGGTCATTTCTTACATCAGTCTTAACATTTGCAAAACAATAAGTTAATTTCTCAGAACATGTCCTACATGTCAGTGCATCAGACTGACAAGTCCTTGTGTCAGTGAACAAGACAAAATGTTTAGTTTTGTTGTCAATATAAAAAGTATTTCCTGATGGAAGCTATGGCTCAGAACTTGATCACAGACACTGAAATAGAACAAAGTTGCACATTACTGCATGCAATTCACTGCAAGTAACTAACGGATTCACATTTGCACTTTTACTGTTTGCATTCCAGTTTACTGTATTGACAAACCATTTCCCAGGATACAGAATAAGACAGCTTTAGTCTGCATAGCATTACAGAAAGAAAAAAAAAGATTTACAGAAAACAGAAAGTACCCCGTATGCAGCTCTTTTGTACAATACTACTATAACAGTTTCGATTCCTGATGTTCCTGTATGACTGGCCACAGATTGCCATCTACATCACATTCAGATATTATATTTATCAGTCAGTCAGTCATCTTCTAAACTGCTTATTCCTAAATAGGGTCACAGGGGTCTGCTGGAGCCTATCTCAGCTCACATTGGCATACCCCGGACAGGTATCGTGAACATGGTTAGCAAATGAGATTCATGAGATGGACCTTTGAGCTCATTTGTAAAACTGGGTGATTGATTAGAGATGCTGGCTGGTCATCCCCCTTCATTAGTGAAATTTATGATTCCCCTAAGAGCAGTTAATCAATCAATATAAAAAAGTAAAACTGTAGAAAATATGCTTGACATATTCTGACAACTGGTTCAACTATTTTGCATGTAAGGATTCATTTAATGGACATAACTAAGTGATTTGGGTGAGACTAACAGAGAAGCAATATAATATGTTTTGATCAACATGATGGAAGCAATTGATAACTTATGAAACAGTAGAAAATTGTACAGAATCATTTGCTCAATGTCCAAAACATTTGCAAATAGAGCAAAAAAAAAAAAGAAATTGCTTTCTGCTCTGCACATGTAACTTACCGATGTGGACTTTGAACAAGGAGTTTTGAGAATTTCAATTCTGATCTGAGAAACGAGCCAACGCAACTTAGAAAAAGTAAGACTTTTATGCCAAATCTGTGCTATAGTTATAGAGTTGATGCCAAGGTGTTGTGCAGGATAAAGATTTTATACTTACAATAATTTCTGTCTCTTCTATGAGATGCTGTGAGGATCATAATTTATTCCTTTTACCAACAAGTGAAACAGAAAATTATACCAAGGTTGTGTGCTTTACTGTAAAAATAGTGATTTAAAAAATTATAATATATTTAAAAATTATTAGTTAAGTGAAAAAAAAATGAATAATGCAGACATTAAAATAAGTTTTCAGACTGGACTAAATAACTGTGTCTGAGTCCTGAACACTAATTGGAAGGTTGTTCCAAAACTCTGGGGACTAGTTTAAGAAAGTTCTCCCCCTTGTTATGGCCTTCACTATTCTAGGTGTCAACAAATGGCCTGAACAATTTAATCTAAGTAGATGTGAAGAATGATGGGAAAAAAAAGAATTTTCCTAAGATAATTGCACACAAGACCATTCTGCATTATAGAAATCAATAGTTTGGGGACCTGTTTTAGTCAGAGTTCATTATTATGATATACGGCAATATCCTGAAATATTCATCCATTATTATGAAATAGTTAACAATTATGTCAAGTCAGTTTCAAGTCAAGTCAGTTTTATTTGTATAGAGCTTTTTAGAATTGACATTGTCACAAAGCAGCTTTACATAGTAAAATTAAATTAGGGAGGAATCTAAAAATTTTCTCTACAACCCC
>JAOUQZ010000039.1:12165074-12191361 GCA_028564935.1 Neosilurus hyrtlii
TATTTTATGGTTTCACCCAAATGAGGATGGGTTCCCTCCTGAGCCTGGTTCCTCTCAAGGTTTCTTCCTCGTGTCAAATGAGGGAGTTTTTCCTTGCCAATGTCACTGTGGGCTTGCCCATTAGGGATGTGTATGGGATGTAGAAAAATGTTTAGATTCCTCCCTAATTTAATTTTACTATGTAAAGCTGCTTTGTGACAATGTCAGTTGTAAAAAGCGCATACAAATAAAACTGAATTGAATTGAACAGCATCCACACATGCGCGTTCTTCTCCTCCAGGTGTGTCAAGCTCAGGTGAAGAGGGGAGCAGATGGCATCCTCTGTGGAGCGGTTTGGCCGGTAGGCAAACTGGAGTGGGTTAAATGCACTGGGGGGGGGGCGGTTTGGAGATGATGTGGTCCTTCACATGTCTCTCAAAGCACTTCGTCATGACAGGTGTGAGTGCAACAGGCCGGTAATTTACCACAAGTAAATTATTTAAGTAACCAAAGAAATGAAGCAAACAATTTTTAAGACTTTTTATTGAAAAATTGATGAGTCTTGTCAAGTTCTTCAAATATATTTTAAAAATATCCTTTTGGGTAACTGATGATCAGTCCTGCTCATCAACTCAGAGGGATTTTATTAGATTCCTCTGTACAGAACTTTCAGATGTTGATGGGTTTCTTCACATGACCTGCTCACACAACATTTTTATTGAATTAAGAACAGACTTTGACTTGGCTGTGTCTTTAGGGTCCTTAGCTTGCTGCATTACCTAGTTGCTCTTGATATTCAGTTCACAGACAGATTTACTGACATTTTACCTTGGTATAATTCAGTATTCATAGTTCCATCAATGATGACAAACTGTCCTGGCACAGATGCAACAAAACAGGCCTAAACAATGATACTACCACCACCATGTTTCACAGATTAAATTAGGTGCTTACACTGGAATGCAATGCTTTCCTTCTCCAAAACCTAAACTTCTCATGAAGCCACAAAAATTTTCCAAAAGCCTTATGTCTTAAAACATAAAGTAAACATAAAAAACCAGGGTATTTTTTTTGTATTCTCCTGATTATGGCTCAGATTCTGGGCAACCATAGTTACCTTCTCCAGGAGAGGTTTATGAACAAAGATCAGTCCAAGGGCAAGATCTATAGTAGTCCAGGAAGTCTAAAAGGAACCTTGGGAAACTCCTAAGCAACTAAAGGCCTCTCTCTCTAACTGGCTCCTTCATCTGTCTAATGATCAAAATCTTTAGGGATGGTTTAATAACCTTTTCCATCCAAATGAGCATCAAAAACTATTTTCCTGAAGTTCTTACAAATCTCATTTGTTCATGCCATGATATCCTTCCACAAACGTGTTCTGAAGGTCAGACTTGAAACATGGTGCTCACGCACACCTAATTGTCACCCAGTTGATTGAAAACAAACAGACAAAAAAATAATCTAATGTTGGATGTTTTCCTTAATAAATATTTAACCAAGTACAATATTTTGTCTTGTTTGTTTAAATGAGTTTTTTTTAAAAACATAAACTTTCAAGAACCATTGTATGTGTGGCTAAGGAGTTTATTTTGGAAACTTTCAATGTGTTTTGGGTGGCACAGTGTAGTGGTTAGCATGTTCGCGTTGCAGCAAAAAGGTCCTGGGTTCGAGTCCCAGGCTTGTGTGTTTCTGTGTGGAGTTTGCATGTTCTCACCCATGCTTGGGTTTCCTCTGGGTACTCTGGTTTTCCCACACATTATAAAGGCATGCACATTAGGCTAATGTATTTAAATAGAGTGTTCTTAGGATGGTATGCTGTACTGGCATTGAGGCCAAATAGTTTGACACCTTTTTTTATTTGGAAATCTTCAAGGTGTTGTCACATGCACACGATCAATCAATCAATCAAACAATCAATCAGACTTTATTTGTATAGCACTGTTCATACAACCACTTACAGCACAAAGTGCTTTACATGAGACACACAATTACATTAGATACACATAATGACTCTCTTTGCCCAAAATCCTGTAACTGACTCAAATTTGCCATAGGTCTCATGGACCCTTCTCTGACAAGTTTCCTTCTTACTCTTCCATCCAGTTTGGCGAGATTGCCTGACACATTTTGCACTTTCTCCTTCTTGATTATGCACTGGAATGTTCTAGAAGTTGCTGTTTTTATGCTGAACTAATCAGAATTATTACTGTTGTTCACAGGTGGAAACCTTTTCCCTTGATGTTCAATGTAGGTGTTACAGATGATTAAGTTTATGGGTATTTTTAGGAGGGGATGATCCTTTAACTATCTCACTGTTTTTTTTTCTCTAAACAAAAATATATATTTAACCTCTTGAGACCTCACTGTCCTTATATCATCACATCATATTTTCTGCCAACCACACTGTGTGTATGTCCTTGCATACACTTGAACTGCTTCTTGTTTGAAGATGTTGATCAAGTTTAATAGTTATCAGGTGGTAAGGAAGAGAAGCGGTGCAGAGAAATGACAAGACACACAACATTAATGTTTGGGTCTTAGGAGGATATATTGTATTCTAATACAAGAAACACAGGCTGGGGAGTATGCCATGTCACAATCAGGCATCCATTTTGTTTGTGAATGGATGCGCCAATGAAGCCTTGTGTATGTGAATATAAGAATATATCAGTGTATAAGAATGTGTGTATAAGAATATATCATTATTGTATTGTTATAGCCTTAATTTAAAATGTGGGGGACAGATCAGAAGGCTTGCTACAACTGAAGGAAGTGTGAAACATGCCGGAGAAGCACCACAAAATAAGAATGTAGCAGTTTTATGATGATAATGGGCCACATTAAAACAAGTTATTACAATCAAGGGATACACAAACATTTATTAGGTATGACATTTTAATTTAGCAACAAATGTTTAACACTGATCTATTGTCTCAAATATTTATCAAATATGATCTCAAACCCAATTGGTATTGCAATTACAATACTTTCCAAGTGGGCCGTATACATAAATTATCTCGAGCCAAATCAAATATTTATGCCTTATACAGTAGAGTCACAATGCAGTGTTACTTTGTGCAGAATGCTTCTTTAGCATGGCAGGCTGACAGCATACAAGATTTTCATCCTCTGCACTTTTCAGTTAGTTGTTTTCCACCAAAATAAATCTTGTTAAGGATCAAGGAGTGTGCTGGAAGCCTTCAAAACTATTTGACACTTTGTTGCACACTGGAAGAGATGAAACCTAGGACAACTGTGGGGCTTTTGAGTTTAAACAGTTGTACAACATCACCTCCACTAGGAGACATGGCTGTTTTTCTTCAACATGGTGCTAATATTGGAAGGTCATAGTATGGCATTATTATAATTATATTCATAGGAGTGGTTATGTTAACTAAAAAAGAGCTCAAGACTTCAATTCTCTTGTGCATATGTTTACTGTGTGTGATTTCAGTGCAGTAAAACTGAGGTCATAGCTGTTCTGAGAAACAATGTGCCCTGGATTAACTTCTACATGCATGGCAGGACACTTGCTGATTTTTATTACTGAACAATTATTACTGTATATACTTAAAACTGACATGTTTTCTGAATATTGGAGAAATGTAGCCAAATTTTAGCATAGTACAACCCTGTTGTAAACCATTTTGTTTACTGTACAGTTTATGCCTGCATGCAGTCTCAGAGTCTTATGTTACTGCTAAATGTTACTGTATGAGTTATCAGAAACCACGTATGTACATACATTTCAACTTTGTAGCCTATTATTGATAAAAATGCGTGTATTTGATTCGTAAAGGGTATATTACATTTGAAACAAATCCATTTATAATGTGTTGGAGCACAGCAGTGTTTTCTTGAGATACACTCACAGAGCAAAGAATTTAACCATATATCAATATCGCACAAACAGCCCTTCTTTCTCCACACTAGTCAGATAACAAAGGGTTAACACAGTGCTGTCAAACTATGAATCCACGCCCCTCCAACAACTGACCTCCACCCCCAAGGAACATTGAACCTTACTTACTCACACAGGCATGTGTGTGTGTGTGTGTGTGTGTGTGTGTGTGTGAACTCTCCTCACCATAAATAGGAGCATGCTTGCTTAGAAACCTGTTGCTATTCAGTGATCTGGCTGTGGGATCTGAGATCCTAAAACCTAAAGAATTCATATCAGTTGCAACTCTTTAAAAGTCCCCTTTAGATACTGTATTCTAGTTTATTTCAGAGGCTTTCAGAACTAAATTACAAACATGGACAGAATTATTGACTTCACAGATGATGGTTTTTTCATGTTCACATCAGAGTCAGTGGGAGAAGGGCATCCAGGTGAGGCATGGATTTCCTACAAATACTACACTGTACTCCTTATATATTTGTGTAGTGATAATGACTATTAAATGGCTTTTTCTACAACTATAATTTCTGCAGTTTCATAAACGGTCTACTCCCACCTGTGCAAACAGATCAAAAACTACTTTATGACAGAGTGGTAAACTTGCTACAAGTACTAATTGAGAGGATTGGGTATTGCTTGCCTCACATGACTGCATAAAACTGCAATCAAAATATAGATTGGCTTGCGTAAGATGCAGTATGTACACTTGTAATTTCCAACGCTGATGTTTAAAATGAGATTTGTAAAAGGATTATGCATGTTAGTAGTTTCAGAGGTTGGTTTACTTGATCATGTACTTGGCTGGAATTTCATTCATTGAGTACTATGGCATTCTTGAGTGTTTAGAAAAATGTTCATAAGTTATTCACGCAATGTTTTGAGACAGTGATGAAAAACCCTCAACAGACTGCTGAAAACTTGTTGACTTATTAGGATTTAATAGGACAAAATCTCAATGAATATACAGTACTTTTTAAACTCCTGTACGTTAGTAGCTGTAAAAGAATCTACTAACTCTATTTAGCTCATGAGCCCAATTTTCTTCAAATTTTGCACTTTGCTTAACACTCAAGCATTGCTTTCAAACACCCCACTTCTGACAGCCAGTGCTTTAAATGCCCACCGGGAGGTGTATCTACAAATACCACTAAACTTCTAAAAATATTTTACCCACAATCTGCAAATTTACAAAATGCACTGGAAACAAAGTACAGCATACACTTGTCCTTAGCACTGACAATGTGGGTTTTTTTTTCTGGCAATAAGCCAGACCTAATATTTATTATTATTAATTGATTCCCTATTCCCATGTTGGGAAACAAGCACAGGTGTTTCCAAGCGCTTGACTGGATGCCATGACTGGATCACACTTACTCCAAAGGATTTTAAATGTCAAATGTCAAGTCAAATGTCTAATAGAGTCAGTGATGAAATCTTTCTGTGGGTCCATGAGTGTCTTTCACAACCTTTGAAACTAATCCAGTAAAGCATAATGTAGGCTATTGATGTAGGGGGTTCACCCTAAGACACGTGGCTCAGACATGACTCAATTGGTAGGTATTGATGTTCAGGCCTCAGGAAGCTTCAGCAAATGTTTGCCATTGTTGTTTCTGATGTAACACAAGTAAACTGTTGCTTCAGTACTAAATGGGATGAAGTTTAACTGTATGAATAGGAAATATCAAAAGAATGAATGCAGTTTCCTGCGCACACTGCAGCATTCTACACTTCAGTAATGTGAAAAACTCTGGAAACCTTCAAATGTCCCCAATAGGGCCATATAAAGCACACAAATAAGACATATAAAAGGGCTACATTATTGCATAATTTTTTGTTCTTTATTTTATTTTTCTATTCAGTGAACACTCACTGTTAGTCTTGATAATAGATTTAATAGCATTTACACAAATTTTCCCCTATGCATGTTTGTCCTTTAGTATCTTTGTCAAATTTGATTTTATCGTTTTCATCCTGCTTTCTGCAGACAAGATTTGTGACCAGATCAGTGATGCTGTCCTTGATGCACATTTAAAGCAGGATCCAGATGCTAAAGTGGCCTGTGGTGAGTACAAGAATAAACTCTTGTCTACCGCGTATTATACAGGACGATATAGTACATATTCAAGAATAGTCTCTAATCATTAGCCCTTTAGTGTATAACACTAACCACGATCTTTAGTCAGCTCCAGGATCTTTTTCTTTGTTGCTGGTAATCATGGTAAATTTTTAGACATGGCTCTGATTATGGTGATTTTCTTTTCTATTAGAGACTGTCTGTAAGACTGGTATGGTGCTTCTGTGTGGTGAGATCACATCAAAGGCCAATGTGGACTACCAGAAGGTTGTGAGGGACACAATCAAACATATTGGTTATGATAACTCTAATAAAGGTAGGAATACTCAAACAAATGGAGAGTTAGTATTTTGGAAAAGTGTCTTTGTTTTATTTGTGTATAATTTCTATGTCTTCTTAGGTTTTGACTATAAGACCTGCAATGTGCTGGTGGCTCTTGAGCAGCAATCTCCTGATATTGCCCAGGGTGTACACATGGAACGGCAAGAAGAGGACATTGGAGCTGGAGACCAGGTGAAAACTAGAAAGAGAATCATGAACAAGAGCACTTGGAGAACTCAAACCTCCACCAAGCCCAGCAATCTCCATATGAAGTAAAATGTTAAAACTTCTCACAATGTTAAACAATCCTCCAAAAATTTCCTGGATCCAGAATTTGATCCAGATGCTCTCCAGAATCTACGGCAGTCTTACTTTTCAAAGCCCCACCCCTGGTAGAAATGTCATGAAATGCAACACATAACATTTTGCACATTATAGATAGTAACAGCACTCCCTGCTGGGCTTTCTGTAATATAGCACTTCCAAAAAATCATCCTATCTCACAATTTTAAAGCATAGGTTTAAAAAAATTATCTGGATCATTTCCAAAATTCCTCGGGATTTTCCTTGTCAAAAACACCATCTCTAATAGAAATTTTATGAAAATCCACATGAAACTTTTTGTGTAATCCTGTTAAAAATGCACACAAACTGTCGGTGAAACATAACATCCTTGGCAGAGGTAATCACTGAATTAACTATAACTGCAATGGATAATCATTTCACAACTTCTGCTTTGGCAGGGTCTGATGTTCGGTTACGCCACCGATGAGACGGAAGAATGCATGCCTCTAACCATTGTCCTCGCCCACAAACTTAATGCCAAGATGGCCGAACTGCGACGTGATGGCACTATTCCATGGCTCCGTCCAGATTCCAAAACACAGGTTAGAATAAAGCCTTATGGTAATTTTTCTATAATTGTACATAGGTGGAAAACATCTTGTCAGCTGCTGTGTACATTTCCATTATACTTTTTTTTAATGGGCAAGATGATACGCTTTGCTTTTTTATAAATTTGATGGCAGTGATGCTGAGAAGAGGAGCTTACCAAGTGCAAGTTAAAGCTTTTTGCTCAAAGTGTTAAGCCTTAAATTGTATGCTATCCAACTGTCTCTGTAGCCTGTTCTTTAAAGCCCAGCTCTCCAAGGATATAAATGTAATATGCTTATACATTCGTTCATTTTCTGAACCACTTAATCCTAATTAGGGTCGCGGGGAGGATGGAGCCCATCTCAGCCGACTTTGGGTGAGGGCAGAGTACACCCTGGACAGCTTGCTAGGCCATCACAGGGCAGAAACACGCCATCGGCTATGCAGCTACACTTTCCGAAAGTCAGCAATGTTTTTTTTACATGCCTCTCACCACAGACTATGAGAGACCTGGCCAGCCTTAGAAATCCCAGTTAGTTCCACTGGGGGTATGCTTATACATAGATATCTTAATTTCAAGAACTTTCAGAACAGATAATAATGCCGTAATGTTACTGTCACAGAACTCTCTTAATGAGAGAGATAAACAAAGAATGTTTTTATAATATACTTGGGCTTTTCCATACCTGCAGGTAACTGTAATTTACAAGCAGGAGAATGGAGCCGTGATTCCTGTGTGTGTGCACACTGTGGTTATTTCAGTCCAGCATGATGATTTCATTTCACTGGAGGACCAGAAGAGGATTTTGAAGGAGAAGGTCATCGAGGCTGTAGTGCCAGCTAAGTATCTCGATGACAACACCATATACCATCTGCAGCCCAGTGGCCGCTTTGTCATTGGAGGACCACAGGTGAGTTTCTTCTTGGGATTTTTTGGGTTTTTCTTCATGCTTACATTTGCACAAAAACTAAACCATTTCCGGAAACAGTTTAAAGGCAGGGGGCAGTGGTGGCCTGGTGGTAGGGTGCTGGATTACTGATCCCAAGGTTAGGGGTTCAAGCCCCACTATCAACAGGTTGTCACTGCTGTCACACCAGTGTAACTAACTGGGTCTAATCTAGATGAAGTTCTTCCTGTGTGCAAAATCCCAGACCAATAACTTCTGTTTTAACGATTTTATTGGTGGTTATTTGAAAACTGAGTCTCAGAATGATGATGTCATCAATGCCCAAGATAACATGTACAAGTATAGGATTTTGATACATTCATACCAATTATGAGGTGTCAACAGGCTTGGATTAAAATCATCGCCTGTACTGTGGGAATCTATATATACACACCAGGATTTATATATTTAAGCACAAACACCTGAAATACCGAATGAAATTATGTTTAAACTCATACTCCTCCATGTTAACTTGGGTCTTGATGATGTCATCATTCTGCGATTTAGTTTTCAAATAACCACATAGAGTATAGATTTTTGATTGAGATGAAGTTTCATCAAGTCTTATCTTTGCTTTTAACTGATAATTTGGTCTAATTCCAGGGAGATGCTGGACTTACTGGCAGGAAGATCATTGTGGATACTTATGGTGGATGGGGTGCCCATGGTGGTGGAGCCTTCTCTGGAAAAGACTATACCAAGGTGGACCGCTCTGCAGCTTATGCTGCACGCTGGGTGGCCAAGTCTCTGGTCAATGCTAAACTTTGTAGGAGAGTTCTGGTACAGGTCAGTGCAACATATCATCAACATATCATCTGTGCAAAGGTTCTCTTGTATTAAGGTGAAATTAAATCATTAACTAATAATAAAACAGTGATGGACAAATACACATTTCTTTTTTGTCCAGGTGTCTTATGCTATTGGAGTGAGCCACCCATTGTCTATCTCAATCTTTACCTATGGTTCATCTGAGAAGACAGAGAAAGAGCTGCTTCATATCGTCAATAAAAACTTTGACCTTCGGCCTGGTATTATTGTTAGGTAAGATATCTATGGTACTCTCTGTCCTAAACCTTTTTGTTAAACATAGAATATTTACAAGGTGTTCAAACACATGCTACATTCACCTAACAATCCAAAATAATACCAATAAACTTACAAAAAACCCAAATATTAATTTCATATACATTTATACATTTTTCTGAAATCATAAATTTCTACTTTAATACAATTTCAAAAGCTTGCTTGAAATAGATTTAATAAGATATATATTATAAAATATTATAAAATATATAAATATATATTTTTATTACATAATAAATGCTCACATTCAAATGCATTTATATAAATTAGTTATTTCATAAATAATCTACCTTTTTTTATATAGGACTATAAAATACTATCATTAATTTTGAGCCTAAGCAGTTGAATGTCAGTGTATTTTGGGCTCAATATACAGTATACAATGTAAACATAATTTACAGAAGCCCCAAAGGTAGTGAAGGTAGGTGTTGGTGAGAAACTGTAAGTTGTGACTCGGATTCTAAAATAGGGCATATTTGGCTCTGCACTCTGTGTCGTTGCCATCACTTTCTTTTTTTTCAGTTAGATCAATGCCAGCTTGTCATGTACATTTGTAAGCTTGTCTGTTTGTAAACCCATGAATAAGAAAGTCGAGAGGTTGGTGTTTCTTTTAAACATGTTAGACTGTAAGCAGTAATAAATTGCTTTTGTTAACAGGGACCTGAACCTGAAGAGACCCATTTACCAGGAGACTGCCTGCTATGGTCACTTTGGCCGGCCTGAATTTTCCTGGGAGATTCCCAAGACCCTTGTATTTTAAGATGAAGAGATGCTTTCATGAAAATCCACAAAGACTCTGAGAGAATAACTGAGAAAAAATCCTGCCCTTTCTTGTCCCTCTCTCTATCTTTACTCATCTCACCATGTGAATTATATTCATCTGAAATAGGGCTGAGCAGTGAATGAAAATGTGTCTGGTGCAGTGCAGGAGTCTGTTTTTTTTTTTTTTTTAAGAAGAAGAAGAAGAAAGGAAGAAGAAGCTATTAATAGAAAATAACCTATATGGACAAAAGTTTGTGGGCACCTGACCATCATACTTATACATTTTCAACATCCCATTTCAGATTTAGTCCACCTTTGCTGTGGTAATAACCACCAGTATTCCGGGAAGTCTTTCCACTAAATCAGAGGTGTTAAAAGGACCAGTTTGGCTACAGGCTATGGACAAGACTAAAGACCCCTGCATTAAATTTGGAACATTGGCTGTGGGGATTTGCCCATTTACCCACAGGAGTATGAGTGAGGTCTGGTACTGATGTTGGGTGATGAGGTCTGAGGCCCACTTAGTATTCGAAATCATTAAAAAGGTATTCAGTGGAATTGAGGTTACACGCCACTCAAGTTCTTCCAATCGAAACTGGGCAAACCATATTCTTACAGACTTCACACTGGCATTGTCATGCTGGAGCATGTTTGGCCTCCTTAGTTTCAGTAAAGTGATATTGTAACTATGCACTACATCTTACAGACTTTCTATATAACTGTGTGCTTCTTACTTTGTGAGGGCAGTTTTGCAGAGGGTTATGGTCATGTGAAAATTAACCTTTATGCCGTATAGTATACTTTTTGATTTTGGGGGGCACACTGGTGTAGTGGATAGCACTCTCACCTCACAGCAAGGTCCTGGGTTTGAGCCCTGTGTTCGGCAAGGATGTGTCTGTCTAGAATTTGCATGTTCTCCCCGTGCTTCCATGGGTTTCCTCCCACAGTCCAAAGCATATTAGGCTAATTGGCTATTCGAAATTGCTGCTAAGTGTGAATGTGTATGTGAATCGATGTGTTTCCTAGATGCTTTGGTGTCTCAGGATGGGCAAATCCAGCCAAAACAAATCAATGCATCGACCCCACATAGAAGTGGGGAAAGGATGCAAATAAAGAAGAAGTATGGTTTATGATTTTCCATATATGTTGAAAATTCAGCATTTTTTCCCCAACCACATTTTATTTAGACATGCAAAGTTATTCTGTTGTAAAGATACTGATGAGAAATCCCACAACAACTGTCTTTGAAACCGACCCACCACATGGATCTTTGTGCTGCTCAGGGAATGAATGTACCAGTTCTAATACAGAGCCATTTCCATCTTAACTGTAAGTGCAATATACAAGTTGTAAGTGCAGTCATTTTTTCTTTTTAGTCTTAAATACTGTGGCAGCTTTCACTCTGCGCTTGATGATAATTTACAGACGTGCTCTTCCACACCTGTTACAGTCTTAAACACAAATTAGTGCTCTCTTCATTGTTGTGTCATGTACTACAGTTTATAATGTGTATGACTAATAGTTCAGGTATCTTGTCTTATCCCCAATACGAACTGCAGTTTATTCAGTGACAATCATTATTGTACAACATACAAATGACCACTCAAATAATGTTGCTGACTATAATGCAGGCCACAATGGGTGCAAGTCTCTCTCTCTCTGTCTCTCTCTCTCTCAGTACTGGGTGTTTTTCCTGTCCTACAAATTCAATCTGTGTACTTTCATTATATTATTCTGTCCATCTGGTGCAGCTCTATTATAAACCTGATACCTTAGTAGTGCTTTAATTATTATTTTTTTAGTTTGAAGTGAAGAATGGGTATGAACTGTTGGATCATTATAATATGTAAAGAAAAATAAGTGAGGCATGAGACTCAGTGATGTCTTACCAAAGCATCTATGTGGTTTAGGAAATTAACTGCATGCTTTATTTCTTATGATAAAATATATATATATATATTTTAATGTATGCTTTGAAACATGGCATGGGTAATGTACAAGTGTTGTAGACTGTATGCAATAAGTCATCGGTGTCCACCTGTTGACAGATTCCTTGTGGTACACAATATGAAAACAAACAGCCAATGTCACACGTTTGCGTCTGTGTAATCAGCTAAAACCTGAATCATGCTGTATGACTGAGGTATGCTAATCCTCCTTTTTATAACTAGCACTATAATTCCTGCCTGCTCTTATCAAACAAGTTCTGCTCATATGTGACCTTCCTTTTTTATGTGTGATTTGATAAGTGTAAATAATTGTGAATAATCATTATTTTAAATTAAAAATCCATTTAATCAGAAATTCTACTATGCACCATTATTGCATCAGGCTATTCCATTAAAACATATCTATCTGATGGATTGGTGATGAACAAATAGTTAAATTAAGGCACAAGTGCACCAAATATACAAAAATCATCCATGATTTTAAAAAATTCACCCATAAAAATGCCTTTATTTTGGATTTCTTGTATAATTCTTTCCCCACTCAGCACCTGATTCTCACCCCACTGACTGAAAACACCTGACACTAATTTCACCGTCAAATTAACTACTAATCCTAGTAACTTATAAATACGTGGCATATGAAATATTAAATCACTTTCTTCAAAAAGTAAAGGACCAAGTATAATATTTCGGTGTCAATCTGTTTAATTTGGTTCTCTTTATCTACTTATGGGATGCGTGTGAGAATCTGATCATGTTTTAAATTATATTTATGCAGAAATACAGTACATTCTGAAGGGTTCACAAACTATCAAGCACGCACGACAGATGTAACCAGACAAAAACATAACATGGAACAGACAAGGGAAGAAAACTCAACAGAGGAGACAAGGCATCTATTAAAATGTCCTACAAACGGCTACTTTTTAAGTTTTTCTTGAGTAAAGAAGTCAGTAAAGAGTGTGTGCAAGTACAAGAAGTGAAATATAATATCTACATCTCAACATTAAGATGATACAGAAAAAAAGTCATTCAGTTTAGCACGTAACATGGCACAGAAGCCTTGGTCAACAGCTTTAATTATATTTGCTTTATTTTTGCTCAGCTTAAGGCAAATATACAGTACAATAAAACATAACTTCAATCAAAAAAAGTTTCAGTCTTTGGTTTAATAAAAAGCACAGGAAGGTGCCCTTTAAGAGCCAGCATATCAGTTATTTTACCCAATATACATGTTCTGCAATCAGGGATTGCACAAATGCACTGAGGTTGTATATTTGTACTTGCTGTCTGTATCAATTGGATTGTGAATTTATTATCACTCTTTGCTCAGCAAAAACATGGAACAAGTTGAGCAACACCCAGTCACGTCCTTAAAAAATGATCATTAGCAAATCAAGGTAAATGATCCTCTTGATTTTCTCCCTGTGCTCGACAGAGTAATGCTAAGTAATACCATATATTACTTTTATGTAGGTTCTGCACATTTAAAGCCATAAACATGGTGGCAGTTACATGGAACAACAGATCCACTTGGAATACACTATGACCAATTTGCTTCAAGTGTATGCCAGTTTTTACTGTAAAGGGTTCACTCATCTTTTAATACTTAAACAACTGAACTTTATTGAAAGCACAGACTCCAAGCTGGTATAACAGATTTTCCTGAGGATTTGACTAGAAACTAAAACAAGCACAAATGGAAACAATTATTCATCATTTAGACTTGCCTTTGGATAATAAAGCATATGGAGCAAATTATACATAATCTGTGAATGAAACTAGAGAACAGGTAACAGGATTTCTATATAAGGGCACTTAAATCAGCATCCAACATAAAAACTAACAACATATAAGACAAATATTGGAAAAATAGCCATCTGTCTAACAGACTAGCAGTCCTGCTGCTGTCTTTCAAAACAGAACACTTTTTTTGAGACACCAAGTCACAATATACCAAATACACAAAATCAAAGAATAATCTTGGCTGACTTGGCTGAAGCAAGTCTTAAAATTTGTCTCACAAATTATACAATTTGAGTAATTTATATGGAACAGAAGCTGGGGTATCTGCTAAGTGGTGTCTGTACTGTTCCTCCTAAACTGGACATGTTTCAGAACCAAACTGGTAGAAAAGAAATGTAAACATACCTTCAATTAAACCTAATAATCAAATATCCCAGTCCACACCTCTCAATACACTAGCCACTGGCACAGAAATAAGCAAGAATGTAATTATATTTACAAACCAACAAGCCAAATATAGTGTCAATACAGGAATGCTCTGCATTAGTATAAAGATAACTTTTGCTGGCCGTCTTGGCATCCCTTTGGCAATATTTAAAGTTACATAATAAAGTACACATTTGGAACCATGGATTATGTCCCTGATAGTATGCTAAACAACAGAGAATAAGAGATTTTAATAGTGTCCATCAGACAGTTTGCTTGGCCCCGTTTCATAAGGCACAAAGGTAACGTCAGTCGCCCTGAACAGAATATGCAATGAGCAAAAAGCAAAAAGCACCTCAGTTTGAGAATATCAAACATAACTAAAAGGCATAGATATAGGCAGTGTGGCTGAATATAAAAGGCAAAAATAAACTCTGTAGTTTGTTAAATATTTCTGGTTTTGTCTTGAAATATCTAGAGTTGGCACCGAATTGTCTCAGTGCCCAGCTGAGCTTGCAGGAATGTGTTACTGACTGCTAGCTCTGTTACATTATAACAGACTGCATCTTTATAATTCTAATGCCGTGAACATTTACAAAGCCAACAACACATGTTGCATCAGTCCATATAACACTGCTTCTTTAAGCAATACAGCCACTTACTTTAGAGACATAAAGAGAGTGACACTGAGGATGGACAATTATTTGGTCTCAACAATGTGCAAAAATGTGTGCAAAGTCCTTTGGTTAAAGTTAGCTCAGGTTAAGAAGTAGTCCCGATTTCCTCTACTGAACCGGTGTTTTCTTCTGTACCCTACCTGGACATGTTTGTGTATAAGAAACAGGAGATGAGAGAGAGTAGCATGGGAGACCTGTGCACTCTCCCTCCATGTGGTTAAAGCATGGACATGTTCTCAGGCTGGTGCTGACTAGTTCCACTGAGGGACTCCATTTTGTGATCTTGGCTAATGCTGCCTAAAGCTCCTCCGCTGGCCAAGACCATCATAGTGTTGCTGGATATACTGGCAAACTCATAGGCAAATGTGCCATAAAACAGCATGATGATGACACAAAAGACCCACTCAAAGATGGCTGAAGCGTGCTGCAGGACAAAACTCTCCTGGACGAAGAAAACTCCACCTTGGGAACAGCTGAGTTAAGGAATTCACACAGTGATGTGTAATCCCACACACCTTGGAATAAGTGCATCCATAATGCATTATATGACACTATTAACATTAGTGACATTATTGGGATGACTTTACTTGTACTTATACACTGATTGTCCAATTTACATGGAAAACATATAAACCTGCCTCAGCACAATGCAAAAATAATGCATCAGAATGAAAAACGAACAAACGATTGAGCTCTGTGACCTTACCTGTGGCATGGCTGCTGGTACTAGATGTACTGATTTGAGTATTTCATACACACCAGACATACGGGAATTTTCACACACAACATTGGTTATCCCCAACTATTGGTTATCCCCTCGTGCCAAATTATGTTAGCGTGAGGACCAAACACTCACTGACACTAAAAAAATAAACATCTAGACATGCACACTAAAACTAAATATCATTTTTATTTACCCATCCACCCCGAGGTTGCTGTGTGGTCTGAGATGCTTGTAAGAGAGTCGTAAGAGTGCTTATTTAAGTTACTACAGGCTTCCTGTCAGTTGGGACCAGTATGGTCACTCTCCTCTGATTTCTTACCATCAACGTGTTTCAGCCTGCAAGACTCTCTGCCCACAAAATGATATTTTGTGTAAACGCTACAGAAGGGTGTGCATGAAACTCCCAGGAGGTCACTGAGGTTTCTCCCAGGAGGTTTCTGAAATATCTTAAAAAAAAACCCTCCTGGCACAAAGAACATGTCACGATCAAAGACACAGAGGTGGAAAGTCTTCCAAAATGACGCTATAGCAACTTTCTAATTAGATGCTCAACAAAGTTGGATGGTCAGGTGTCCACAAATCATACAGAGACAGAGGTCATTGCATTAGTTGTATAATTACTCAAACATTTATATCACAGAGAAGGATACTGAGCACTAAGGCTACGAAGGCCAGCAGGGTCATGATGAGACGTAGATGGCCCATATTGTACTCACCCTGAGTCTTGGCCAGTTTATAAGTGAGTGCAGACTGCACACTCACAAACAACATGCCTGTAGGAAAGGCCACACCAGCCCCAACGTAGTGCAACACCTTCGCATTATCAACCTGAAAAACACAAGATAAAACATTTCAATGTATAATATGCAGGAGCAGTGCCATCTGATTGTTCTGCTGTCAGGGGAATAAAAGACATTAGCATATACTACATGGGAATGGTGCAATCTGATTGGTCAGTATCAGGGTATTAAAAAACACTATTTAGAGTGGATAATGCTTGAATCAATACAACAAGCGCTCACAGTTTGTCATGGTCAGTTGATCCAATGATCCCGGGAGTAAAAGGACCATGGCTGTTTTGGTACTATGGAGACCACAGGTACTACAGAGACTATATTTTAGTGTTGGAGGCAGTGGTGGCCCGGTGGTAGGGTGCTGGATTACTGCTCCAAAGGTCGGTGGTTCAAGCCCCACTTTCAATGGGTTCTCACTGCTTTCCCCCCAGTGCAGCTAACTGGGTTGTCAAAGGCCAGCCATGTCTCTCACTGTCTGTGGTGAGAGGCATGTAAAGAACCATCACTGATTTTCGTCAAGAGCAGGCTGCATTGCGGTCAGCGTGTTTCTGCCCTGTGATGGCCTGCCGAGCTGCCCAGGGTGAACTCTGCCCTCGCCCAGAGTCGGCTGAGATGGGCGCCAAAACCTACAAACCACATCATTTGCTAAACACATAAAATTATCTAAATGCACCGAAGTTTTTTTTTTTAAATCTCCATAACAAGAGACTCTGTTGCATTAAGTCATGAACCTGCACTCAAGGAAAATCACATGAAGTTAAGATGCATAACAGTTATATTATGATAACCAAAAAAAAAATTTCATAACATTTTTGCTGGATACATTTTTTTCCCCAGAAAGGAGCTCAATTACTTGATATGAAATCACATAACGGCCAGAAATGGGTCTTTTTCAGTTACACATTAATACAATTTTTAATTCTTAATGAATTTGAAAAGTTTAAAAAGTAGCACAAATCGCAAAGATACATCAAGAACATGGGGCAAAACCATAAAATGCCGAACTACACACAGACTATTGAATATCGCCACCAGGTTAAAAAAAACATTTCAGTCTTTGACATATTATGGAAAATTAAAGAAAATTTTAAAAGAAGAGAATTATTCTAGATTTCGCTTTGACACCGATACGCACCTAAGAGAGCTCTTTCAACTTAGATATTGGTCGTAGCGAAGACCAAATCGCAGATAAGAAAATATTAGTGAGTGCCAGAAAATTGTGTGAGACTTAAGAATAAATTTCTTCCTATGAAGGGTTCATGAATGAATGAGCCCCAATTAGTGTAGAAACTATAATGTTTATTTTCTTATCATAAAATTTTTATAGTTTTTCTTTTCGTTATTAAGGTAAACAGACAGCTGCATCTCTGTAGGGATACATTTCATGTTGTCAGACACTAATAATATTATGGATCTATCAGTGGTGAAAACTTTGCTCCGTATGGCTATAGTGCATAGCTGTTTTGCAGTTGCCTGTATTAGCATGCTGTTATAGGGTGCTATTTATAGCATACCCCTAGTAAAAACTAGAATGATATGGTAGGGAGTTTTCCTTAAATGTGGGAATGCCTTCCTTCTGACTACTAAAAATGGAAATAACTCTGAATTATTTGCATTTATGTTGTTGTAACACTTCACATTAGCATACGGCATAATTTATTTTTCAGGTTTTTTTACGTGAAGCAGAAGTCTAATCCAGCTGTTAGAAATAAACTTATAATATATAATATATAGTTCTAAGTGAGGTGCATTCAGTTTTCTCCAAAAGCATGATGAAACCACCGTGCAGGTAATTACAGTGACCTCTCTGGCAGGTAGATACAGCGCTCAGTACACAGGGCTGTGCTATGGAAACAAACTCAGTCAGTACATTTGAAACAGGTCTGGATAATGCTGACTGTGAAAGTTCCTCTACAGAACATAAGTAGTGACTGTAAACTATGTTTAAATGTGGAAATTCCCTGCATGTGAAGATGATGACAGAAATATAGGATTAACTTTGTAGCCATCGCTGCTCGGATTCATTTATACATTTTACTTCTACAAAGTGATTGTTAACTTCACCAACAGAGAGCAGCAAAGCTCACATATTTCTATAAACTCTGCCACAAAACTTGGCTCATGTTAGACTTCCTTAGACTGTAACTACACTTACAGCTTCTACACAAATCTCTTAAGTTCACAATTGCTAATAGGGCTAAATACCACAAGGAAGAATATTTAGTGCTTCCTTAGAGACCGATCAGTCATCACATTAACACACCCTGACTGGTTTGCAGCCCCATACACAATAAGCTGCAATGCTCTGTGTGTTCTGACTCCTTGCTAGCTTCGGTAGTTTGTGCTACAGTAGCTCTTCAGTAGGATCAGACCAGACATACTTGCCTTCACTCCCCACATGCATTAATAAGCCTTTGGCCCCCATGACTTTCTTCGCACTCATGACACTTCCTTGGACCTCCTCTGGTAGGTACTTACTCCTGCATCCCAAGAACACCCCCCCAAGATCTGCTGATTTGGAGATGAATAGACCCAGTCATTTGGTGTCACAGTGTGGCCCTTGTCAAAGTCATTCAGATCCTTACACCTGCTCATTTTTTCATGTTTTTAATGCATCAAATTCAAGAACTGACTGCTTCTGCCTAATGCATCCCACTTCAGCACTGTAACGAGATAATCAATGTTATTCACTTCACCTGTTAGTGGCTAGAACATCTGCCTGACAGCAAGAAGGTCCTGGGGTCGAGTCACAGGCTCGGGCGTTTCTGTGTAGAGTTTGCATTCTCACCAAGTTAGCATGGGTTTCCTTCGGGTACTCCGGTATCCTCCCACAGTCCAAAGACATGCACATTAGACTAATTGGCTGTTCCAAATTGCCCCGAATGTGAGTGTCGGCTGAGATAGGCTCCAGCTTCCCCGCAACCCAAGTAAGATTAAGCAGTTCGGTAAATGAGTGAGTGAGTGACTTCACCTGTTAGTGGTCATAATGTTGTTATGTTTATATATATATTATGTTTATAAGGTTGATATATGTTTATATTAGGGGTGGGACTTTAACACGTTAATTATGATTAATTAATTACAAAAAAATTAACACATTTAATCGCAGTTTGCATTCCAAACAACGCAGAACATTTGCCTGTGCGCGATTTCCTGGTACTCTGATTACACTGATGCACACGTCAGAGCTCGGCTAACGGCTACCGGATGAAAGCGGGTTGCTAGGACTGACGAAAGGCAAATTTCATTTCAAAAACTACCTGATGGAAGCCTTGATAAAAGTGTGGTTTTGTGCAAGTTGTGCAGAAAAAAGCACTTCAACCCTACGGTACCATCTAAATGCAAAGCATGTTGCAGCGAGCACAGAAACCGCCGGAGCTGTTAGCGCTAGCATTCCCGGTCCAAGTGCTAACAAGAGGTGTCAGCAGCCCAAACTCGATCAAAAGACTGGCTTCAGGACCAAAATTAGTAAGTCAACATCGGCCAAACTCACAAATTCACTCGCAAAATGGATTGCTCTGGACTGTAGACCACTATTAGTGGTAGAAGGTTAGGGTTAGGGCTGTGAAGAAAGAGCAAAATTCAACAGCTTACGGACACTGAAAAGCAAGCAAATAAAAGCATTTTCCCAGACATTTAAAGAGCATGAGTTAACAATATTCATGTCTGTGTCTATTATTTGATTTAGTCGTCCACTAAAATCCATTTAAATAAAAAAATGCTGGTTTTTGAGACAAATATTTTTATGCGATTAATCAAGATTAATTCCTTACAAAGCCTCTAATTAATTAGATGAATTTTTTTTATTGAGTCCCAACCCTAGTTTATATATTGAGTGTCCTCTTCTACCAGGTGTGCAGCAGGTGTAGGAGCAGGCTTAAGACAAGGCTTACTTGTCAAGAGTAAGGTATGAAAAGACTTGACCTTGCACAAGTTCCTCCAAAAAACGTTGTACTGATCAGACCTGATACACCACTGAGCCATAATGCAACTTACCACCAGTATCATCAGTTTCAGTTTATCCTGAGAGGAAATGACTAATAGTTTCATGTGTGTGTGTATGTGCGTGTGCGTGTATATTTGTAGGTCTTGTGTGAAAATCCAATGATCTTTGTTTTTAAGTTTTAAATTTATTCAGACATTCTAAAGGGTTCACAAATTTTTATACACACTCGCACACGCACACACTCACACACTCCTCGGCAGTATGTTTTGAATGGTTACTTGTCACTAATTACGGGAGAGCTATGTGCTACGTGGCACTGACTCACATGCACAGGCAGGTTTTGTCGAGTCTGCAGCTCTTCACACCTTGCTCACCTGTACCTACACAGCCCTTCGCATTTTTCATGGATGATTGAGAAATGCCTATTTGTAATTTTTTGGTCAGAGCAAAAGTACAGCCAAAAGACTATTATGTAACCTTCCCCAAAGATATAATGTGCATCACACATGTTTGGTGGCTGAAGGCAGTGAGTTGGCTATACTGATATCCAGCATGGTGAGCATCTCAGTGGAAGGGTCTAGAAATACAGACGGGCTGGCTGATGAGGTGCAGATGTGGTGTCCAGAATTCATTTTCCCGCTCTGGCTCGCCTGCCTGTTTGATGTTTTTCATTCCAAACTCAACACAGACACACACAGCACCCATGAGTCATTCAAGCACACAGCAAATTCCCGTTTCATAACAAAGGAGACTAAAAAAAAAGAAAAATCACTTATTTTGTTTGTTCCAATAGATTCCAGTCAACGGTTTCAGAGCACGTATTAACATAAATTACTTAGTTATTAGAACATAATACATCAATCCCTCAAACTAAATCCTGACAAAGGGTTCACAGGACTGTCGAATGTTTTTAGAACTCAGCAATAATTAAATTTTTTTTTAAATCCTATAAAAGCATTTGCACTGGAGCACTACACGACAAGTAGTAGTCATGTGAACAGACAAGTATGAGAAGACTGGTTGTGTACACATAACACTCTGAAAAGGCTCTGTGTGGTAGAGATCCCACACAAACACACCCACACACACACACACACACACACACACACACACACACACACACACACACACACTTAATGGTTTGCAGACTTCTTGTATTCTAACCAAACATGGAACTCTTGTGCTTGGCACTCTGCACTGCTTTCCACACGAAGCGACATCAATGCAAATAAGTAATTTTAATGTCCTGGAGACACAGGACTGCAGTATTCATTCCCAAAATGACAGGCAACCTTTTAAAACACTTCATGAGGTACATTTAAACGTTTAAATAAGCCAAAATTATCACTGAAGTCATCACATGAACATACAGTAAAAAAATAAATGAAAGACTGACTGATGAACTGCGTGAGCTAGTGTCATCTCCTACAAAGCCAGAAATATGCCCAGATTTCCGATGTGTATACTCTCTTAGACCTTCTGTTAATGAATCTGTATAGTTAAGAGGTGGACAGTTATACTACATGAAGGAGAACTCTCCCCCTCCGTCTCTATGGAAACTGGCCCATAAAAATGTCTGCCTGGTGCCCTATTGGCCGACCTCCCTGCATTGCTTGCGAGCTGGGCACTTATCCAAGTGTCCAAACATTACGGATTCCTAAAACTCTTTTGGTACAGAGCTAACATAGATTTATAAATAATGATAAAATGTGTCAATTCTAAACAGTAAAACAGCGCCCTTCGCTCATTGATTCTCAATGGATCACACAGCCTCTTGCAAATCTGTGAACTACACAAATCTTTGACACAACAGAAAGCAAAAAAGACAGAAAAACAATAAGACTGCATGGATCTCGATCTCAGCCGAGAAAGAGAACAATAGCTACAGGGGAACAGGATACAAACGCTAATTAAATATTAAGCACCAAACACTTTCATGCACACAGAAGCATGTGTACGCACAAACAGCACAGTGCTAATTCCCCAGTGGATTAAAGTATAACACTAAAGCAGGATGGTTGCATTCATCTAAGTTAGGTGTATTTCTTAAATGAGATCTGTTTCTTCTTCCATTGGCGCATGAATATAGATCCACACTCTGCAAATATGTACAGTTCACACTGGGGCAGGCAGACACTTTTGTACAAGCAGAACGTTAAATAAGGGCACAAACAGTACGATTTTACAACACTAACAACATAACCTACAGCATAAGCAAATCCTAACTTCAAACTCTTAGCGTAGAGAGACAGGAACTGCAGAAAAACATTAGAAATCAAGTATAGATTGGTCAACTTAGACGAGATCTAACAGTAAATTGCACATGCAAGTCCATTAATATTTGGACATTATTTTAGCTGTCTGCTCTAAAATATGTGCAACAATATGCTAACATGTTCTATTCTACTGACTCAGGGGTTAAAATTACAAACTTGATTGAGTTCCTTACAATCCAGTACAATTGCTATATATAACACTATAATATAAAAGTACATTCATGTAATATAATACACATGATTTCTTAACATGATAGGGGTTATAATATTTTTCAATGATTTTATTATTAAACCAGGGGATGGAAATTATTGATATGAATACAGTCTTGTCCACCACGCTAGATCTGCTGCTGATGCATGCTAAGCTTTGTTTAAACCAATCTTGAGACGAAGAATAAACTAAAACCTTTTGAACGATCATGTCGAACAGGAAGTTTTAATAATAGACTTTCAAACACCAGTACTTAAATACATTTTATCATCAGGTAGTTTTTAACTTACATTTTTGGAGTTAGAGTCTGCTAAAATCTGCTTGATAACCTGTTTGAAAAGGCCGTTATTTGTACTCCGTTTCACTCTCGCAAAAGTCTGAAATCGTGAGAGTGGGATGTGCACGCAACAATTCCAAAAGGACAAGATAACAGCAAAAATAACAGTATACACATAGTAAACTAACAAATCAGATATCAACTAGTGAACTTTAGAATAAAAATAAAACTAGGCACATATGCACATAATACTACATTACATACATCAGACAGGTGTCTGCATATATGAACGTATGGTATATAGCTTTCACGTTTACAGTGTCTTCTACATCTGGTACTTTTCACAGTATACTGGTGCCCCCTTTGTGTGAGAATTTATTATTTGTTTTAATTTTTTCTACAAAGAAGGTATTATAAAAGCATAGTGAGTTTTTATCGATACAGAAAAAAACTAGGCTTCCAAGCTTTTATTAAGTTTGGGTTTATTTCCCCTTACATTTCAGGAATGTAACCTTGCAGGTGGTATTTAGCCTGCCAGTACGGCATAACAAAATTGTGTCAGAAACATTTTAAATATCACTATAGCTGTCAATATCTGAATATTCATGGACCTAACTGTATACAGTAGTCTAATACTGACATCTGAGTAACTGAATGTGCATGAATGTAAAGTCTGACCTCCTAAGACTAAGAAGTATTAGGATATTAGCATTTATGGCTTACATTGCTGACGATGAGGATAAGAGTGCCTTTCATTATTGTAAATGCACAGGTATACTGTCGGTTGCACCTGGTCACAGTCGTACTAGTTTCGGGATGACTGCACACACAATCCTTTTCCTATTCAAATTAGGCTCAGCCAGCCAATATCTTGTCCTCAAACTACACACAACATTGAAGCATCTATCTTAAACTATCCTAAAAGTTCTATTAAACTACAACTACTGCCTAGCTAGGTTAAATGTATCTGCAGCTGTGAAGTAGTGAGGCGGCAGGGACCTATAACTTTGACCTCCAAAATCTAGTTTTTATTTTTTTTCATTTATGCAAAGTTCTAAGAAAATCCCTTAAAGCATGGCAAAGATATCACTTTCACAAGAGTGGGCTCACATGAAGCCACAGTGACCTTAACCGTTGACTTCCGATATCTAATCAGTTCTAATCAGCTAAAAAAAAACAACCCCCGAAATCGTTCTAGAAATATTGTTTGCGAAAATGGAACACATGAGGCTGCAGGGACCTTGACCTTTGACCTTTGACATTAAAAATCAGTTCATCCTTGAGTCAAGGATTTAATTATAACCATAAACCTTCTATCTGTAAACAAAGCACAAGTGTTGCTACCATGTATTACATGTAATTTGCTATTAAAAATAAGAAAAGTTCATATTTTTGCTTGTCAAGAAAGAAAATATTCCCACATGCCACATTTTAAAGCTTTTCAGCCCTGTAGAAGAATAAAGGGAGTATTTGGTATATACGCACACCCCTCTGCTCTCACCTGGAAGTTGCCCACCATGATGAGTCCTGCAGAGCAGATCCAGCCAGTGGAGAGGCTTGCCGTGTTTAACACACAGTTCTGCCGCTTTTCAATCACGTGAGCATAATGTAGAAAAACTATCACCATAACTGAAAGAGAGAAAATAAAACAGGGAGAACAAACAAGAGATGATATAGAAGGGTGTTATGAAGATACAGATAGAGCACCATTTGGTTATTACATCTTAATAAGCATTTAAGACATAATCCTCAGTTATATTTATCAAATCTGGCTGTTTTAATTATGCCTGGTGGTCTTCCAGGGACGCTCTCTCTGCACTGGCTTTGTACATTTTGGTCTTGTTGGAATCTTCTGTGCCTGTTCCACATAACTAAACCCTGTGTATTCTGTTTCCCCAGAAATTATTATGTTTTTCCTAGAAGGGTGAAAGTATGAGAAGGCAGGAAAGGAAAGGAGGCCTATTTCAGGGGTAACAAGGTTGACTGTTATGAGCCAAGCGCTCTTAATCTGCTCTGCTGTTTACTTTGCTGGGTTAATGCTTAATGAGAGGGTTAACTACAGCTGCTCAGCTAGGGAGAACTGTGAGGACAAACCTGGCCTACATGTCTTGATGTCAGAAACAGCCTCATTAATCTCACAGTCTGAAGGAAACAGATCCATGCCTTGCATGCAGATGCCTCATGTAAATGGTGCTTTATGGGACTAATACCATAAAAACAAATTCGGAGAATGTGTGTGTGGGCAGCACATATTTCTAACAGGACTTAAATAATTCAAGAGATGTTAGTCAAGTTACAAGAATGGAAAAAGAAACAACATGTCCGGTCAAAGGAAATTAGCCTTTATTCCTTTTAACAAACCCCAGCTGTAGCAAAAAAAAGAGGCTTGTTTACAACATTAGCATAGAATTCTGGTTGGAGAGAGATCACAAGAGTATTGTTATCGGGAGACCTAATGTCCACTAACAATGACTTGTAGTAAATTCAGCAAAAGGAAGCAAGTGTAAATTTAACACATATGTCACAATATTATGTAACAATTCAGAGGTAGCTAAAAATATCCATGGAGGGATGGTACAGTAAAATACACATACCAATCTAACCAACATGAAGCAAATCAGAAAAAGTCAGTACGTTGAAAAGGCGAGTGTGTGAAGACATTTTCTAGAGCTTCCTGTAAAGGACATGGGGTTGGGTTGTTGTGTTCGATTGTGACACTGCGGTTGGCGTTAACATTCTTTCCTGTGTAGCTTAAACCACACCTCAGAGACAAATAACCCTGAGTTTGACTCTAAACAAATTAAGCCGTCTTGCTTGCTTATGGTTTGCTCCCAAATGACTGAGAGGTTGGGTCAGAGCCAGGGCCAGCCAGGTATATTCTGTAACCATCCCTTTGTCATCAGCAAATATTTAAATTATATCAAAAATCATACTGCCAATTTGGTACTGTTATAAAAGACAATACAAAAAAAATTCAGTTAACAATTTTAATAGCGGCAGCATGGTGGCGCACTGGTTAGCATGGCTGTTCCAAATTGCCCCTAGGTGTGAGAGTGAGTGTCAATGATTGTATGTGTTTGTTGCCCTATGAAGGCCTGGTGAACTGTTCAGGGTGTACCCTGCCTTTGCCCGGAGTTGGCTGAGATGGGCGCCAGCCTCCACGCGACCCTAATAAGAATTAAGAGGCATTGAAAATGAATCAATGAATTTTAATAGCGGATCCTAAACCATTTCCCTTCAAAGTTCATCATCATCATCATCATCTTCTTCCGCTGGTTCCGGGATCGGGTCGCGGGGGCAGCAGCCTAAGCAGTGACTCCC
>JAOUQZ010000039.1:12201676-12216169 GCA_028564935.1 Neosilurus hyrtlii
TAGATAAAAAGAAATACAGATAGAAATAAAGACAGACATAATTAGATAGATAGATAGATAGATAGATTGATAGATTGAGAGACAGAGATATAGTTAGATAGATATATATATAGATAGGCAGATAGCCCGACCAATGGAGAGACAGAGAGATACAAATAGATAAGACAGACAGATAGACCGACCAACCAACCAACAGACAGACAGACAGACAGACAGACAGACAGATAAAGAGTTAACTGAAATGGCTAGCAGATTTTTGGATTAAATAGAGCAGATGTGTCACTGCAGTTGTGCAGACAAACAACTGTGCAGTGTGTTGATGTGTAAAGAATCATAAGGTCAAACTCTTACCAATTATCCACAGGACAAACATGCTGGTTATACAGGGCCATGGCATACCTAATATAAAAGATATAAGAGGAAATTCAGGAAAGAGGGGTTAGTAATGCTGTTCCCCAAAGGAAGCATGTCAACTTCAGAGTGAAACTACTTTTATCTCAAATATTTAAAATGACAAACTGCACATTTTGAGAAAGAAAAAGAAAAGAACACAAACAGGTACAAATTAAACACAATTACTATAAAACATGTTGAAAAGTAATTACAATTTTGGTTATATTTTTGCTGAATTATTATTATTATTATTATTATTATTATTATTATTATTATTATTATATTTTGTATAATTCATACCCAGAATCTTAACAGCTTTTATCTCTTCACCAACACTGTGCCAATATTTAAATATTCTGTCTTACTGATGCAGCAAGGTCAAAGAATATCCAGTTCAGAGTCATAATGACCCTCTACTGATGTGAAGGAACAAAAGGGCATCAGACAGCAGTCAGTGCTTGGCTCCTCTTCTCTCACTCATTTGCCGAACCGCTTAATCCTAAAAGGATCGCAGGGAGGCAGAAACCTATAAGCCGACACCGGGTGAAGGGGGGGGTACATCCTGAACAGCTCACCAGACCATCGCGGGGCCAATACACACAACCATTCATGCTTGCATCTACACCCAGGGGCAATTTGGAACAGCCAATTAGCCTAATGTGCAAGTCTTTGGACTGTGGGAGAAAACCAGAGTACCTGGAGAAAACCCACACAGAAATGTCCAAGCCCAGGACTCAAAACCCTTCATCAGTCAGAGGTCACTAAGAGTAACTTTATAGAGGTGTGGAAATTAGCGACTAGTATGCTCTGGCCCCATCCTAATAAGGCGTGGTGATGTAGCTTACAGCAGGCTATGATCACAGAACTGCTGGATGTCCAAATGGTTTTCCGAAAATGAAGTGGGTTTTATAGATATTTGTAGTACTATTGAGGGTAAACCTGGCCTGATAGGGCGGGCGGTATCCATCCCACTCAAGAAGGTGCCGCTCTCGTTTCTTGCAGCATAGCACATAGTCTAAGAACAGGACTAATCAGTCAGTGACTATTCAGAGTCAAGGCCAGAGAGCAGACAAACAGGCTAATCTGAGCATCTGCTAGCTACACAGAGTCGTCACTCAAAGTCAGGTTCAATGCTATAGAAACTGTGTCTGTTCCCCGAACTAAAAAAATTTAAAAACACTCAGAGTTTGTTTTAGTAATCTTATTAACATAAATTTAAATCATACTGAATCTACAGCCAGCAACTTTGATCTAAAGATAGGATTGTTAAATGTTAGATCTCTTATGTCTAAAGCGCTTATTGGTAATGAAATCACCCAAATGAGGATGGGTTTCCCTCTTGAGCCTGGTTCCTCTCAAGGTTTCTTCCTCGTGTCAACGGAGGGAGTTTTTCCTTGCCACTGTCGCCGTGGGCTTGCTCATTAGGAATGTGTAGGGGGGTTGTAGAAAAACGTTTAAATTCCTCCTTAAATTACTTTTACTATGTAAAGCTGCTTTGTGACAATGTCAATTTCAAAAAGAGCTATATAAATAAAACTGAATTGAAACCCAGGACCTTCTTGCTGAGAGACAGATGTCCTAACCACTGCACCACAGTGCCATGCTTGGCTCTTGTATATCTATATTCTCACTTTCATAAGCCTTGCCAGAAAACATAGACCATATAAAGAACATAAACCCTCATTCCCAGGCTGTCAGTGCACATCTCATTTACCCAGCTCATAGAATTTACATTTGTCCAGTACAACCACATCTGATAGACTGCAGGGTCATAAAAAGGCTAAATGCCATTTAGGGTTGTTTTCATCTCACAATGACTCTGCGTCTTTGTGTGTATGTATGCATGTACGTACAGTACGTACATATGCATGTTCACAGAGTGTGATGTACTCTCAGACCCCCACTACCATTAAACAATGGTACTTGATAAACAAACAAACTCCCATCTGCCTCAAACACTGTCATGAATAATCACACAAACCGTTACCAGGTCACCACTGACGCCAACATCACTGGCCAGCCATTTACCAGACACTGTGGTCCTGAAAACAGATGGCAGAGTGTTGTATTTTTTCAAGACCCTGCTTCCTTTTACATAACAGAGAAGCAACACCTCAACAAAAACCTTATCTTGAGGTCTAAGTTAAGAGCATAGAATTAAACATATACATATTACAGCATTATGTGCTGTAGATAAATCTCATAAACTATTTTAAAGATGTTATGGTAAAATAAATAAATAAAATGTCTGTTTTCAGTTAGTGTTCAAATTCATCTTTTATCCATGTTTAAAGTTTATGGATTGAATGTTCTGTAAAGTTGTGCAGGATTACTTCCTTCCTGTCACAACAACAAACAATGAAAACCCAAAAAAGGCCATGTGTCTACCCTCTTGAGGGCCAACCCAAATGTCTGCGGTTCTGGGAAACTACATGTCAAAGATTCGAATCAAAAACCTCAAGAAAACTTGAATAGAAAGATTAGTGAAGAAATGTAATCGAAACAAAATGGATTTAACAATACAGAGCTAGGTCTAGATTATGCAAACTAGCAAACAAACCAACCGCTGGGTGAGCGTTGAAGATTCAGTGCGTATTAGAACGAAAAAAAAACCCTGCGATTTAAACTAGCAAAACACAGTGTAGTAGCTGTACTAGAAGGAATTGCAGTTTTTAACTAAACCCCTCTCTTCTGTCATAATTTTACACTGACTTATTACAAATCAACAGGAGTCATGGCAGCAGATATTTAAGACAGAGTTAGTCCACATTTATCTGGAACCATCCCTGACTACTGAGGACGTGGAAAGCTTTGCTACATCAAAGCCATCATCTCATCAATGAGAAGTGGCTGACGTATTCTGGGAAGTGTTGGTAAGTGCTCCACCCCTGTGTCAGATTCCTTCTCCTGTGCTTTTTGTGACTATCCCTTCCCAGCTGGATAAGAGACACAAGGGACTCCCTGAGTGCATTTAGAAGCAACGCACCAATCAGAAATCCACTAAAAGTAAGTAACAAAGGAGCATTCCAGCAGGAAAGATAATTGTATACCATTATCACAACCTAAACAAGAAAGAGAAAACTGTGCATGTAGCATTTACTTTCTAGAGCTGCATTGCAAGTGACCAGAAACTCAAGCTCATAACTCATAGCATGGTTCTGCCCTCTCAACATTACCCAAGCTGTTTTTTTTTTTTTACTGCTGTGATCTATTCTTCTTTTTTACAGCATATACATATCTTCGCCTTCCACTGAAAGTGCGTCTCATAATCCTATGGAATCTCAAGGTCATGTAATACGTCAAAGGGGTTTATTTTTGAATAGTGACCGGCTCAATGAACATTTATTAATGTGTATTGCATGGCTACTTATTAAAATAATAATGATTTGATACACAGTAGGCGGTACGGTGGCGTAGTGGTTAGCACGTCGCCTCACAGCAAGAAGGTCCTGGGTTCAATTCGGAGCTCGGGTGTTTCTGTGTGGAGTTCGCATGTTCTCCCTGTGCTTGCATGGGTTTCCTCCGGGTACTCCGGTTTCCTCTCACAGTCCAAAAACATGCACAGTAGGCTAATTGGCGATTCCAAATCACCCCTAGGTGTGAGTGTGAGTGTGAATGGTTGTGTGAGTGTTTCTGCCCTGCGATGGCCTGGTGAGCTGTCCAGGGTGTACCCCGCCCTCACCCAGAGTCGGCTGAGATGGGTGCCAGCTTCCCCGCGACCCTAATTAGGATTATGCGGCTTAGAAGATGAATGAATGAATGATACAAAGTACTGATTTAAGGATGATTTTAGTCGTTTAAAATGTCTTGATATGTAATTAGTAAAAGATTATGTCGGGCAAGCTGTTCGTTATCACGCAATAAACCCCCACAGGGGAATCAGGACCATGACACACAGGAGTTTTAGCATAATAAGCAGCTCATTGTACATACACTCTCTTATTACACAGCTAGTTACAAAATATTGACTTAAAGATGATTAAAGAGACGTAAAAATTATTTGATACCTTTTGCTAAAGAGTGAGTTGTACTTGGCAATGTTTTATTATAAAGAAAAACAGACCACTAAACACTGATTTTGACCAATCAGAATCTAGTACTCAAATCAGCTGTGTAATAACATGTATTAGAGTTGTAAGACAGATTGCCCTGGCCACATACAACTCGTGATCCAAAACGGACTTTAAAAGTTTCCTGTGTCAAGAACATCTCAAAATACAGTAACACATGGAAAATAGTCCAAAAATATACCGCCATGATGGTAATTGCTTCAACACTGTAACAACAAAGGGTTATCTATACTCACTCACTTTCCATTCCACACCCATGACACATTGGGTCACGAAGTGTATGTTTTAACCTAAAAGTGTGCATGCCCCCAGCCAAACATGTTCCCTCGGGCAAATATCAATTCACACTCACATTCACACCTAGGGGAAATCTGAAATTGCCACTCTGAATAGCCAGACGTTCATGTCTTTAGACTGAGTAAGAAAACTGGTATACAAAAAAAAAATCCACACAAGCACAGGAACAACTGTACACAAAAACACCCTCGCTGACCATGGACCAGGTCATCTATGCACAAGAGTCAAATTCCATAATGGTAAAATCTTATTTCTGGACTGCACCTCATAACCCACGCACACCGGCAATGGGTCGCCGAAAGCGACCGGTGCCTATCTCAGCTGACACTGGGCAAAAGTGGGGTGCCCCCTGAATAAGGCAAACACACACACACACACACACAAGCATTCACACTCACAGTCTCACCTAGGGACAATCTGGAAAACCCGATTAGCCTGATTTGAATATTATTTTTGTGTGTTCGCACCCTGGTAGTTTGGGTTTGCTACTCCGCTGTGCTGCACCCTGTTCCCACGGTGAGTGCTTGTCTTAAACACATTTCTTATTTACAGGCGGTTCCCCGGTTACGAACGAGATACATTCTTCACTCACTCACTCATTTAATCCTTTTAAACCGGAGTACCCGGAGGAAACCCACCCAAGCACAGAGTAAATATGGGATCTTCACACATAAACGCCCTCGCTGAGCCCAGGACTCGAACCCTGGAGCTCCTTTGCTGGGAGGCGGACGTGATGACTTCTACACCAGCGTGCCGCCACATTCGTTTAGTTAAACAGATATCTGGTTACAGGTCAACAGGTAGATGTGAACAGTGTGTGTGTGTGTGTGTGTGTCACTCACACAACCCAGATGCCGGTGATGGTGAAGACAGGCAGGCTGATGGGCAGGATCATCCACCCCGACATTACCATCCTGTCCTGTGCCCGAGTCTCCAGCACCTCCGCCTCCACCTTCACATCTCACAGTGTGTGTGTGTGTGTGTGTGTGTTCATCACCGAGAACATCACCTGGAATCCAGAGGTGTCAACACACACATGACACGTCGGGCTTCTCTTCAACAGGGCTGTGTTTACTACAGGCACAGCAAAGCACAGACATGTTCTCACAGTCATTTACAGGAACACAGGGAGAACTTCTCCAAATACTTCACACACACAACACAACACGACAGTACCAACCGTGTGTGTGTGTGTGTGTGTGTGTGTGTGCGTGTGTGTGGTTATCTTACCTCGTCCCTCTCAGTGAGGTGTAGTATCTGTTTCTCTTCCACTTTTCACTCGGAAATGTGAGGAACAGCACGCAGGACTTCCCTCAGCACTGAGTTTTACTCAAACACCCGGGAGTGCTGGGGGTTTAAAGCCGGTGTTCCTCGTGTTTTTCGCCCGGAGAAGGTTTGAAAGTCGAGCTTGTCTGTGCTAAAGCTCTCGGTCTCAGACAGCAGCAGCAGCAGCAGCAGTGTGTCGCCGCTCCTCCCCCTCCTCCTCCCCCCATGCTAGCGCTAGCTCACCTCTCTGCTCTCTTCACCACAGCGGCTCTCCTCAGTTCCACCCCCTGAGTTTTAACCCAGACTGCCTCCACTACAACACCCAGAAGAGCGAAACCAGCTCTTCAGGACGGAGGAGAACATACACGTTGCACTTTCTGGGTGGTTGTAGGTGTTTTGGACTTCTGGTTGTAAATAGAGGGAAGACATTTTCCCTGCAGTTTAAGGAAAAACAACGAACCACACCGCGGTCAGGCCTAGACACCACTGTAGCACGTGGTCCCTGCGTGTCTCACTGCGCGCTCACAGCCCGCCATGCGCTAATCACTGCTGTCTGCCTCTCCTGCCACACCAAGGATACTGTCAGAAATCGACATGCCATGCACTGACTCTAGTTCCTGCACACACAGTCTCCAGGTGCTAAATCAAGTCTAGGCACACTGTTAGTGTTTTGCACTACATGCAATGTTAAGTATCAGTCCCAGGATCAGCCCCACGTTCCCCACTCCCTATAGGGGTAGAGTCAGGGTAGGGTTACAGAACATTGATATTGGGGAACATAGGTACTGGGGAGCATAGGTACTGGGTTACAGGTACTGGGGAGCATATGTACTAGGGAGCATAGGTACTGGTCGATCATAGGTACTGGGTGACAGGTATTGGGGAGCATAGGTACTGGGTAGCATTGGTACTAGGGAGCATACGTACTGGGTAGCATAGGTACTGGGTAACAGGTACTGAGGAGCACAGGTACTGGGGAGCATAGGTACTGGGTAACAGGTACTGAGGAGCACAGGTACTGGGGAGCATAGGTACTGGGTAGCAAAGGTACTGGGGAGCATATGTACTAGGGAGCATAGGTACTGGTCGATCATAGGTACTGGGTAACATAGGTACTGGGTGACAGGTATTGGGGAGCATAGGTACTGGGTAGCATTGGTACTAGGGAGCATAGGTACTGGGAAGCATAGGTACTGGGTAGCATAGGTACTGGGTAACAGGTACTGGGTAACATAGGTACTGGCTAACAGGTACTGGGGAGCATGGGTACTGGGTAGCATAGGTACTAGGGAGCATAGGTACTGGGGAGCATAGGTACTGGGTAGCATAGGTACTGGGGAGCATAGGTACTGGGAGCATGGGTACTGGGTAGCATAGGTACTGGTCGATCATAGGTACTGGGTAACATAGGTACTGGGGAGTATAGGTACTGGGTAACAGGTACTGGGAAGCATAGGTACTGGGGATAAAAGGGACTGGGTAACATAGGTACTGGGAAGCATATGTACTGGGGAGAAAAGGGACTGGGAAGCAAAGGTACTAGGGAGCATAGGTACTGGGGAGCATAGGTACTGGTCGATCATAGGTACTGGGTAACATAGGTACTGGGGAGTATAGGTACTGGGTAACAGGTACTGGGAAGCATAGGTACTGGGGATAAAAGGGACTGGGTAACATAGGCACTGGGAAGCATATGTACTGGGGAGAAAAGGGACTGGGAAGCAAAGGTACTAGGGAGCATAGGTACTAGGGTGCATAGGTACTGGGGAACACAGACATGGACCCTTAGTCCCCATGCACTGTTTTATAATTTAATATATGACCTATATGTTTTCAATTCACAATCTTCTAGTCGACTTACTGTTATCCTCATATATTCTCATAACTCTCACTCATTTGCCAAACTGCTTACTCCTACTAGAATCACAGAGAGGCTGGTACTTATCTCACCCAACACTTAGCAAAGGTGGGGTACACCCTGTACTGTTCGCCATACCATCATTGGGCCAAAACACACACAAAATTCACACACTCACACACACACAAAGACACTCATACCAATTTGTCTGATGCGCATGTCTTGGACTGTGGGAGGAAACCAGTGTGCCCTCAGAAAACCCACGCAAGCACAGGGAGAGCATGCAAACTCCACACAGATGTTAAGTTTTTAAATTCGAATTCCTCCACTAATGACATAGTAACTAATGTCATGACAGTAGTAATGTTATTATAAACACGTCATTTAGGTACCGTAACTTAACCTAATGTTAGGCCCTATTATACAACAACAATTTATGTGATTTAAACTAAAATTCTGTCACCAATTTTGCAAAGTTTTTCCACCAAAAGTAAGATTTGAGAGTCACATGTTACTATATATGTCAGTTAAGGTTAAATAAAAGAAAGGTTAATGAACACATGGATTTTCGCTCCACCAGTCATAAGAGGAAGGTTCTCATTTTGTTTTAACGCACGCATATCTAAAAGTTCAAAAAGACCTTCGCCAGCAATGGTAACTGAGAAAATTGCTCAGCTTGGCAGTCATGGCAGACTTAAGTAAACACGGAAAATTAAGAAATCTGGCTAAATCTCTGAGTTATTGATGTTATTATGTAATTTATTAAAGTTTATTTTTTAGGTAAATTATGTGAATATGATACTTAATGTAAAGAGAAAATATACAACAAGAAAAATTTACTAAACAGTGGATAAACTAGAAAAGGTCAGAAAAAAATGTGAACAAGTGTGCCTTAAGTCAAATATAAAATCAGTAATGCATTCATTCTTTAAAAACTTCATTTGGTTTGGCTGAATAACACCATCTAGTGGTTTTTGTGTGCTAACTGTGGTAAATTATTTCCTTCAGTTGTTTACAGTGGTTTCACTTTCACTCTTTTGTTAGTCCTGCAACTGGAGGGTAGTAATAAAACTTATCAGAGAATGCATATTTAAAATAGGTTAAACTTTTTAAAATATACTCCCAATATAATGAAATATATAAACCATTTTACAGTATCTTTACAGTACTTCCATAGCCCCAGACTCCAAACCCTACATAGAGCTGCTGAGTGAATGAGGTGTGTACTCTGTGGAGGAGAGTCATTGTGTTTGAGACACTATAAAATGACAGTGCTGCAGCCTTGTGGTCTAAGTACACTCCGATTCTTGATGAATTGGGCACTGGGATGGAGATGCGCTTACTGTTGTGCGTGAAGGTACATTTCGACTCGGAGCAGTACAGACTCCATGATTTGTCATTCCAGCCAAAGCTGGAAATATTGTCACTGCCCTTCCTGCTTATTTCCTTGTAAGTTACAGCTATGTCCACTTCTGAACCACTCCATTCAATCTCCCAGTAGTATCGGCTGCCAATCATACCCTCCCTGCACAGCACCTGCTGCCAGTAGTCGAACCTCTCTGGATGGTCAGGGTATGATTTGCGTTCACTGCTCATCTGCACCACTGTGTTTTCCTTGGAAAGTTGTAGATTTGGGTGAGCTGTTAGAGGATCCAGGGAAAACTGACTGTAATCTGTACAAAAATAAATAAATAAAAATAAAAAACAGCACAAGATATTCAGAACTAGTATTTTAGTTTTATTTTAAAATTGGCAGTTTATTGCCTACATACAGTATGTATGTGCATATACAATTTGCCGTTTTTTTCCACAAAATGATAGCTTACAGCATGAATTTGTTTACATATTTGTAGTTTTTATTTGTAGTTTCAGTTTAATTTGCCATGGCCTGTTGAGTACTTGGAATAAATGTGAGGAATTCAGACATTGTTTTGCCATGTTACATTGTGGAGCATGTTACACAAGAGCTGTTTATGAAGCTGCCCTGCAGTGTTAATCATGACTAAATTAAAATCAGGTTGTCACATGATATTTAACTGCAATGAAAGACCACATTCAAAAAGATAATGCCATCATTTTTTTTTACGCCAATAATGCCATTATTTTTTTTACACCAAACATATTGTAGGGCATAAGGGGGCACTAATAATTAACATCATATAACACTAGACCTTGTATAACTGAGCATTGCTGTTATTTTGGATATTTGGAGTTTTTTTTTTATATAATTTCAGCCTGATAAAATCGTGGTTACGGTGTTATGGATATCAGTGAAAAGGTCACCAGCTTGAACTCCTGCCAGGTTGCTAATTTTAGACCCATGAACAAAACCTATAACAATCAGTGGCTCCAGTGATACTGACTGTGCACTCTGACCACAGTCTCCTATCAAGCATTATTCATGCAAAGAACTTCACTGTGCTGTAATATTTGTACATGTGACAATGAAGCTCTCTTTCTTTCTTTCTTGCTTTCATTATTGTTTTGTAAAATGTTTCTCGGGTAAGGGTGGGGTAAACCCCAAACAGCTTGCCAGACCATCACAGGGCAAAAACACACACACAAGTGGAAGAGAGAGAGATACTGCACCTCACTGAGAGAGGGACGAGGTAAGATAACCAAACACACACACACACACACACACACACACACACACACACACACACACACACACTTAGGGGCAATTGAGCATATCTAAGTAGCCTGGAAGGAACCCTTAAGAAAAGCCACAGAAGCATGGGGAGAACATGTAAACTCCACACAGGAACACACTCGCCAGGCACAGGGCTCAAATCCAGGACCTTCTTGCTGTGAGGCTGAAGTGCTAACCACTACCTGCCCAATTTAGTACTTAAAATTACTTTTTTGTTTTAAATTATTATTTTTGGGTTAATTGGACTTGTGAACTTAATATTACTATATATGTTTAACCCAGTTAATGGTGTCAGTTTTATTTACAGTCTTTTATTTTTTCCTTAAACATTATTGTGCTCTTGTATGTATTATTACCTTTTGATTATAATCAATAAATCAACTTACACTGTAAAAAATCCTCCCTGGTTTTTGGCTCCAGAATTTGCAGTATTTGAACTTCTTTTGCTGTAAAAAAAAAAAAAAAAAGTGCAGAGCCATGCAGTTTTTATGCCATAAATCAGCTACTCTTAAAACACAGAAATGGAATAAATTACACAAAGAGTGTTATATTTCACCAACCTGCAGAAGAGATCTTATTCAGTTCTCCTTTGCTTACATCTTCGACTTGCACCTTAAATTCACCAATGGCTTTCTTAACTTTATCGAAAGAGTGATAAGGGGAAAGTGCCACTTTGGACAAGTCCTCATATCCCGAAGGTGCAGAAAGAGACTGCCAGCTCTGTGTCCGGAACAGACAGTTGACTTTATGATGCTGACTATTTCAATATGCACAAAAACACAGGTGTAACCATATTTCCTGATTAATATGTAGGAACCAATACCTGTAAGAAATGTATGTGATCTTCAGAGTGGGAAAGCCTCTCCAGGTCGTTGTGTTTCATCTTCATTAAGGTGATTTCTTCCTCTAAACGACTGAGGTGTCTCTCAGCCTGAATCATTAGAGCTGACTCTTGGGCTTGGATCATTTCCTTCACATCTGTGTACCTCCTCTCCAGAGCGTGCAACAACTCAGAAAATATTCTGTCATTTTCATCCGATACACTCTGAGATGAGTGCTGTCAAAGCAAAAGAGAGTTTAGTAGTAGTGAAGGTAGATAAAATATGAATAGCATGGCAGAGATAAGAAAAACAGGATAAAGAGCATTCCACTGGTTCCTATTAAAGCCCCACCTTCAGAGACTCTGTAGCCTGAATCAGATCTTGCCACTTCTTCACTCTCTCGTCAATCCTCTGCTGAGAGGACATCAGTTTAGCACCAAGCTGTTTCTGTAGGAGGAAAATAGAGCTAATGTTTATTCAGCATTATTACATGTGTCTTTAGCCCCTTTCACAAACAATCTGTGAGTTTATTCATCATAGGAATTTAGTAGGGCTACAAAAAAAGGAGTGAGGTGGATTTGAAAGCTATGTAGTTGTGTACACATATATGTGTTGAACGTCTGTTATGGGAAAAATATGTCACGTCTATAGGTCAAACTGTACAACGTTCATACAAAAGTGATACAACTGTTCCAAGAAAAAAAAAATCCTTTGTATGTTATTCCTGTGGCACTCTGTTGATGTATGGCCACTGAACTCAGCTTAACACTTTCATATAAAATCTTACAAGTCCTCTGGGATTAATGTGGGACAATTAGAGGATTACTGTAAGAAAATTTGATGACTCTGAGCTCATCCGATGACCCAGAAAGTGTATGAAATTCATATGTAACACAACCATAGGACAACATAGAACATCACTCCACAGACCTGGAAAATGTACCTAGGATCAAGAATTATCTACGAGACAATTATCTACAAGATAGGAAATTTTTAAGATGTTGAAAACTCCACAACAAGGGTTTAAGATAACATTTTCCATTTCATAAGAGGAGAGTTTCATACAACACATCCACAATTGTCCTAGGAATTTGCCAACTTTCCTGTTGTAGACCTGTTATATAGCTGTTGTGCAACATATGAGATGAAACACTAGCAATAATATATGTAAGGTTGAAATAACTAAAGAGGAGTTCATGACAACATTACTTTTTTGGAATGACATCAAACTTGACATCAAAGTTCAGATATCAGGCTACACTTTCCATATGTACGTCTTAAACATAATAAAGAATCTCTTAGTAGAGCATTGTAGAAAATCTTCTCACCTGTTTCTCTGTCCTCTCAGCTGCTGCTGAGACAATGTCGTGTTTTTTGTGTTCATCCATGAGGCACATGACACAGACACATGTCTCATCAGTGCGACAGAAGACCTCCAGTAGTTTGTCATGTTCAGCACAGATCTTTTCCTTTAGCTGCCCTGTTGCTGGCACCAGCTTGTGCTTCATCAGGGCTGGGTATTCATAGTGAGCCTGGAGATGAGTCTCACAAAATGAGGTCAGGCATGTTAGACAGGACTTCACAGCCTTCATCTTTTTCACCATGCAGAAATCGCAGTGTACATTTCTTGAGCTGTTCTTGCTGCTGGGTCTTGGGTTGATGTATTTTCCACTCGACTCAGATCTCTGAGACTTTCCCAAAGAGCTGTACCGGCCCGAGTCTGCCACACTGCTGCGTCGAGACATTTTGATTCCTCTGTGGAAATGCACAGACTAGATCTCTGTGTGTAGTGTAGTTTCAGTGATACTGTTGTGGGACGGGTTTTATATGGGAGAATGTGAACAATGAAGTCTGTCTAGTGTAAACCTGTATGCCTTGTTGGAGTTCAAACCCAGAGGGTGTGTCATGATGAAACATGGTTCTGAGGCAAACGAAAACGTTAGAGTAGTATCGAGGCAATTTTATATTTCCAATATAAATTATGCAATATTAGGTTGGAAAAAAGTGATGGTAAACAAATAAATATACATATTTCAACAAACACAAAAATCCCTTTAATACAGAGGAAATATCTTCATATTTTGCATCCTGTAATGGCTGAATAAATATTGATAAAACAGGCAGAGTCATTTTTTAACAGTAGGAAACTTCCTGTATTTTATTCACATAGTATTTACTCTCACCAGTTGTAACCACTATTACTAACAAGCATAGAATTGTTTAATTAAAAATAAACACATTAATCTCTGATTAATTGCATTCCATCTTGCCTTTTGACTCCCAGGTAGACGAGAACACTGTTTGGCCCAATGAATAGAATATATAAGTTTTAATGTATTAGAGAATATATAAGTTTTAACTCCAAAAGTTCTCAATAAATAAATAACATAAAAAGCTGTAGACTATCTAGACTATACTGTAATATATTGATTTAGCCACTGACCAAAAGTGAAATTCCCCATGTCTTTTTGTGTTTGATGGTTTCCCAAAAAAAAGAAAAAAAAATTTGAGAAAAATTGAAAAACTCTTTGTCTGCCAAAAGTAGTCTATCCTACCGATATAAGAATTCTGTGATAAGTTAAGTGTTTAAGCAGAAAAAAAAGTCAAATAATTGATTTGGGAAGAAATAAGGAGTTAGCCTAATAAAAAAAAAATTTATTGGTCAATATTTGGATGTTGTTTTGATTAAAAAAGTATTACCATGTATTTTCTTTCTATATTCCTCCTCTTCTGATCTTGGACTTTCACTTATAACCAACAGCCAATAACAGCTGGTGTGTCCTACTCTCTCTCTCTCTCTCTCTCTCTCTCTCTCTCTCTCTCTAACACACACACACTTTTTTTATGAGTATCGGGTTGCTGTAGTTATAGGTTGTTTTTGACACAGAAACCCGCTTATTTCAGCATCTCTTGACAGTCCTTATAGAACAATTACAAAGCAAGTGTAACTGTGATTAGGGTTGTAACAAGTTTATTAAGGGATTGAGTTTCAAAAAACATTAAAAATGAACAAAATCTGAGAACACAGTTTATAACAAAGCTTACTATTTTCTATTGATCACAGCTTTCCGAAGACGAATCCAGAATCTCATGTTACTTAATGGGTTTTCACTCCACTTTAGATACGTATTGCTT
>JAOUQZ010000039.1:12228315-12250815 GCA_028564935.1 Neosilurus hyrtlii
GGGGGGGGGGGGGGGGGGGGGGGGGCAAGCTATTGCCCAGACAATTAAAACAGGATAAGTGTAGTAAAATTCCAATGATTAAACAAGGCAATGATGTATCATCTAAAGAAATTATGGTTTTAAAAAAATTTCACAAGAATCTTTACACATCCAATGGTCTCCCAAACATAAGGGAAACAGGAATCTTTCGCTGATCCCCACCTGCCAAAAAATATGATGAACATAAAATAACTTAAAATGTGGTTGGTCCAAATGTTGGAAATTGTAGAACATGAAGAAACATTAGCAGGAAACAATAATCAGTGTGAAAACTTTAATAGGTTATGGTTAAGTGTCTTATATTTTAAAGAAGCTTCTAATTAGGAAAGATGTTAATTGTTTAAAGGTACTGCTGTGATCATAGATATTGTTTTAGAAATGGGATTGTGTATCTCCCCAAGGTTTTATGATTTCCAATGGTTTGTGAATGGTGCTGGCGTTGAGAAAAAAAGTTGAACTACAACATATATATATAGGAGCGTAATATATATATACACATACACACACAGATAATGATTAGTATTCTATTTAAACAGCAGAATTTATCATTAACATCAGATAAGCTCAAAATCTTGAATCAAAATGAATAGAACAATTCAGCTGTTCTATAATATGAATTACTCCGATGTGAGTGTTACACTTCTTGGCATTGGCAGATCTGCATTTTCCAGATCATACACTGCCTCATTCAATAACTGTTCAAACACTAGCAGAACTGCAATTAGTTGGTTGGCCAAACAAAGCCGTTTTTGAGAAACCACCTTCAGCTTCTGTAGCCTTCTCCAGTGTCTCACCCACACCAAGTACAACCAACATTTCTGTAGTATGTCTCCTATCTTACCTGCAGCACTTCCACTGGCGTAAAATCCCACATTAAGAAAAATCCAACTAGATGTGCACTTTTAGCAGAACAGTGCTACCTGTGAAACACCCGGGGATGATGACTGCTGTCAGTATACTTCATGTTTTTTTTTTTTGTTTAAAGTACGACACTGTAAAAATAAAGACTACACAATAACCTAATAAGATAATTATGGCCATCTAGTTGTTTTGTGTAAAGCTTTATGTTTTTTGCATAGTCACTTGCAGAAAGCAGCAAGTTAACATTTAAAACTTAAGAACCACCTTCCAGTTTGAAGACAAAAATACTACTAAAAACAGCCTCAATAACCTTATTTTTGGTTTATTATAACAGCAAACAGCACATAAATCTGACTAGATTCAATGCATTTTCACAGGCTAAGGTACCATTATATTAAGTCTGTTTAATGCAACGTGTAAAATTATTTTTTTTTTAAATTTTTTTCAACTACATTCATTTATGGCAGGTGAAATTTGCCACCAAGGATAAGTTATCAGTGTCAACACTCACAGTCCACCCTCCAAAAAGGCAACATACCAGCTGCCTGGCTCCATAAATAATCTGCATCAGCCATTAGTTGACACTAATTCACACCTTGATAAATAAAACAAAAAACAAAACAGGTCAAGACCCTTTATTTATCCATATGTGCACCACTCAGAGATGGAATAAATCATGGAACAAGATCTGACCACTTAAGAGGGCAATCAAAATATGGACCAAGAGGTGTTAACTTTAACCTTTAACTTTTCTACAATGAGACCAGTTGATGGACAGGGAAATTAAAAGACAGCAGTAACAGCATTAACATATATTCATATACAGAAAAGCAAAAAAAAATATTACCTAAAGTTCAAAGTAAAATATGTTGGTTAGTATGCAAACATAGGGAGAACAGCTGAACCTTTTTCTTCTATTACAGCTCAACATACATTTCTACTCAGCATGCAATAAGGCACCTAGCTAACACAATGAAAAGCCTATGCTATGAGTTGAAGCACAATTATTCAAAAAAAAAGAAAAGAAAAATAAAGTTCATTATAATGTTCACTCCCATAAAAACAGTATTCCTCTTTTCCCTTTCAGATTACCCAAACCATATTAAAAAAATACATCAGTATGTAAAAGATCTTCCCCCATACACAGTACTTTAAGTAGAAATTGTATCTTCATGGAATTGTGAAAGATGAATAAAGAGCAAGCTATATTATTGTACTCAAATTACACACAATCTAGTACACTAGATTTTGATAATCTGCTGCGTGTATCCGGATTATAAATTACCTACAGGTCATATACATTAATGGCTGAACTAGTTCTATAGCGATGACGCTAGGTTTAAACACAAACGTGAACAATTTACCCATTAGTAACAGGTTGTAGAGTACCAAAGGGAACTAGTTAAGCAATGCTTTAGAGGGAACTTTTAGATCCAATTACACTGAATTGTAAGTATACAATGATTTATAGTCTGTTAAACTAGGTATTCTGAAGTCAGTCGGTAAATTAGACAATTCAAAAAGAGAACGACAAAACGAGCCCAAGTTTCTTGCTACTCATTTTAAAGCTGTCGGAGCTAATCGCTGAAAGTATGATGCAATTTAACGATCCTGTTCAGTTATTTTGACCCCTGCACATACAACCTTAATTACTGTTGTAAGCAATGGCGACTTTGTAAGTAACTTCCAGGCTAATTTTATGCAGACTTGCACCTTTGCTTACTGCTCGGTAATTGCTAAAGATGGTTAAGCCAGACTGGGTCATACAAAAATGCTCAACACATAAAAGAACTGCACACGCACCTATACATATGTATATAAAAATCAACACTTATTTACAAACAATAGTATCTGCACAGACCATGAAGACGACACAAGGGTAAAGTTATATGGATTTTGTTTGGGGGTTGTGGGTGGGTGTAGGTTTCCTCCAATCTCCCAAAAAAAAAACTTTACTTGGTCACCAATATGTCTTAAAGCTGCAAACAGCCTCTGAAGCTACCGCCCTTAATTTCTTTCCAAGGGTATGAGTAAGAGCATAACGGAGCTGGTCATCAAGCATGAAACTGCTACATCATCATACAGATGTCAAAATAAAAGCAGCAAGCTCTATATGCACACTGTGCAGGATCAGCATCAGCTCAATGCCAATCATACCAGTTATTGAAATTCATCGCTCTTAAAAGGTAAAGGATTTAAAGATTAGTTTATTTTTAATATAGCTTCAAAATCTGTTTATAGGCCTACGATAAACTTTAGATTTTTCATCCTTGTTCTACGAAGACAGAAATTATTCAAGGTGGGCCTGAAAAAGTTGGGACAAACTGGAAAACAGCATGACCACCTTAGTGGGAAGCTTGCTGATCGGCGTGAATCCTGTGATGCCTTGCAAGGGAGGAGGAGTGATTGAAACCCTTTCCACACTGAGAACACCTGTACGGTTTGTCACTCTGCAGAATTCTCTGTTTCAGGATGGTAGTAGGAGGAAAACCCTTTCCTGTGGGAATAGCACTATAAGAGATCTTCTCATCCAAATGAACACGCTGGTGTCTTGCGAGAGACGACGAGTGATTAAACGTCTTGCCACAGTGGGCACAAATGTAGGTTTTCCCGTCAGAATGAGTTCTCTGGTGCCTGGACAGCGACGAAGAGTGATTGTAGCTCTTCTCACAGTGGTTGCAGCCATATGGTTTGTCGCCTGAGTGCGCTTCTCTCTTAATGGGAGTACTGATGGGGGTATTCATGGAAGTGTTGATGGGAGCATTGATGGGTGAGGTGAAAGGGAACTCCTTATCAGGCTGGGCGAACATTTTGGCCTCCAGATGAACTTTGTGGTGTCTTGACAGGGACGAGGAGTGATTGAAACCTTTGTCGCACTGAGAGCATCGGTAGGGCTTGCCACCCTGGTGCACCAACTGGTGCTTCTTCAGGTGGCGTTTTCTTACAAAGCTCTTCCTGCAGTTGTTGCACTTGTAGGGTTTCTCACCAGAGTGGATTCGCTGGTGTTCTCGCAAAGTGGCTGCTGCTGCAAAACACTTGCCACACTGGGTGCATCGATGGGGCTTGTCGCCAGCATGGGACTTCTGATGCTGTTTCAGATTAGAAGCAGTAGCAAAGCCTTTCCCACACTGAGGGCAAGTAAATGGCTTCTCACGAGCATGCAGCTCCTGGTGTTTCTTCAGATGGCGCCTGCGGACGAAACTCTTCCTGCACTGAGTGCATTTGTAGGGTTTATCATCAGAATGCATTTTCATATGCTCTCGGAGCGTGATGGCCGCAGCAAAGCTCTTCCCGCATTCGGAGCATCTGTGCGGCTTTTCGGGAGAGTGCATCATCTGGTGTGGTTTGAGGTTGAATGCATCGATGACCCCTTTCCCAACCATCTCCAGACCAGTGGTGGCATAGCCCTTCTCCTTCATGTGAATTTTCATATGCCCTCTCAGACTAGATTCCACGGCGAAGCTCTCACCACACTGGATACAAATGTATGGATGGCTTGCTTTATGGATTTCAAAGTGCTGATGCAGTTCAGGCATGCTGCTAAAGATCTCCCCACACTCGTTGCACTGAAGACCCTGGCCTTCATGAATGATGAAACCATTCTCCGACTCTACTGTGAGCTCTCCTGCATGGTCAGTTTCAACCTTGACTACATGCTCTGCACCGGAACCCATGTCTGCCTTCAGCAGCACTTCCCCAAGCAGAGCCTCGTTACCCTTCATGTCCGCACCTCCAAAGTACTGCGACTCATGATGCACTTCAGACTTGATGTACTGTGGGTCGTGATGTACCTCAGACCGAATGTAGTCGTGGTCCGTCTCCGCTACGACGTCGACACAAGCCACGGCCCCAAGATCTCCATGAATGGCTTCCAGGTCAAGCCTTTTGTCCTCTTGGGTCATAATCTCAGTCTCCGCTGCATAATGCAAGTCACCGACTTGCGTGTGAGTTATGACACACTCAGACCCCAGCGTGTCAAGGCCTGGTGTGTCACACTCAGTCTCTGACTCAGCCATCAGGACACACTCCAGCCTGACGACTTCCGTTTTACCGTTTAAGTGAAACTTAGCGCTGCTCTAGGAGCACCGCTTTCTCAGAATGAAAAAAATTCTTGGGACCTTTTTTTGGTCAGCGCGAGCCAGGGGAGGACCTAGCCTGTTGGGAAACAACACAAACAGCTTTACAAACGCTTGTCACACACAAAGAACAGTAAACTAAATACACCGACCCAGAATAATCTCCCTAAAAACCTCATCTGAAATTTGAGAAATGGACCTCTGGTTGAACCTGTAAGGATGATTACTGCAGCCAGCTTGACCACCAGGCTAACACCTATTACTGAGGTGGTGGTGAAAAACACAAATATCACATTTTACACTAAAACTACTGGGAAAAAACACCGAAACAGACGCTAATCACATGAAACATCGAATAAAACAACACAAACAAGGCTACCCGGCTATTACCAGTAAGCTAGTTAGCAAATATCTGTTGCTAAATACAGGCTAGTGTTAGCCGACAGAGTTATTTATAAGCTAACTTAGCAATACCCGTTAAAGCAAAATTCACAGGATGTACAAAAAACCCAAACAAAACCATGACTATAAAGCACATTTATATCACTCCAACATTAAACCTTATAAACACTCATCCTCACAGCACTATCACCACATTTAACAACACAAAGTCTACAAACAAATCAGAAAGCCATTGTTGGCTAGGTTAGCTGGCTAAATAGCTCGGCTAGTTAGCTTCCCGAAGCACGCAATTTCAGCTAACTAGCTGGCTAACTAGCAATCTGGCTAGTGCATAAATTCGACTTGATGTGTTTGTTGATGCGGTTTAAGTGACTTGCTCTTGTTTATGTCTGTCGTGCTGAACCTCGGTGTGGTCGCTGCCGGGTTGTGACTCGGTCTCTGGTGAGAATTACAGCGTCTTTCACGGTGGGCATCTTGTGCTGCTCAGACTGGAGGCGCTAACTAGCTCTAAAATGGCCGCCGTTAGCTTCCGCCCTCACACAGCCACCGAGCTACGCAACTCGGGCTACAGAGCGGCTATCCGCCATCAAAACCCCCAAAACAGGGAGATACCGCGTGGTAAACACGACATCAAACCACAGGGGACGGTCGGGGTATCGGTTATAAGTCAGTGGTTCTCGGAACAAACAGTATTTATGGCGGATTTCTAATAAAACGGCTAATCTACCCCGAGCCACCTCGCAAAAGCCCGGGAAAGGGCTGCACTTACATAACAACAGCCGGTTCCCTTTTGTGGTGAAAGTTAACGCGAACACCAGCGACTGCGCGGTGATATCCGACTGCTATCAGCACCGAACCCGGCGCCGTTTACAGGGCTCACAAGAAGCCACAGAGCAGAGAGGATGGTGCTAACGAGGACCTGCCCGAGCAACATTCTCAGCTCGAAGAAACAACATGGCCTACAACCTCCACCTCCCTGCTGAACCCCAACCACATCGCTACATCCACCGCCATTAAACTGACGTTTACACATCACCAACCGAACCTGCTTCGTCCAGGACACAGTAAAACACGGTGTAATAAAACAGCGCTCCGTCACACCGAGCCGGATTACAGCTAAACACTAATAACATGTCGACTCTAGCAGGCTAGTTAGCCGTTTAGCTGGCTAGGCTCACCCGGAAACTTTAACCTGAAATCATGGATTAAATTTAAATCCACGAACCAAACTGGACACTTAATACAAGATAAAACGAACATGTACAGACTTCCCAACCTGTTCGTCGTGTGCCCGGGGTGATAAACCGTGGAAGCGGTGCTGTTCGCAGGCTTCAGGGGCTCGACGGCCTGTAAAGCTCTCTCGCCTTGTTGGCGTGCACACAGCGCGGCTGCGCTCTGGAGCTCGTGCACAGTGTCCGCAGGAACGCTCAAACGCCTCACGCTTTCTGGCGCCAAGTGCGTTTAAGCGCATGAGCAAAAAGACGAGCCTGGACGCGCGTGCGCACTGCTGCCCCCAGTGGACCGGCGCGGAGTCTCACGCTCCACAGTGCAGGCTGGCTGCAAGAACACCTCCGGGGAAAAGGAGGTACAAGCAGCACCCACATCAGATACTTTCCTTCAGCAGACCCTGCTACGAGCAGACACTTAAACCACAGTGCATTTTACACTTTATTATGTCCCACAGTGCGTTTGTCTTGATTTTAAACCCTGCCCACGTGCTTAAGTACTCTCTAAACTTTAGGTCATCATGGCTGTTTTGTTGGTGTGAAGGGATTTTCAAATGTTTTTTTTCTTCTGCAAAATGTTACCAGAGTTGATGTACAGTCATATCTCAATGATTTGTGGCACCTTTGCAATTTTACCACTGCACCCACCAGGGGGCGCTTTCTCCGTGATTCTGCAGGATGGTGGAGGCCACACATATACACACAGATATGAAACGCGCGCATGCGAATCTTCGCCTGCTACGTCATTGGCTTGCCGCGCCGCGGCCATCTTTGGGAGGTGAACCAATGAAAACAAACATGTTTAGTGTACAATAAGAACCTCAAATCATGGGGGTTTTATATATATCTCTATATATATATATATATATATATATATATATATAAATAAAAAACATTTTCTTTCTTTCTTTCTATCTATCTATCTATCTATCTATCTTATTTTATTTTATTTTATTTTTCTTTCTTTTAACATGTTTTTAGGGCCACCAAGAAATTGTTACAGTATTCAGTGAAATGTAAAAATAAAGCTATTTTTTATAGTCAAAATTTGTTATCCAAAGGTTTTATATATATACAAATTTGGCTAATTTGGTAATTTCAATGAAGCTTGAGATTAAGGATGCCTGAGCTATTAAAAAACCAAATCAGTATGAATCCACCATTGAACAATTGCCAACGTAACCAATACTAATAACTTACTGGTAAATACATAAATATAGTTCACATTTTTACTGAATCAATAATCGTTATCATATTTATATGCATATTTATATGCATTTTATGTTATGTTTTATGTTAACTTCAATTTTATACCACATCTCCATAAACTATGCTATAGGATTAGTGTTGTGTTGTGATTCCAAGTTCTATTGGCCCTGATATCTTTCACACTATTTTCCATTATAATCAAGTTTATGTTCTGACAAGTGAACCTTGTGAACATGCATGCACTTTTCTCACAGACCCTCACTGGGGAGTTATTACTTTGCACTCTGCACACTTGAATTTAACTAGCTTTTAACAAACCACTGCGAGTGAATGAAGTGATGGAATAAATCATACCTACATTACTTTGATTTAAATGATGGAGAATGTTAGCTAGATATGGTACCTTAGTTAGTCATGAAGATCTCAACTGTTTTCCCTGTTTTTTTTTTTATCTGTGCAAAGTGCATATTTGTGCAAAGTGTACGAATACAATTTAGCATTTTATATATTAATTAAAAACTCTCTACTAGCCACTTGCACTTAGGGGTGAGAGGCCAACCCACTCTCCAACTAGCCATATGTACTGTGCATTGTGCAGACTACGGTCCAATTTAAAACCACGTCAAAGTACTGTCACTTTCACTTTAAATTTAAATTTACTCTTTTTTTTGCTCAAACAAGGGGATATGTACTGTAAATCATGCACACACTGCATCCTTTTGTTCAACATATTTTATTCTTGTATAGTTTCTATTATAATATTTTTATTATTATCTTTTCAACAATAAAAAACATGATAAAAATGTGTGTTTTAAGCGAGGGACTTTTTGAAAAGAAAAAATATACTAAGTTCAACAAAACTGGCTTCCTCCCATCAGTCAGGAGCTCCACCTTTAGGCAGTGTATATACAGTGCCTTGCAAAAGTATTCACCCACCTTGGCTTTTTACCTATTATGTTATGTTACATTACAACATGTAATTTTAATGTTTTTCAATTTGAATTTTATGAGATGCATCTGCACAAAATAGCCTAAGTTGGTGTAGTGAAATGAGAAAAAAATATATAAAAATAATAAAAAAAAATAATAATCTGAAAATTGGCATGTGCTAATAAGTTCTGGTGCAACCAATTACCTTCAGAAGTCACATATTTAGTAAAATGAAGTCCACCTGTGTGCCACCTTTTCTGAAAGGCCCCAGAGGCTGCAACACCACTAAGCAAGAGGCATCACACCATAAAGACCAAAGAGCTCTCCAAACAAGTCACGGACAACATTGTTGAAAGGTACAAGTCATGGATGGGTTATAAAAAAAAAATCCAAATCTTTGATGATCCGCTGGAGCACCATCACATCCATCATCTTCAAATAGAGATAATATGGTACCTCAACAAACCTGCCAAGAGAATGTCACCCACCAAAACTCAGACTGGGCAAGGAGGGCATTAATCAGATTTGCTTCTTGATTAGTGGTGTTGCAGACTCTGGGGCCTTTCAGAACGGGTGTATATATACTGAGATCATGTGACACTTAGATTGCAGACAGGTGGAAATTATTGAACTAATTATGTGACACGTGAAGGTAATTGGTAGCACCAGATCAGATGACATAGAAAAGGGGGTGAATGCATATGCACTGTCCACTTTTCATTTTTTTTAAATACTTCAGTTCATTACAAAAAAAATCCAATAAGATTACAAGTTGTAAGGCAACAAAATAGGAAAAAATGCCAAGGGGATGAATACCTTTGCAAGCCACTGTTCAACCTTGTTCACACAGCATCTTCATGTTACATTTCACACACATTATTTCTGTTTTAATGCTGTAAAAACAATTTATGTTGAAAATTAGCAGATCTGTGAACTCTGTAATTAGTAATCAGTGTACTGTCATGCTCTGTTTAATGTTTACCTCAAGTCTTCATGAATAAAACAAAGAAGTCCTCATCTTGCTCAGTAAAGATTTTATTTTTGACACAATTTACAAAGGTTTTGAATTTGAAGTGTAAATGATTCATTTAACTAATGTTATGAACAGAGTATCTTGGTATTAAAATAACAAATAAGAAAACTATTAATCCCTACCTCGGCAGTCCAATTACCCCAAAATACCACATGCACTGCTCAATATTGTATTAACAAAATATTTACATGTAGAAGTTATAAATATGCATATACAGAGGTAACAGATTGAGCTCAAAGCACAGTGTGTGAATTTACACCCAGCTGTTTACACATTCATGACAGGTGTGAGCTGGAGTAGGGAACTTTGAGGATGAATGCCGTTGGTTTTGGAATGGAGCTTTTCAAGGTTTTGTAAGAAATTACGCCGTTTCAGCCCATTCAGTATCACTGGGTTGGTTGAGGTTAGACTCATGCGTGTCCTAAAAAAACAAAGAAAAGTGGCCTGTCATTAAATGTGCATCATGACATTTATATACAAGGTTTTAATCAGAGACTATTCCGTTTTTATGTGCCAACGTAAAAGTGATGGTTTTGGCTAAACACAGTTAAAAACACAGCTAACATAACAAGATGTCTTCAAAAAAACTATCAGTTTTATTTTATTAGATTTCAAATTCCAGACCAAGTGACTAACCTTGGGGAGTCAATCCCACTATCTGCGGTGTTGCTTTGATTCTCCGTGGCTTCACCTGTACAGGCCCCAGTACGTTCACAGTGACTCAGACTTGCAGGTTGAATTTTATCAGTATCTACTGATTGATTCTGCTTATAGTCCTGTGAATGACAAATCCAGTGGCTGGTTTGGTCCTCATCTTCATCTACAGACTTCAGTACTGTTGCAGTGTCTGAATCCTTCTCACTCATTTGACTATAATCAAAGATACTAATGTCTAGGTTATCAGTGAGGCCCGATTGTCCTGGGCTGGACTTATTCTCGTCCATATGCTGTGGATTTGCCCCAGGGCTCACATCTGCTGGTAGTTGGGACAAACCAGGCTTGGGCTCATTTTGAGGCCACCTGAATTCATGTTGTCTCTGTGATGCTCGTCTGGTGTCTTGATGAAGGGTTAATATGTTCTCTTCTATGAAAGAGCTGTCCCAGTTCCCATCAAAGCAGACTGGCTCGCGGCAGCGAGATGTGCCAGGATGAACTAACTCATTGATGTGCTCCTCAGTCAGACAGAGGGAGCTACATGCATCATCATCTTCAACACTCTGGTAAATGTGGTGCTCCACATCAGTGTGTACTTCACTATCTGCATGGCTTGGGTTTCTACGTACCCGCTCACTGTTTGCCAGGTGTTGGCTGCTTGTCATGCTGCCAGTTTGTTGATGTGAAGAGAGGAGGTCAGGACAGTGGTCAGATTCCTCTGTACTGTTAACTAGATGATGAGACAGTCTACACTGAACTCTAGGTTTGGGCCATGATGTGGGTAATTCTGTTGTCTTGTACGAAAGTGAACTAAGGTCCGTGCCAAGCTTTTGATCAAAAGCATCTTTTAAATCTCTCTCTTGTAAAGCCTGTTTTGTCTGCATCACTCTCACATCGTTGAATTCTCTGCATTTCTGTTTTAATTTGTCTTCTATCCTCAGCGTGCTGTTCTCAGGATACAGAGAGCTGTACTCTCCAGGAAGTTCCTTAATTGTCGATGGATCTATGGTGGGGTCCAAATTTAGCCCTCTTTCATGAAGCTGTTCACATGATCTATCGAACAGCATGCAGGCTTTCTGCACCTCTTCAGTGACCCCTTTGACATGATGAGGATCCCAGGATTTTGACCTGTGGCCTGCTCGCTCTCGTCGACCAGAGGTCTTGGCCTCTCTTCTCCTTTGTTCTTTATGACTGACAGCCTTATCACAACCTGCCATAGACTGAAATGGATCTTCTATGCGTTTCTTATACACAAATCTTCCATCCAAAGCTGTGCAGTCCTCGTGATGGGCAGGCTCATCTAAGACTAATTGAGGCCTGAGGCGAGAAGGGATGAGATCATCTCCTTGTAAAATGTCATCACATGGCATATCCTTACTCTTTGTCCTCTGCTTCTCTTTTACAGAGGGGCCTCTTCTCTTGCTCCGAATGGCTTTAGAGGATGATTTTCTGCCACCAGCTTTGGTTGAATGGTGCCTTGGCTTAGGGAGCAGGATCTCTGTGGACATGCCTTTGTCAGTGGTGAGGGCCTTTGTCACTCTCTCTGCCTTCTCTTCCATTTTCTTCATTAGGACCGTATGGCGGACAAGGTTATCAACAGTTAGCTCAGGGTTGATCCGTTTAATGATAGCATGCTCCAAATCTCTGGGGAGGTTATTAAGATCATCCTCATCCCTGACTGGCCATTCCTCAGGTGGAAACTGTCCAGAGAAAGTGGCATATTCCTTCTTTGGCTTGTTCTCCTTCTTTCCCGTGTTACGACGAAATAGATTGAGGCCAAATTTGCGTCCAGGTTTTTCCTTTTCCTTACGGTTAGTGGTTGTAGACTTGCTGATTTCACTAGCCTGGTAGTCTGCGGCTGTAGATGTGGACTGATGTTGGACAGATGGCTTGTGTTCTCTGGGCCACTTAAGGCTTTTCCCAGTACATTCACTTATGCTGATAGACTGCTCTTGGACAGAAGGAGGAGCAGTTAGGTGAGGTGTGAAACAACTACAGGACTTGCAGTGAGCCATAATGGGTACTTCATTTGAAACATCCATGCAACTCTCATTGCTCATCAAGTATGTGATGGGAGGTGGAGAAGGATGGTCATTATCATTTGTCCACCAGTTTTTCTCTGCCATCATGTTGTTGGTGATAAAATATGTCTGAGGTGTAACAATGAAGTATCCCTCTCCAGTGTGGTAGATTTTTCTCTCTTTAATGAGTGCTCCCAGAGCATTATAGAGGATGTCTTGAGTGGGAATGGCCATTCCTTAAAATGAAAAGAAAGTCATAAAGATTTCTTTAGTTGATCAACAAACTAAACATGCAATGCTGAATATTTGACTAAATGAAAGTTTAACATAAACACTAAAATTACATAAAGAATGCAATGAATATTAATGAAACAGTTAATGCATTTGTTATAACATAGTACCTGGATGGGCCTTCATCATGTGGTTAATTAGTGTTTCTTGATTGACGACGACGTGAGCAACATTCATGTCAGATATGACTGAGCACAGTACCTCAGACAATGGAATGAACTGCGACTGAGAGATAGGTGACATTTGTACTGGAGATAAGTCACCTGAAAGAAACACATAATGCATTTCTATTAGTATCCATCATCATACTTCATCGTGTGTCTGCACGTACAGCGATAAAATTAGATGAGGAACAGTCTTCAAAGCTGCCCCAAACATTAAAAAGTTACAGAAACCTAGGGATAAACCACATAATACACTTATAACCAATGCTCCAAGCTAGGACATAAAACATATAAAAGAGCTGGAAATTTTTTACACTTGATATACAGCTTAATTACAGAGGAAATATTTTAAAGCAGTGTCATTTTTGAAAGAGAAATAATTCTGGACCTTTTAGATCTTTGAGTAGGTATAAGAAAAATATAATTCAGATGAATACAGAAGTACTAAAATCAAAACTATTAGAAAATAGCAACAGAACGAGTTATTTGTTAAACTTTTATTGTAATAAATCAATATCATGTCATTGGGTTGTAGCCAAAAATGTTTCTCAACACAAATGGTGGTTACATTTCTATGTTCTCTGTTTGTGGAGTGGGTTTTTTCTGGGTTTTCCAGTTTCCTCCATCATCCCAAAAGCATGCCAGTACAGGGAATTCTGATGCTGTGTTCAAGGCAAAGTTGTACCTTGTAATTATCTGCCTAAAACTGGTTAAAATATTTTTCTCAGCTTCTTTTCTTGTTTATTGAAATGATGTCAAAGCAACATGACCACACACACCATGAATATGTACCCCTTCTCTGTTTTTTTAAATTAATGTAGTTTATAGCAGTGTTGATGTCCGATCAGTTAATATATTATAGAAATTGCTAACAATTAAAAAATAAATTGCCCATACAATTCGCTGTTTTGGGATGGTAATAATCAGTGTTAGAATTTTCAGTAAGCTAGCCTGTTGTAAATGCTATTTGCTTTTTGCCCATTGGTGTTACTGTACTGCAATTTCAGTCCAACCTTGCTGGACCATGAATGTTTGAAGTCCGGTAGAACAGTACCAATGCTCACTCAGACCTCTAAGTATATTTATAGTACACTGAACCCAAGAGTCTAGAATGACACGCACCTCCGCAAAAATAAAACTACACATTGCAGTGATGGTGACTATGCCTTTGTGGCTGCTCCTTCTCCAACAACATCAGGAATCTGCTATTATGATATTATAGAAACATAAACATATGAAGTGTGAGGCTTGATATTGGCTATAAGTTCATTATAATGACTAGTTTAATCCTGCAGGATTCATTCATTCTTTCACTCATATTCTAAGCTGCTTAATCGTAATTAGGGTCACAGGGAGGCTGGCTCCCATCTCAGCCGACTCTGTGCAAGGGTAAGAGTACACGCTGAACAGCTCGCTGAATATCAGCAAGCTATTAGTGATGTACCTACAGCATCGGTTTTTACACAGAAGCATAAACTGTCCTTTACATGGCACAACAGGTGCAGCATGAATGTGTGAAATGAGTGTGTGTGTGTGTGACACTCCAGATCGAACACAACCCCAGGCAGGATGAAGAATGAATCAATAAATGTAATGAGACCTGGATATTACCCCATTATTTGGGATTTTCTGTGCTACGAGAGCGACTCTCTTTTTAAATAATAAAATGTATTTAAAAAAAATTCAAACTTATTTATTATTTATGATTATTGTCACTATTGTTTTTAGTTATCACATTATTGTGTAGTAATGTATTATGTAGCAAAACATAATCAGGATCTTTGTACATGTTTAAATCTAATTTAAATTACAATAAACACATTGATTTCTAGTACTAAAAATTAACCACAGTGGATGAATTATCATGAGAAAATAGTGTCTTTTCTTCCGTGTAAAAGTTGAAGGCATAAAATAATGCATTGCTTTCAAATGATGCTTCAAATCTTTTTTGACAGGACACAGTTTGACGGAGATTAATTAAGTTTGAACTATGAGGACTGTGGAAAATAATAAAATGAGAAAATAATAAAAAATTAATAAACCCTCCCGGGTAACATATATTTCTGTAAAAGCTATCAACATAAAATTGGGAACAAATTCTTAACATATGGAAATCTTTATTTACACATTTCATGAACATATTTCACTTGCATCATTTTAATTATAGTCTGGTTCATCAAACTGAAAGTGCAGGTTCATCATCAGGTCACTGATTTGAAATATGCTCAATTGCATCAGATTTATCTTCTAAACCAGACTTCACCAACAGACTCCAAACGTACACTTTCTTCATCATCTTTCCATGATTGTCAGACATATTCACCAAGTACATCAGATAAATTTGATTCTGTCATTTTTAAAATTAGCAGCATGCCTCCATAATGAAATGTACGTGTGTGTGTGTGTGTGTGTGTGCTATGAAGGGAAAGGGTTTACATTCAAGGAAGTTTGTTTACACCGAAGGGCTTTGAAAAAGGAATTTTTTATTGTGGGAATTAAATACTTTTACATATACACTTTTAAATGTATCAAATTATAGAATTACTTTATTAGTGTATGTTTACAAAAATCATTCACGCATTCCCTTATTAAATGCAGGTTTTCATGAATACATGGTAGGAATTCATAAAGGAAAAAAAACACTTGACTATATCTAAAGTCTACACGTTTTCTATTTTATGTAAAATCTAAAAATCTAACATTTTGACCCACTAATGCAACCATCTGCAACAGGCATAATGGTCAGATATCTAAATGTTTAATCTCATCTTTTAGCCTACTGTAATAACCATCATGATGTAGGCTACTCGCAGTGAGTGCTTGATGTTGTCTAAGCAAACACCAAACAGACATTTCCTGATTTCTCCCATACAATTCATTTGCTAACTGGTCATAATAGAGTATTTGTTTCAGCATTTTTTCCTCTATCACAGTTCGTAATGATTTAACAATGGATAACAATTGATTAAATGGGTGGGGAGCGGACGCTGGCGTTGGCCTTTCACCTCTTTTCCGTGCTTCTTGCTACTTTTTACTATTTTTAACGCTACTTTTGTGCTACTGGACAGTGCTAGGCATTCAAATGGCACTTAAATTGCATAAAGACATTTTACCAAGTACTGGACAACAACTGCTGCCTTGGCTGTAGACAATTGATCCTACTGCTGTTGCCTGACTCAACCTCGGGCTAGCATTAGCCACGTCAAGCATCTGCCATTTTTTAAAAGACTTGGTCAGAGTTAACAACGACCTCTTAATCGCTGCTGACCAGGGCTTCCCATCACTCCTCATTCTCCTGGATCTCATTGCTGCCTTTGTTACAGTTGATCACACTATTCCTCTACATCGTCTTCAGCAGGTAGTTGGATTCACTGGTGCTGCTTTGAAGTGGATTGGTTCATGTCCCACAGATATACATGTCCACCACCTCTGTAAAACTGCCTTCCTTCACTTCAGGAACATCGTCAAACTTCGCCCATTCCTTTCCTTCCATGATGCTGACAGGCTGGTCCATGCCTTTGTCTCCTCTAAACTGGATTACTGTAATGCACTCCTGGTTGGGATTCCTGGGATTCCTGGAACGCCCTGCCAGAGTACCTGAGGGCACCACAAGCTGTGGACTGTTTTAAAAGACAGTCGAAGACAGTCCTATTCAAAAAGCCCTACTAACTGTGACTGCTCTGTTTTTTGTTTTTTTTAATCTGCTTTATGCAGCATTTTTTAAACTTAGCTTGTGTTTATATCCTTTTTTTAAACATTTGTCTTACTTTAGCATTTTATTCTTGTCTTACTGCCAAGTGTAGTACTTTGAGATTTGCTTCAAATGTAAAGTGCATTATAAATAAAATGTATTGTTATTATTATTATTATTATTATAATTATTAACATAAATAACTCTTACACCAATTTTACATTCTAAAATATCTGATTTTCAGGTGTGTTTTTATTAAAACATGTAAATATATCACAAGGTTTTACACCTTTGTGTAAAAGTAAGTGCCTTTCTCTGTTGTGGCGTTTTGGGGGGTCCTAAAATGAGCTCGCATGACCACATAATCGGGTGATTTAAAAAAAAACAAACAAACAAAAAAAGCAATATTGGTAGCTCACAGGCATTTTTCCAAAGAGCAAACCATCTAAGTCAACTTAGGTCCATTTCATGTTGTTGTTTTATTTGGGTTTTTTACACAGGTGCAGTCGCCGGGTTGGCAAAAGACACAGGAGAAGGCAGAGCAGCATAATGGTGAAGTTTTGCAAAAAAAACAACAATAAACACAAAACAAATCCCAAATTTAGATAAAGTTGTGTTGGAAAGATATCATGACAAACTGGCTGTTGCTGAAGAGAAGCTTCCAGAGCCATACAGCATCACTGATAACAAGAGGGAAAGTTAGCAGGCTAAGTGACTAAATGTTTAACTACCCTATCTGATACAATATTTTGGAGTTTGCACTCACGGATCACTGAAATCCTACAAATCTGTGGATAATTATAATCACTCCTTTAGCATTCAGGAGGTTTCATATCATGGACTTTCACAATATTCATCCATTTAAAAAAATTATAAATTTAAAAAAATCCCCCGGAAAGCACAAGAGTTAGAAAGCTAGGGCTCATTCAGGGCTGGCCATTTGAGAGTCCATTCCCAGTTACATTTTCTGACGCTCTCATTTGGAAAATTGATAAAAACAGATGCATAAGTAATCATGTTACGTTACAGTAAGAGGGATCAGTTAATAATCTTTTTTTTTAAACCCATTAAAATCTTGTTTTAGTGTGCTTTTTTTGCTTAGGTGGCTGTGTAGTATATACTCACAGAATTATGAACCTCAGTCTCATTGAATGTCACTAAAAGGAACGATACCCTGTAGTGTTCCACCTCAGGGAATATTCAGCAGGATCCACCTCACCTTTGGTATATAATTGGTAATTATATTATTACAGTGACACTCTTTAAGGTGAGGGACATATTAAGCCGAGGTTGGGACATGCCAAGAGTGATTCAATTTGTGGCCCAGGAACATGGAAGTCAGTGACACATGCGAGGACAACAGACTAGTTTGGGTGGTACGATCTCTCAAAAGAGCTACTGAACCTAAATTTGCTGAAAAAAATCATGCTAGCTATGAATGAAATGTGTCACAACACAGTGTATTGCAGCTTGCTGTGTATGGGGCTGCATTAGAGTGCCCGTGCTGAACCCTGTCCACCATCTGAAGCATCTAAAGTGGACACATGAGCCCCAGACCCGAACCATGGAGTAATAAATGTAAGCGGCTATCTTTCTGCATAATTATTGTATTAATTACATACCTTTTGAACAATATAAGTTGCTTTTAATCAAAGTATAAATCCATGTTCATCTTTTTGCTCTGCTTTAGTTAGACACAGGTGAAAAAAACATGAATGAATGAATGAATTTAGGTGACCACCACCTGGTCTAAATGTAACTTCCATCCTCTCTCAGGGGTAAGACTTTGTATTCATCGTAACTTGAGGCTGCATTCAGACATTAAGACCTTTGTGTCGTTTACTATGAATACTCTGCCAGGTACCATGGTGACTACATGGCTTTTCACAAAAGCATGAAATTTGTGGCAGAAGACGAAAGGAAACATAAGTAGTGTCTTGCATTTTTGGTGGAGTTTCTTTTCTAGTAAAAGTCAGTAGGTTTTTGTGTTTTGGATGGGCTATGCTGAATGTTATCTAGCAAAGATCATAGCTTATTTGATGGGGTGTGTGAACATTTTGCTTCATACTTTACGAAAACATGAAAGAATCATTCGCTTAAATCTAATTACATTACTGACATCCCAGCAGCTTCTTGTCAGATTGTTGGACATGACTAACTAATTAAATTATCCTGAATACTATTCAATCAAAAATAAATGATATTATAGATAATTTTTTGTACTGTAACTGATTAAGCATAAATTACTAACAGTCATATGGAGTGCTAATGCTTGTAGAAATAATTCAATGTAGATTTTTGGCCTTATTTGTAGGAAATGTGGTTTGTTTTTTATAGTTCCTACATTATATATAGTTGTATTATATTTGTTTAAGATGTGGTTATAGGATCAGGGCTGGAAAAATAATTTCAGACAGGATGCACGCCAACTAGAGTAAATTTAGTCGTCTGTGTGGTTTCAGTCTCGAGTTTTCACACAAGAAACTCACTGAGGTAATTAACTCCTAATGCAACACACACATATACACACACACACACACGGTGAAAGAGAGAGAGGAGGTGAGACACCCTCCTTACTAATAAAGATTACATTTTAATGTGGTGAAGCTCATTCCTCATCATGACCACAAACAAGATTCCCTTCATTCCCTTCCGTTCTGCTCAGTCCAAAAGTAGTTAGCAAAAGCAAACGCGGAGGCATTTCTCAGAACATGATTTTTTCCTCTGGGAGGAGGTGGCTAGTGGATAAAAGCTGACCTGTGCAAGCTGCCTATATAAGTTCTGTGTATTTACTGTAACTATTTCTAGAATACTGCACTATGTCTACATGTGGCACTGTGTGATTAGACCTGGAGAGATACCGCTAATGTCCTCGATTGAAATTGTCTGAACCACATGAACAGTAAGCACATGATTAATCAGTCTGAACTAGTTGAATATGATTCCATTCTATTTATTGTGTACTTTTGTATTTTTTCCCCCTTGTTTTTGACCTGTATGTACAACGTATGTGTACACACACACACACACACACACACACACACACACACACACACACACACACACACACACACACACACAAACGTTCAAAAGTTTGGGGTCACCCAGAAAAAAGTAAATTTTTCATGAAAATATTAGCTTACATCTGTTTAATGAATTTCAAAACCAGTAGGAAATATAATCAAAACATCAAAAAAGTAAAAAAAAAAAAAATTTACTTAAAATAATTTAATCGTTTTATCCTATAAACTTTGTTTTTATCTAAAAACCTCCTTTTAATAATTTAATAGTTTTATCCTATAAACTTTGTTTTTATCTAAAAACCTCCTTTTGCAGCTATAACAGTCTTGCAGACCTTTGGCATTCCGGCTGTCAATTTGTCAAATTTAAAATAAAGAAATTTCACCCCATGTTTCCTGAAGCACCTCCCAAAGTTAAACCGGCTTGATGGCTACTTCTTCAGTACTATACGGTCAAGCTGCTCCCACAACCGCTCAATCGGGTTGAGATCCGTAGACTACGTTGGCTAAGCCATTATTGACAGAATACCAGCTGATTGGTTCTTGTCTAAATAGTTATTGCATAGTTTGCAGTGTTTTGGGTCACTGTCCTGTTGTAGGAGAAAAGTAGCGGCAACCATGCGCCATACACAAGATACTGCATGGCATTGCAAAATGGAGTGATTGCATTCCTTGTTCAAGATCCCTTTAACCCTGTACAACTCTCCCACTTTACCATCACCAAAGCTCCACCAGAGCATCACATTGTCCCCAACATGTTTGACAGATGGTGTCAAGCACTCCTCCAGCAAAACATTTGTCCTCTTGCTCAGTTGTGCACCAGAGCCTCAGTCTTCTCATTCTATCATGGTTAGAGCCAGTTTGCACTGTTCTGTGAAGGGAGTGGGACACACTATTATATGAGCAGTTTCACGTATGGAATAGCCTGCATTTTTCAGAACCAGTACAGACTGATGAATATCAGAGGAAAGATCTATTTATCCATTTTGAGTCTTTATTCAAATTCACAAATGCTGATTTCCCAAATATTCAAATAGACATAATTTCAAAAAAGGGTTTTCTAATCATCCATTTGGTTTTTTATTTATATGACAAAGTTGGACTGGCCAAAACAATGTGCCACTGGAACAAAAGTAGGATAGTTGCTGAAAACGGGCCTTTGTATGCCTATGTAAACAGTTCTTGAGAAGTCCAGCTGTTTCCATCTGTAATAATCATGCACAACATTAACTGTGAAAAATGTGCCTTTTTCAAAAACAAGGAAATTTCATGTGACCCCAAACTTTTGAATGGTAGTATGTATGTATACACTGTATTGTCAGAAACAAAAGATGCAGTGAGATGGACTGATGGACTGGGACAATTTTCAGGGTGATCGGCGGGACCGATAATCGGCCACTCCAGGGTCACATAGTTCTGACTCTCAGAATTTGTCTGTGGTTTTTGCACAGGTAACTACGCCAGTCGCACACACACATGTAATGTCACAGCCGCAAGCACGCTTAAAGCCACAGGCCAACATTGTTAGTGTGGAAGTTTTCCACCGTGACTGAAGAAATAAAGCTCGCAGTTTTTAATACATGTATGGCCAAGAAATCACCATGAAAACATTCAGGACAACAAAGCTAATTAGGCATTTCAAACACTATCACCCAGCTGAACATGCCCAGTCTGAGGACGCTAACAAGAAAAAACTTCAGCATAGGCACGTTCCAGCCAACACTGCACTATAAATGAGCAGCTACTAAAGCCAGACTGTTGGAAGTGGTTCCAAAAACTTTCAGATCTCAGGTGATATGAAATTCTGCATTTAAGGAAAGTTTTATATTCTGTGCCAATTGTTTGTATATTCTGTCTATTACAGCCGTTCAAAAGAAAATTGGTATCAGCAAAAATATGTATGGGCAAGTCACACTTCAAGAAAAAATTGCAACAGTGCATCTCTATGAGAAATATAATATTTTTATTATTTTGTTAAAAATTTTAAAAATAAAAAATATATATATTCTTACCCAAAAATACTTTACGGGAGAACTGGTTGTCACGGAGCAATCAGGTTAATTGGAGGAGTATTCCTCATAGCAGCCCATTAAAACTGCATTTGGTGGGCAAAACTATTTATTCTTGAAAATAAAATTTCGGCTGCCTCCGTTAGGGATCCACAGCGGATCATCCTTTTTTTTATCTCACTCTGTCCTCTGTATCCCTCTCCATCACACAAAACACCTGCACGTTCTCCCTCACCTCATTGATAAATCTCCTCTTTACATGGATTAGGCTCAACACTCATCTACCATTATACCCTTCTACCCCATACTTCTCAACATCCTTCTACCTTTATACCTCCTCTGCACACGTCCAAAACCTTCTCAATCTGGTCTCTCTCACTTTATCCCCAATCACTCCTACCTCTGCTGTCCCTCAAACATATTTGTTTCTAATTCTGTACATTCTTGTTTTTTGCAGCATCTTCATCTCTGCCACTTCCAGCTCCATCTCCTGTCTTTTTGTCGCTGCTACCGCCTCCAAACTATACAGCATAGCTGGCCCCACTACTGTCTTATAAACCTTTCCCTTCAATCTTGCAGATACCCTTCTATCACAAATCACTCCAGCCAATCTTCTTCACCCAATCCACCCTGCTGCACTCTCTTCTTCACTTCTCTACCACACTCTCTGTTACCATGGACAGTTGACCCAAAGTATTTAAATTCATCTACCTTCCTCACCTCTACTCCTTGCAGATGCACTCTTCCTCTCACTCATGTACATACTGTATACTCTGTCTTACTCCCATTTTCTATCTTCTCTCCAGTGCGTACCTCCAGTCTCTCTCTCTCTCTCTCTCTCTCTCTCTCTCCAGACTCATCTCCACCGCTTCCC
>JAOUQZ010000039.1:12255189-12265863 GCA_028564935.1 Neosilurus hyrtlii
TTGCCTCTAAAAAAATATAAGAATTCAAGCTAGCCTTTTAATAATGATATCCTAAAATAAAATTAAATAAATAAATGCATACATGCATACATACATACATATATGTATGTTCAGGCTAATTTAATGTCCTTTTGCCAGTGTAGAGTTGGACTATAGACTCAAGTCGGGCTGATTATGATCTACCATGTAATCATCTGTTTACACTGAAAATAATATCTTCATCCTCCTCCAACAGCAGGGAACCATCCACCTTTACACATAATGTACACTGATAATCATGACAGGAATGAGGGGTGGTGGGCTAACTCTTTATCACAGTACTAACCAGCTCCTGCTGGAGGAACATTTCTGTGGAAAGAGACTCTTTAGGATAACATGCCTGTCTCCTAAAAAGTGAATAATGATATCCAAACCTAAATACTGACACAGGTAAAAAAAATAATAAAAAATCAACCACGGATTAGTAGTGACTGAAAGCCCAGTTTTTGTTGTGGTAAAGCAACTGAGGCATACAGCAGCCAATGAGGAAAGGGGAACGAATGTCTGTGACCTGACCTTATAAACTGTTCGCTTGGACAGCCATTGAAGACAAGATAACTCAGCACAGTACCTCTCATGAATAGATCGTAAATTGCAGTGCCATGGGGCTGAGCTTACACCAAGGCAACAGCTTGTCTAACCTAAACTTACAAAAGCACAAGCGCTTGTGTGGCAGAAGAGTCAAAGTCTCCAACCATTGCACACAATCCCATTGTGTGGTCTTTCCACTTAAATTCCACAGCTTTATGTTCTCCCTTCACATACACTGCTTGTGCTGACCTCCACCTTCCATTGCCCTGACAGCAGGAGCAAATGGCTGATCTCACACAGTGCTGAGGGCTTTGTGTGGGTTCAGGAACAGCGACCCTGTGTGTGTGTGTGTGTGTGTGTGTGTGTGTGTGTGTGTGTGTGTGTGTGTGTGTTTGGGTGGGTGGGTCATTGTTACCACAGACCTGTCACCTCAACATGTGTCTAATAAAAACATGATAGTGGAGTTCCCCATGTGCAAAGTTCCATATGTTAGAGAATACGGTGGTGCATCCACCTGATTTGAGCCTCAGCACAGGTATCCTGAATGAACACAAAATACATCTGCTAAAAGATGCCTGGACATAGGTTCACCAAACTTCTAAACAATGATACACTCATGGTAAGGTAAACATGACCTGGCAATCAAAACATGTGAGGTCCTTGATCATGTGACCAAAACAGTAAATATCCCTAGGGATCCTGAATCTCTGATAATATGGCTTAGACTAAAGTTCACCAAACTTGTATAAGATATGCATACTCTGAAAAAGGGAAAAGCTCCCGAGTACCTATATATCTGTATTTGCTCATTGCGATTATACAGTAATTATTCCAAGAAAACAAATCCTTTTGTTCAGGACATCTAAGTATTTCAGAGCAGAATTTACACAAGCTTTAACAATACTGTATGTTGTGTGTATCTGTCTGTGTGTCGAGAGGGTGTTGTTGCTGTTTGGGGGTTAAAGGCCACCTTCCACTTACCTTTTCTTTCCTGTCTTGTGGAAGTAAATTCAGTAAGGCTTGCACATACACAGTTACCCTTCAGACAGGTTCAGGTCTCGCACCAAACTGCAGTTAATATTAAACTTGAGGATCCAATGCTTTACACTGTGCTTTTCCTGAACAAGACGGCATTGGTGGCTTAGTGGTTAGGGTGATGGGTAACTGATCCGAAGGTCAGCGGTTCAATCCCCACTATCACCACTGTTGGGCAAGGCCCTTAACCCTCAATTGCTCAATTATATAAAAATGATAATTGTAAGTCGCTCTGGATAAGAGCGTCTGCCAAATGCTATAAATGTAAATATTAATCTAAAAACTAGTTACTCGCTAGGATTCCATTAATGATCATCTATAATGTTCATAGTATTGATGGAAACTTTACATAAAGATGTTATCATGTGAGAGGAATTTTGCATTAACATGAGGGACAAGTATTGCTGGTAGGACAAAGAAAACACACAATTCTGTTTACTTGATTACACGATTACTTACAGATTACTCGATTACTTACAGATTAACCAATTACTAACAGATTACACGATTACTTACTGATTACTCAATTACTAACAGATTACACGATTACTTACTGATTACACGATTACTTACTGAGTACACGATTACTCTATTACTTACTGATTACTCGATTACTTACAGATTACTCGATTGCTTACTGATTACCTGATTACTTACAGATTACTCGATTACTTACTGATTATTTGATTACTTACAGATTGCTCGATTATTTACAGATTACACGATTACTTACTGATTACACGATTACTTAGATTACACGATTACTTACAGATTACACGATTACTTACAGATTACTCGATTACTTACTGATTACTCGATTACTTACAGATTACACGATTACTTACAGATTACACGATTACTTACAGATTACACGATTATTTACAGATTGCATGATTATTTACAGATTACTCGATTACTTACAGATTACACGATTACTTACTGATTACACGATTACTTACAGATTACACGATTACTTACTGATTACACGATTACTTACAGATTACTCGATTACTTACAGATTACACGATTACTTACTCATTACACGATTACTTGCTGATTACACGATTACTTGCTGGTTATTTGATTACTTACAGATTACACGATTACTTACAGATTACACGATTACTTACTGATTACTCGATTACTTGCTAATTACACGATTACTTGCTGATTACACGATTACTTACAGATTACACGATTACTTACAGATTACTTAATTACTAACAGATTACACAATTACTTACAGATTACACGATTACTTACTGATTACTGATTACACGATTACTTACTGATTACACGATTACTTACAGATTACACAATTACTTGCTGATTATTCGATTACTTACTGATTACACGATTACTTACTGATTACTCGATTACACGATTACTTACTAATTACTCGATTACTTACTGATTACACGATTACTGATTACACGATTACTTACCGATTACACGATTACTTACTGATTAAACGATTACTTACAGATTACACGATTACTTGCTGATTATTCGATTACTTGCTGATTACACGATTACTTACTGATTACTCGATTACACGATTACTTACTGATTATTCGATTACTTACTAATTACTCGATTACTTACTGATTGCTCGATTACTGATTACACGATTACTTACTGATTACACGATTACTGATTACACGATTACTTACTGATTACACGATTACTTACTGATTACACGATTACTGATTATTCGATTACTTACTGATTACACGATTACTTACTGATTACTCGATTACTGATTACACGATTACTTACCGATTACACGATTACTTACTGATTACTTGTTCTTGATGCATTGTGTTGTAAGTCTAATGTATTAATAGACTGCAGTTTACTGGATGGCACTCATGGGTGCTCATATATCCACAGTTTACACCCTGGACACCGAGAGAAGACAATTGTCCATGTCCACTGATCTCCAGAAAGACATGTCACCGCTCTGATGTTTTAGGAAAAGCCTGTTTTGTGCATTTTAATTTCCTTTTGTCCTACCATCATCATGCTGACCTTGGCATGGTCCTGTGTAAACACCCCTTCCCATTTCCTTCGCCATTACACTCAAGTGTCCTGCCCTGTGTGCCAGTCTGCACGGCTCCCCTCTCAGGCGCGGCTGTGTGAGATGTGGATCTGGTGTGGAGGAACCTACCCACTGCTTTGATGGTGAATCCCTTCGGTGATCTGAGAGCTCTGCGCATCCAGGCTTCCCTCAGCACCTCCAAATTATTCCCGCTGCCCTGAATGAGCAGCACTGAGTTCTCCATCCAGCCCTGATAGAAGACTTCGCATACTGCCTTCACGAGCCTTTTGTTCCAGAAGCTGCACAGGTTTTGGGACTTAAAATCCATGAAAACTTCGTGGCCGCTGCTGGGGCTCGCCGAGTCGCCGTCGTCTTTGCGCAGCACCACCGCGAGCGCCGCCGCTGACAGCTGAACCACCCGCTGCGGCTGCTGCTGCTGCTGCGGCTGCGGCTGCTGAGACATGGCTTCTGGGTGCTGTTTCACTGCAGCATGTGGATTCCGACACAAAAGCCGCGTCCTCTTCACATTCACACGCTTTTCAAACAAACCGCCGTGTTATATATTCGAGATATTTCTTTCTCTGTAGCCTTTTCATCGCCCGCGAGCTCCCACCGCTGCTCTAGTCTGTATGGCACTTCTCGCTCCCAAGGTAACCGGCGCTGATGACGTAGGGGAGGGGCGGGGCTACCTCGTTTGTTTTCTACACCGCGAACCAATAGAAAGCGCGGGCTGCGTCTTCAACACAACCTTCCATGATACCGCACTGTGTAGTGTGAGAAGCTGTAGGGATTTGTACTCGGTCCATGCTGTTATGTACTGTATATACCGCTTATCTGTCAGGGTTGCAGGGGAAGATGGAGCCAATCCCAGGTGAGAGGTGGGGTTCATCCTGATCAGGCCACCAATGGGATGAGAGCGCAGACACAAACAGCCAATCACAGTCACGTGCACGATTGTTAGAGTTTACACTAGCCAGTTGATCTGTTGTGCATGTCTTTGGACTGTGGGAGGAAACCGGGGCGTCCGGAGGAAACCCACACAGACACAGGAAGAATATGCAGACTCCACACCGCAAATGTCCCAGCCGGCCTTGAGGTTCGAGCCCAAGCCCTTCTTGCTGTGTGTCAACAGTGCTATCTTTGAAATTCATTTTAATTCAAAGACATGTGCTGTCATGTAGGGAAAAAATAATTCTTTAATTATAATTTCACCATCTTTAATACAAACCACAAGAAAATAGTCATGTCATTTTCTGAACCGCTTAATCCTAATTAGGGTCGCGGGGAGGCTGGCGCCCATCTCAGCCGACTCCGGGCGAGGGCAGAGTACACCCTGGATAGCTCTCCAGGCCATCGCAGCAAGAAAATAGTTTTCCTGATAATTTATTCAGCAAAAATGTCAGTCAATATACTATCCATCTGTGGCCTCAATAACTAGTATTACTAGACCATCCGTCCATCCCAAGCGCTTAATCCTCCTAGGCTTGCAGGAGGCTGATGCCTATCTCGGCCATCTTTGGGAGAAGGCAAGGTTAACCCTGAACAGCTTGCAAATCTGTTGCAGGGCAACAAGCACACAACCATTTATACTTACACCTACAGCAATTGAAACAGCTAACTAGCCTAACATACATGTTGTTGGACAGTGGGAGGAAATTGGGGTTCCCGGAGGAAACCCAGGCAAGCATGAGGAGAACATGCAAACTTCACACAGAAACACTCAAGCCCGGTACTTGTCCTCAGGACCTTCTTGCTGTGAGGCAGATGTGCTAACCACAACACTACTAATCAGCCACTATTACTTGTAAATCTAGCAAACAATTTATTGTAGTTTGTAGGTGTTTATTTCTTTATGTCATTGTTGTTGTTTTGTTTAATTGTCCACAAGTCTGAGACATTGGTTTATTAATTTTTTTCTGCAGTTGCTAGCATGGCTTGAATTACAGGGGGATGAGGAGGGGTGTGTGTGGGTATAATACCCACATTAGGATTTGACCCAAAAAAAAAGTGTGTGTGGGGGGTGTGGGGGGTTTAACTGTTCCTTGTTATCTGTAATTGTAAATATTGCAATATATTTCCCATATTCATGCCTGGTTAGTAATAATATATTGTAATGATCTGAGTTCTCCATTTATTTGTTTGTACATTAATTTGTTCACCCATTCAGTCAAGGCAAGAATGCATAATACCTTAAATGGGATGCTAGTTCACTGAACAGCATCATGTACAAGTTATTTATGTGGGTTTGATTTTTGATTTTTATTTTAATTTTGGTATACTGTATTAATCCCACAGGGGAAATTGCTGCCTCTGCATTTAATCCATTCAAAGTGAGCACACACACACACACACACACACACACACACACACACACTTGGAGCAGTAGGCTGCAACACGCATTGGGGGCACCTGGAGTTGGGGGTTGGGAATTAGGTGCCTTGCTCAATGTCACTTCAACCATGCATGTGGAGGAAGGGAAGGTGTAGCTCACTCCTTCACCGCCACACTCTTTTCCTGCTGGTTGAGGAATCGAACCAGCGACCTTTCGGTTCCAAAACCGCTTCTCTAACCATTAGGCTACGGCTGCCCCCTGGGTTGCTGGATCCAGGATCCCGGGTTTGACCCTAAGCTTGGGTGTGGATAGAATTTCTGTTCCTGGGTTCCTCCGAGGTATCTCTTCCCACTTCCCAAAAACATGCCAGTAGGTGGATTGGCTGCAGTAAATCACCCTGGGTTTCCCTGAATGTGTCTCCATAGTACCTTGTGATGGACTGGTGTCCCATCCAGGTTTATATCAGCTTCATTTTCAATGTTTCTGGGATAGATTTAGTTCACTGAATGTCATATATTTATTTGTAGGATGGCAGGAAACTAGAGAACACAGAGGAAACCCATGCTAACATGACAAGGATACATGAAACTCCACACCGACATTAACCTGACCTCAGGATCAAACTGGGGGACCCTGAAGCCATGACATGGCAATACTTCCTGAAATGTGGGTGTTTTGTTAAGCCTTGCGTTAGAAGAAAACATTCACTCCAAGTAATGCAGCAGTACCATTAAATAAATCGTGTATTCACGTTACATCTTTTCCATCTTGAGGACCTTTTTTCAGGTATGGATATTTGTAGCTTATCTATTTTGAAAACAGGTCTAGTGTTTGATTTGTGTTTTTACGAGCTGTGGTTAATGAGACACCTCATACATCAGCTCTCTGAAATCAAAGGACCAGCTGCATAATGAAACAAAAAAAGGGGGTCTGCTCTATATGCCAGCCATTCAAAGTGGGTCCATTAGTGGAATAGGATATTTCAATTCCTCTGTGTATAGTATACATTACATCTTCCTCCTCAAAATAAAGCCTTTTGGAGAAAGGTGCAACAGGCTGCACCCATTTCAGAAAAGGGCACAGACAATGTACTCGTCTTGTATTTAGTGCTCTGATGTCCACAGTATTCGTGTTTTACTGCACAGTGACATTTTCATTTCACATCAAGAATATATCCAATATATATAACTGCATGTTAATGTAAAAATTAAGATATATTTTGGAGCCTAATATCAAGTCTAGCAACCATGGAAATTTCTTTTCAGTTTAAGATAAAGCTACAGTCTGTCTGTAGCTCAAATTTAACAGAGCTTTGGATTGTATCTGTACAACAACAATCCCAATTTAGCACATCTACCATTTTTCTGTAATGACCTAAAATAAACACAAAAGTGTAAAAGAAAGAATCATTGAATAATTAAACTTACCGATTGTACATGACAATAAATTTGCTTTCTAAAGGAACTCTCAATCTCTCTCTTTTTCTCATTACAATTTTATGATGGTTGCATGTGTAAGTATCAGGTCATAAACTGGATCAAAGACACTTTTCACCACTCCTTGTTAAATCTTTATGGTGTGCACTGATGTATAAGGGGCCACTAGCAGGATGGGGTGCCAATAAACTTCAGGAGGGAAAAAAAAAATCAATGTGCTACCAATTGATGTGCATGTGGAAGTGTGTTCATAGTGGAAGTCCTTTTTAACTGTTAGAATCTGTCTCATCTCTTTAAAAGAAATATAAATATTAAAAGGTCTACAAAGGCAGTAAGAAAGACAATTATTAAGACAGGTAGCAGTCACTGTTTAATCACATAATAAAGAAATTTTGTTTGTTTATTTATTTGATGTAAGGAATAGATCAGTATTAGCATTTTAGGTTTACTGACTGATTACTTGGGAAAACTCTGTACCATGATTGCATTCATTTATTTTCTGAAGCGCTTAATTCTAATTAGGGTTGTGGGGAGGCTGGCGCCCACTCTGGGCGAGGACCGAGTACACCCTGACCAGCTCACTAGGCGTCACTACTCTTGATGGCAAAGGTTCTTTTACATGCCTCTCACCATACACAATGAGATTGAGAATGGCCTTTGGAGATGGAGAAATGGCTGGCCTTTGATAACCCAGTTAGCTGCACTGTGGAGACAGCATTGACAACCCGTTGATAGTGGGACTTATACCTCCGACCTTGGGATCAGTAATCCAGCACCCTACCACCAGGTCACCACTGGTTTGTTTGTTTTTTCAACCACTGATTAATATGAAAATATGCATGTTGTTAATGTGTAAATGTCATTCTTCACTCAGCTTTCTGTGGACTCCTTGCTTATAAAGCAACTTTGCATACAGCTAGACAAAGGAAGGAGCAGGATCCCATGGGGCCACTGACAATACTGCTGTTTGCACCGAGGTGAGACTGGTAACTCAGTGCAGTTTCAAATGCATGTTATAGTACTTCAAGAATAACTCGTAATGTATAACTCTGAATGAGTACAGCAAGAGCCAAGACAGAAACCACAAATAAATAAAAAATGCAGCTGGGTAAGTCTACAGTGCATTCCTCGCACTGACAAAGTTCATCACCAAGTTTAAAATAGCTAATTTTATCTCTGTACTGTAACCAGAATATTATTATGCAACAATAATTAGAGTATATAATAGTTATTAAGCAACATCAAACATAATGGTATTTAGTAAAAATGCGTGCATAAAATATCTCCTGCTGATTCCAGTGTCCCTCCAGGGCAACCTGAATTATGCAGGAAATGCTTAGCTGGAGTGCCCCAGGTAATTATGTAGTGGAGCTAACAAAAGTGTGGCTAAGGGGTCCAGCAATAAGGGGGAAAAATAACATTTATGTGTGTGTGTATATACACACACAGGTCTGTCATAGCTTTACCAGCACCTGAGTGGTCTGTGGTTAGGCAGTCGCACACACAGCAAGCTGAAATTCACTGTGCTCTGACACCTGTCTATCTGTGCCAGCAGGAACAGCTTCAGCAGTTTGTGCAGTTTAATGAGCCTTGGGCACCAATGATGTATATATGTGTGTGTGTGTGTGTACACACATACATACATACACACAGAAATCAATTAAATTCAGTTCAGTTGTATTTGTATAACAGTTTTACAATTGACATTGTCATAAAACAGCTTTACATATTAAAGTATGATTTAAAGCATTTCTTTATAAATCCTATACTTCCCTAATGAGCAAGTCTGTGGTAACAGTGGCAAAGAAAAAGCTGCCCATTATGACATGAGGAGGAAACCTGGAACAGAACCAGAACCAAAAGGGAAATCCATTGTCATCTGGGAGACACCAAGATGACGATTCAGTGTAGCAGGAAATTCACTATAGTTTAATATAAAATCTATTGATTATCTTAAACTCTTACTAAAATGATTTAGGAATACAATTACCTTTACATTTATATCACCAGCAGTGAAAAGATATCCACACAGTTTCTGAGTCTATATAGTAATCTGAGTGGTGCTTGAAAGTTGGTAAACCCTTCATTTTCTATATTTCTGCATAAATATGATTTAAAACATCAGTTTTTCCCCCAAAGTCCTTTTTCTCGGATAAGTAAATATCTGAGAAAATGTTCTCATTTATTTACCGAGGAAAAACAAAATTACCTATAAGTAAGTGGCGAGAGTATGTGAACCTTTGCGTTCAGACCCCCTTGTGCAGTACTAACTGATTAAAAGTTTGTGGTAACCGTTGATCAGTCCAGCACATCAACATGGAGGGATTTTAGTCCATTCATTTATACAGAACAGCTTTAAGTCAGGAATGTTAATGGGTCTCCTTCCATGAATTTATCATATTTTTCTTTTGGATTAAGGGCAGGACATTTATTTGACTAATAAAAAATATTACATTTATTCTTCTTTAACCACTGTCTTGGTAGAATTATTATTTTTTTATTGTCATTGTCTTGCTGTATGACATACTTTCTGATAAGATTCAGTTTACAGTCAGATGTCCTGACATTTCCCTTAAGAATTTACTGGTATAATTAAAATTTCAGTGTTCCATCAATGAAGACAAACTGTCCTGGCCCAGGTGCAGCAAAACAGGGCCAATCCTTGACACTACCAGAACATGTTTCATAAACGGGATAAACTCCTCGTGCTGGAATGCAGTGCTTTCCTTCTCCAAACACAAAAGTTCTCAGTGAAACCCATCTCCGTATTCTTCCGTTTGTTCCGGAGTCGGGTCAGGTTAAGCAGTGAGGTCCTGATGTCCCTCTCCCCAGCCACTTCCTCCAGCTCTTCCAGGGGGATACTGAGGTGTTCCCAAACCAGCTGAGAGACATATACCCTCCAGCATGTTCTGGGTTGGTCCCAGAATTCTCTTCCCTGTTGGAAATGCTCTTTCAGGAGGCATTCTAATCAGATGTCTGAGCCACCTCAACTGGCTCCTCTCAACGCGGTGGAGCAGTGGTTATACTCCATGCTCATCCCGGATGACCGATCTTCTCACTCTATCTCTATGTGAGCACCCTGCGAATGAAGCTGATTTCAGCCACTTGAATTCACAATCTTCTTCTATCCATAACTACCCAAAGCTAATGACCATACATGAGGGTAGGAATGTAAATCGACTGGTAAATTGAGAACTTTGCCTTTTGGCTCAGCTCCGTCTTCACCACAACGGACCAGTACAAACTCTGCTTTACAGCAT
>JAOUQZ010000039.1:12274591-12289888 GCA_028564935.1 Neosilurus hyrtlii
ACCACGAAACAGGCTTGTCGGGATGAAACTGTAGTACTGTTATTTTTTCCCCACATACTATATATATATATATATATATATATATATATATATAAGTTATTGACAACTGGTATCTGATATCTGGTTCACCTTGACTAATGGTAGTATTTCCCAGAGATTAAAGCCTATGATTCTTTCATCCCACTGTGGTCTTTTTATTTCTATTTTCCAGTGATAGTGGACTGGACACAATTCAAATTACTTTTCCGCAGTGAGTGCTTTATAATATACCCTAGCTTTCTTATAAGCGCACCCATTGCTCATGAGGTTTGTCTCAAACCTTGCAATGGTGTAACTTTAGCTTTAATCAAACAGGCACTTTTGTAAAGGTCTATGATCTAAAACCCCTTGAATGCGAATAAAGTCACTTTTTGTACTTTTTATTTTTTTTTAACGGTAACTGATATCTTACTACAAACTTGACAACAGTACATTTACAGAGCGACTTACAATTATAATTTTTATACAACTGAGCAATTGAGGGTTAAGGTCCTTGCTCAAGGGCCCAACAGTACTGATAGTGGGGACTGAACGGCTGACCTTCGGATCACTAACCCATCACCTTAAACACTAAGCCACCACTGCCCTACGTTACCCCTATTTGTCCAAACATTAGTAGGTTTTCAACAATTCATAAATGTAAAAGTCCAGTGTAGTGCATCAGTTGTACATTTCCAAAAAGCACACATTGACCACTTGCTAACTTTGTGCTCCCGGTTTTTATCAGTGATGCTGCATGGATTAAGAAGCTTTTCTCTGTCAGCAATGAGCTGATCATTCTCTCTTCCATAGGCGACTTTATCCAAGTTTGTAATTTGTCTACAGTTCTTTTTCGCAAGACTCCCCCACTGCATTCATTTGTCTTTTCCATCCTTTTACCAACTGCACGAAAAATGCAAATCAAAACTGAAACATTCAAAGTGAACATCGAAGAATGGTGATTCCATAGTTCTCACCAGGGACTGTGGTAATGCGAAACAAATTGTGGGTACAGCTCCATATCGACCTGACAATATAATTCATGAACAAGGTCAAAATGTTCTGGAACTATTCTTGTAGGAAATTAGTAAAGCGTAGCATGGTTGTGTGTGTGTGTGTAGAAGAAATGAGCAGTAGCAATTGAGTCAATATTTGTGAGCCGTGTAACACAGCACAGTCAGAGAACAGTGTTTTTTCTGACACTTGCATGTTTGCAATTTGATGGACCAGAAAGCAAACATCAAATTCTGTCAAATTTAGGAAACTGGCAACAGCGCCTCGAAAAATGTTTAAGCAAGCTTACAGCAATGAATCAAAGAGCCAGGTGAGGTTCTGTAAAACTATGCTTGAAGAGGGGCAAAATCATGTCCTTCAGAGTCATTCTGCCCCTTTTGATGTGCAAAAGCTACTCAAAATACTTTGCCTGGCTCATCGCTTCACTGCCATAGATGAGGAAGCTTTTCAAGGGTCTCCACTGCCAATCAAAAATGCTTGCGTATTATGGAAATCTGCAATGAGCATGTGCCAGTCACAAACATGCATACAACACAGGTCCTGACAGTGACTGGGCAATTTCAATCTGCAAAGTGACTCATGAGTGATACTGATCCTTCCGGCTACATGTGCATTACTGTGCAGCACTGTTTGTTCACCACAGGAATCTCGTAAGAAAGAAAACAAATGAATAGTAGACCAAGTGTTATGACAGCAAAGAAAAGAAAAAGGAAAAATTCTATAATTTTAAACAGACTGTTGATGCTAACAGTATAGAAAGGGATGTGAATACAACCACCATGTCTTGTCTAATTTATATTCCCCAAATATACATCAAATAAGAAGAAACCTATTGAAGAGAATCTAATTCAGAAATTCGACCTTGCTATGACCTTCACTCTATTTCTATCAATTCCAAAATCTAATTGGTTTATCTGCTGCATACAATGATATTTTTACACAGAAATCCTACAGACTTCAACCACCCATTCCTCTAATACAGTGCTAAAGTGACAGTGACTGTACGTGTTACCTATTTTAGTGTCCTGCTGCATGAGCTTCTGCTCAATCTCCTCTCTGGCTTTCTCACTCTTGTCCAGTTTCTGAAGCATGCTGCCCACGTCTACCATGGCGCCATTATAAACAATAAGGCTGCCTGAGTCACTGTCCTCTGTCTCACGCTTTATCTTCTGACTGGGCAGGAGAAGTCGATTACCTGTAAACCATGTGAATAAAACACTATTGAAACACTGACTTTTACAGTCAGATGATCTGAGATGACCTTAACCCAGTTATCATTTATGGTTAAAGTAATAACAGTGACTTACCCAAGGGGTTCTCGAGTTGAGAATCAGCGGTCCCGATTGGATTGGGTTCATCTTTGGCTCGGTCCGTTAGCTTACGGTAGTAGCAACACTCCTTCACTAGTGGCTTACTCAACAGTTTCTTTACCTACAAAAAGTTCTTACCCTGTTAGCACTACCACTGCAGGCAACACTTAATAAATAATGACAAATAACTGTTCATACAGACTTCGGTTATTAATTACAATGTAATACCTGAGCTCTGGAGAGATGTAAGCCCAGAGTGTACATAATTTCCTCCAGGTCTTTTTCCATTAAGTAGCCACAGTGGCTTTGGTCAAAGTACACAAAAGCCATCAGTAGATCTTTGTCATAAGTGACCATCTGCTTCTTTTTGTCATCCTACAGACAGCAGAGGCATTTAATCCGAGTTGGGTGTGCAAGAAGCAAACACTGGTAAAGAACTACTCAAAGCACAAAGGACTCACTTTATCTTTAGATGATCGGTCTCTTGATTTTCTATCATCCCGGCGATCATCCCTCCGATCCCTCCCACTGGAATCATCATCATCTTTCTCTGTCAACGATAACTAATATTTAGCTGATTCATTTTTACAATATTAAATAAACTAAACTCTTTACAAGTTTACAAGATGTACCTTCATCGTCATATTCATCAGCATCCTCAGCCTCCATAGGGTCATACTCGTCGGCATTGTTATTACTGCTCTCATCTTCATTATCATCTTCATCTTTGGATTCTTCCTTCTTCAAGCTCCTCTCCTTGTCTTCATCCTGATAAACATAAGAAAATGGACTCCATGTTCTCAATGTAGTGATATGGTTGCACTGTTGACTGAAATCACATACAAACTTGAACCAATTCCTAACCTCACCATGGCACTTTTACAGAGGCTTTTATTTATTTAGAAAAGAAGATGACTATATCAGAGTTTACCTCAAGTCAAGTGTAATTAAAGCTTTGATAAATTAAAACTCTTATTTTGAATATTGGAAAAAAATAATACCAACAAAATAAATAAAACAGGCTTTGTATATTTTACTGTTTACAAATATATAATATTTAAATCATTTTGATCTCAAAATTTTAATTCATGCAACAGCCTCATAAATGTGTGTTGATACCCAGTTGGGTTTAAATCAAATTAAATTCTGTAATTTATCCTCATACAGGGCATGTTGCAGAACTAAATATAATTACGTGTGAGCTCCAGGTGCCGTAGACAATAACAGTAACAATAAACTAGTAAACAATAACTAAAAGGCCAACAAAAACCTAGCGCAAGAAAATGCCATGGCTTTGTACAGCAGCAGGGTAACAACTATGGAGAAAAGAGTAATGAGGGAGTCAGAATGGTGCAAAACACAAAAGTAAGTTGCAAGTGCAAGATATTAGTCTGATGTAAAGTGCAGATGCAGGATGGATAAAATTATTTCCAAAGTCTCTGCATCTAGGTCAGCGCTTCATGCTGCCTCTTGTACACAAGTGAGTCCATTACACAGCTGGTCCGAAAATAATGTACTTTCAGAGCATTCTGACACACTTTTGTAAATTTGTTATTGTTTAATGCTATAATTACTGGTGTCGACTAAATGGTATTCAATAAAACCATCTTTTTAGCATGTTAAAACTTTTTGCTCAAATTTACAAGGAAACTGTCAGAGATTTATGACTAATTTTGAACTGAAGTAGCTGCTAGTACACAGCAGAGCATGTAACAGTCACTCACCCTCTTCTTATCATCGTCCTCTCTTGGTCGTTTTGAGACTGGCTCAGCATTCGCTTCCTCTTTTTCTTTCTTTGCATCCCTCCTATCCACCTCTTTTCTCTCTGTATCTTTCCTTGCCTTATCTTTCTTTTCTTTTTTGACATCTTTACTCGGGAGTGCAGCAAGAGCTCTGAAGATCCTATAGCCAAAATCTCGTTGAAGCATTTCATTGAAAAGTTCAGCAAACAATGAGACCTACACAGTAGCACAGAAAACTATTATCAGTAACAATAATAACAAGATAACTTTAATATGTAATAGAAAAAGCAAATTACTGCATCACTCATCCAGCATAAGCAAAAAAAGGAACACTGTGGGATGTAAAAGAGTCTCACTAGCAGTCATTATCTCTTTAAATTTACAATATGCAAAGAACGGTAAGATTTCTCAATAACCAATGCTAATATTACCACAGAGCTAAAAGTTACCTTTTTCAATGGCACAACGACAACGCTATACATTGACAGACTTTTTCCTTTAGACTTGTTGCTATTAAGAATGTTTAAGTAACATCCATTTCATCAAAAAAGACCCCAAAAGAGATCAACTTCTTTCACATCAATCCTCCCATGACATGTTTCCACTGTGTGAGTCCTTGTTAGATACCTATTTTATATGTAGCCTGAAAGGACAAGGCAAAATTTTTTTTCCCCAGCTGTATATACATAATGCAGCTCATAATGGCCAAGTGAAAGCTATTGCTTTGATTACAACCGTGAGTCTGCTGCGATACTTTTCTACATCTAGACTGGAATATTTGCTCGCTCTTCTTTTCAGAACTGTTTAATCTCACTCAAACTGGATGGTGCCTATTGATGCCCTTCAAACTTTGTCATTCCAAGATTTTTATTAATGTTCAAGTCTGAGCTCTGACTAAACAACACAAGGACATTTACTTTTTTCTCCAGCAGCCACTGTGGGGTCAACTTCATGTAAGTGTAATATTGGAGGGTGAACCTTCTTCCCAATGACAACCTTCAGGAATAGGGCAGCATGTTTTCCTCAAGAATTTGACCCTGCTGCAGAGAAACATCCCCTCAACAGGATGCTGCCATGCTTTATTGAAGGTATGGCTTTCTTTGGATGGGAAGCTGTATTTGCTTTTTTTTTGGTCTCATTTGACTGCAGAATCGAGAGTATATTTATATATAGAGTATAAACACTCTTCACCAAAAATTGCTGTAACTGCTTCAAAGTTGCCATCGTCCTCTAGGTAGCTTCTCTGACCAGTTTCGCCCTCGCTTTTCCATCCAGTTTGGAGGAATGGCCTGATCCAGGAATGATCCTAATTGTACCAACCACTTTCCACTTCTAGAATTATGGTCTTTACTGGGCTCCTAGGAAATGTTGAACCTTTGAAATGGTTTGTATCCATTTCCAGAATTGTGCCTTTCCACCGATTTTTTTCATGAGCTCTTCTGTCAGTTCCTTGCCACCCAGACATGAATTAAGTAAATATTAAATAAATGAAGTTAAAATGAAACCTTGGGTTCATACCATTTGCAAGGAAATGCAAGTCAGTAAATTAGTTATTTACATTAGTTAATTAATGTCATAGTAATTAATTATTACTGATTTTCTATATTGTCCCTGCTTTTTGTGTAAAAACAGCACCACTGTTCACTAGAAAGCATATAGGTCTGTTTACAGTAGCTGTAACACACCACAATATGTCTAATGTGGATAAGGTTATCTTACCTCAAACGAGTGCTCTTTATTGTCCTCCAGCCTGTAATCCAAAAGCACACTTAGTGACATGATGCTGCAGTCAAATTTCCCATTTTTGGCTGCCCAGTTGGGGTGAACAATAATTGTGGGCTCATCTGGGAGAACATAACGCCTTTCCCTACGCTGACGCTCCAACTCTTCTTGTCGCTTGCGCTCCTCTTCCTGAAAGACACACAAGCATCATCTGAATAACAGAGTCAATCAACTTCGTTCTATATGGTTTTTATCTTACAAACCACGCTCACAATTTGAGTCCAGAATATGAGTGGAGTAATTTTTATGTGACCCTTCACCTCACGATCTTCCTCTGTTCTGCAGGGTTCCTCCTCCTCCACACTGGCAGGTTCTGCCTTCTCAGGCTCTTTAGATTCCTCCACTTGCTCCTCCACCTTCAATTGCTTAGTGAGCCGAGCTATCAACTGGGACTTCAGTCCTTTGGAGCTCAGAGTTCGGTTCTCCAGTTCCTTACGGAGATCATTCACCTGAACACAAACACATATGGATGAAACCGCTGCTCAGCAAGAAATGGGGTCAAAATGATTAACCGACAGCTTACCTTCATAGATTTCGGGTCGAGTTTAGACCAGTGAGTGGGGGCAGTAACCTCTTTTGAATCATCATCATCTTTCTCCTCTTCCTCCTACATCAGTAAAAAAAACAAAAAAACAAAAACAGATGAACATCACGTTAAACGCTAACTTGAAAATGGTTTCTTTTTTTTTTTCAATAAAAGCTGATCCGTGCAAGAAGTAAGGTCAAAACAGTCTCATTTGCTCCTGAGGTCTTGATTTTGAAAAATGAAAAACAAACAAACAAAAAAAAAACAAAACAAAACAAAATGGGTCAACTTCTAGTATACATGGGAGCTCTCTAGCTTTTATAACCGATCCAAACCCCACCCAACGGCCAATCAATGCCAGTTCTGTGGAATACAAAAAGATAATCAATGACAGGTTGTCCAAGAAATGTGACAGATGCACTCAGAGATGGTCGCCAACTCAGTGTGTGAAAGGATTCCCTATAACTATTATTTGCAACTTAATTTTTTTTATGCCTTTTCTGTCATTTTTAACATTTAGTCATTGAGGACTGCCCTTGGCTCAGACAACCTCCCTGGAGAAATCAAGTCGGCAAGTCTAGGCACAGTCCAATCCAAGAAAATAGCAAAATTTTTAAAATAAATAAATAAAGAGAACAGACAGAAACAAAACCTATTTTTGGAGTTCATCAGATATTGATTTGAAATATAAAATTAATTATAACAGAAAACATTCTAAAACACACATTTCATCCCAACTTGGCTCTCCAGATTCCAGCATGCCATTCCACAATCAACAATTTCCAAATTAAAAAAAGAAATCTGTACATTCCACAAATAAACTGTGGAATTTAAATATTACGTATATTCGTACATTACACTACATGAAAATACAATCTCTTTCTCATTGAATTTCTGAACAGGCAGAGCTAGAATCTGTTTTACCAGTTGAAGCAGTCTCATTAAAATATGTCCTAATCTGTTCCGCTGTGTGTGACTGCAGGCTGGGTGGGGTAGGATGTGGTGGCAAGGGCAGTGCTGGGCGAGCAAGTAGAGGAAGCAGGAGGGGATGGGGTTGAGGAAAAAGGATGGACACACAGGGACAGTAAAAGGGGGCTTTTGTATGTGTTTGTTTTTTGTGTATTTGAGTGTTTGTCTGTCTATTCCTGTGCCTGTGAGAAGCGGAAATGAGAAGAGAAGGATTAGCATTCAGTGCCTGTTCTCCATCAGCCTCCTTCCGTTCAGCCAAGAGTTTCTCTGCCAGCTGCTCCTTGAGTCCGCGGGACAGCCCTTCCCACTCTGAGCGGGTAGGAAGACAATGCCAAACATCCGGGAGAAATAAAACCACTGTCTCCACATGTGCGGGAACTGTTCGCCCTTTGTGAGTCTCCTCAGGGCGGTGATAACGAATCTCTGCAAAACGATACCTGTCGCAAAGGAAGAAGTGCATTGGAAAGAAACATTCTGTCAGACATCACAAGGCCTAACCCCAATACACTTCCATACACACAGCTCCAATCCCACTGTCCCACTTTGTGGTAAATCACCCCAGAATAGGACATGAAAATACGCCTGCAGATCTCCAAAGTAGGTTCTCACGATGAACAGCAGCCATGTTTTGGGAAAACTGACAGACAGAATAAACAAAAACGAACAACAAATCTGACATTTTTCACCTGCCCTCCTGCCAGACCCCTCCCCATAGAAACTGAGAGTCTGAACTGGATGCTTGTGAGGGATAGCTTATAAATCACAAGGTTGTGAGAGGAAGACATATTCAAAAGACACAGTGAAAGCAAGTTAAATATATAAGATATTTAACATGTCAAATGTCATAAAACAGAATGTAATGGTGGCGACTCCTCCTCTGGCTCTGCTTTTCTAGCAACAGATTAGGTGCATTCAACCACAGAGAGGCATGACTGTTACACACATTAGCAAAAAGAACATTGCAAAGTAAAGGTAAAAGAGCAAAAAATAAATTACAGTTAAGTAAACAAATAAGCCCCTGACATGTCAGAGATTTGTCAAAACCATGCAGTGAGTCACAGACTGCTGATGATTTTAGTTAGCGGTTTTAGCACTGCTCAGGACTAGTACTGACAAATGCACACAATGTAAAAATGAGACAAATTAGAATGACTTTGCAAAAGATCTGTACTTACCACTGGGTACACAAACTCAGATCAATGCCTGTCAGAGCCTTACAACAACGTATTGCTGTTTTTATAAGGACAGATGCATCGTTCTCTGGGTCAGCTCCATCCAGGGATGGAGACCAGTGGCCACCAATCGCCATGGCCTCATCTTTGCCCCTCATCCCAACCAAGAACTGAAAAGAAATGTTGACAAAAATGCTTTTATTAAAAATAATAATAAAATCATTCACATACATGAAAGTACTTAAAGGAAAAGTATTCAAGTGAAATCAGAACATAAACCAATCAAACTCCCTCTAAATACTAAACACAAATAAACCCAGCATCACTTCATGGAAAACAGAATAGGCATTTAACTTAGGAAGAAGCAGAAAAAACTGGTTAAAAAAAAAGCAGTAACTGGACCACTTAATGCACAGGTGTCAATCTCAAGGCCCAGGGGACAAATCCGGCTTGCTGAGTCATTTTATGTGTCCCGCAAGACCTTTCAATAAACATGACTATCGTACATTGCACCGACCATTACCATGAAACCTAATTTATCATTGTTCCACAAGGGGGCAGCAGCCTATTTCAGGTAAACAGCTTGTCATGCATGACTCAAGAAAGATTGCATGCTAGCTTGTCGCTGTTAAGTGCTGTCAAAAAATACATGTGAATAAAGGAAAAGAGAACAAATTCTGAAACGAATCCTTTTACCATGCAGACTTCACGGTTGCCTTTTAAAAACAGACGTTCAATAATTATTCGGCCCTCGATAAGCAAATTTAGCGATGTGGCCCTCAGTGAAAATGAGTTTAACACCCTTGACTTAATGGAAGATTTGCTTCTTTGCTGAAGCTGGGTTTTTTTTCTTTTTCTTTTCATTCTGCAGTACTGACATGCCTGAGCTAGTTACTGGTACCATCTTCTAAGCCGTCAGTCATTCAGAGTAAATTTACCTTAATGAGTCGGGCTGGGTGCTGGAAAGCATCCCTCAGCTCTTGTGGATCATCAGCCAAGGCACATGACTTGTGATACAGTTCATCAAGACTCGGATTTGCAAGCAGCATCACCTACAACACAAACAGATTTTAAGTAGCATTCCCTCAAAAACAAAATACACTGGAAACATGGGGTGGGGTGTTGAGGAACAAGGAGTCCTCATACCTTAGCACTGTAGGTATGATTGGCATCAGAAGGGTCCAGCACAGCCGTGTTCTTCACTAAAGAGTCTACTTCTTTATGCATGATATGGAAGTTACAGTAGTTTCCAAAGGTAAATGGTCGTGTTAAAGGGAAGGCATCCACCCAGGTGAATACAGCATCAAAGAAATCACTTGGGATGTAAAGACTTTGATATCTCCGTCTGAGCTCCATCATGTCACAGTTATACCTGTGGAGTGAGCGCACAAACACACACATACAATTATAACATGAATACGCACTTCACATGCATGTTAAACAGCTATGAAACAAGATTTACCCATCCAAGGAGAACTTGGAGAACTGTACAGTATATCGAGGTACAACTCTGCGGGGACGTCTAGGAGAACGTTCTCGACGGGGTGACCGGTCCCTTGAGCGCTTGCGTGCTGGCGAACGCTCTCTGGATCGCCTCCTCTCTCTGTCTCTCTCACGGCTGCATGCAAATAATCTTTGATTACCTACACAGAAACTTCAGGAACCCAAGTGCAGTATCAAACTGGAACCTGAAGTAGTGAGGATGCAACACTGAGCCACAAAATAACAAAACTTCATAGAATTTAATGAATCTCCCAAAATATGCGGTATTACATTTAAACCCTATGTAATACTATTAATTAAAGCACACAAGTTCTTGTCCACGAGGACGTTTTTTAACATCACAAACTCTAGGAACACTAGTGCCATCTTTTACCACTTCTTGTTTACCTTGAGTAAAAATGACCTTTTACACCTTTTGGGCAGTATAGAAATTCATATGTATGGTAAGATAAGTGACATTTTTTTAGTTATCCTGCTAAAACTGTGTGTATATTAAGCAATTATTGAATGAGGCAAAATATGCTATAGGGAATTATTTGGTCGAGGGGTTGGTAACACCCTCCAAACCCGAACAAATCACCATATCATACCAAAGTCGAATTCTATAATTGCTTGATTATTCATTTAAAATCTGTGGACAGACATAATACTATGCTGTGCATGCCAATTAAGCAATAGTTATTCAACTTATCTGATGGCAATGGTGCAATAGTTTAGTTATCCCATGAAAATGATGCAATATCAAGAATTATTTGATGGCTTTCCACCAATCAGGAAAAAAAGGAAAAAAAATGTTGTACTTCCTGCAAAGGTTCAGATGAGCAACAGATGAGATAGAATGACAGTTAAAAGTTTCATTAATAATCGAAACAACTAAAATAGTGACCTTCTGTCTTCTTTCCGCAGAATGAGTTCAGGCCTATCACTACGGCTGGGAAATCGAGGAGAGGGGTCTATGCGTCTCACAGGCTGAGGCTGAGGCATCATTCGCACTGGAGGCTGAAGTAACCCCCCAGAAAAGACTGAATCTACAAGACAGGCAGAAGCAACAGCTAAAACAGAGAGATTAAAAGTAGTAATACCATCTCTCAGAACCTGTTGGGAAGCTAGTTCACATAACCCCACCTTTTTGAGGTGGCTGTGGAAGGAGAGGTTGGGGAGGATTCTGGAGCAACGGAGCGAGAGATGCTGCTGAAAGTTGAGCCTGAAGCAGCGAGGGAGGGGGTCCCTGTGCTGGCATGCTGAATGTGGTGGGTGGAGGTAGAGACTGGATCATGGAAGGTCCCGGCTTCATCATGTTGGGTGCAGGAGGCTGGTTCTAAAACATGTAAGACACATGAGTTACAATCAACTAAGGCAGCGAACTACAGTAACCAGTTTGGGACTAGCCTGTTGACACTTGGTGCTGGACATGTGGATATGGGTGCAAGGTATCCTTTTTTTAAAAGCGATTTACAGCAGTGCAAAAAGAAAACTGACTCACTTCCAGCATGTGAATATGAGTGACCCATTATGAAGGATATATCCTGAGGAAAAGATTTGTTAAAACATCAAGTACCCTCTGATAAGAAGCATAGATGATATTTAAACTTAATGGCCAAACAAACAGCCCCCCTTCTGTGCTCTTTCATAAGCTCCACCCCAAAACTCATACATGCATTAACAAAGCAATGACCACCACCTCCAATCTTGGGGCAGCCGTAGCTTAATGGTTAGAGACGCAGCTTTAGGACTGAAAGGTCACTGGTTCGATTTCCGTACCACAGTAAAAATGTGTAGTGGTTGGGGAGTGAGCCATTGAGCAAGACACCAAACCCCCAACTACTCTCTAGAAGCCCCAATGTGCGTGGTAGCCACCTGCTCCGTGTGTGTGTGTGTGTGTTATGCTCACTTTGGATGGGTTAAACACAGAGGCAATAAGTTCCCTTGCAGGATTAATACAGTATAGCAAAATCCAACAAAAAAATGTAAAAAGAAAAAATCAAATCTTTCTTCCACCCAATCAGCATCAAGGAGCATTTGAGTTGTGCACAGGCACAAACATCCACCAGTGGTGATTGAGTACGTGCCTTGGTGCCACACAACAGTAGTCCAACCAGTCTACAGAAGGAAGGCTGCAGACAAAGCCTTCTTTTCTAGCACGCATATACACTGTCCAGCCAAAAAAAAAGTTGCACACACGTATATGCCGTTGTTCCAGCTTTAGCCTTAGCCATGTAATTGTCATGCCATTGTTTCAACAAACTTAAGCAACATAATATTTATTTCCAGCCAGTGTTGGGTTCATTTTTCACCAATGTCTTGAACTGATGAGGGAAAAACTGAACCACTCCATAAAGTTTTCTCCAGCACATCATGAAATCTTTCAATAGGGTTAAGGTCAGGACTCTGTGGTGCCAATACATATGTGAAAATGATTTGCTGATGCTCCCTGATCCACTCTTTCATTATTTGAGTCCCCATTTTATATCCGTGCCATCAGGAAAGAAAAAAAAAGTCCATTCATGTTATAACATTAATGTTGCTGAGCCTCGACCAACAATGCCATGGAAATTACATGCTGTGATCAACACTTAATGCTCTCCATGAAAATATTATAGTGTGTGACTTTTTTGGCCAGGCAAAAAAGAATGGGCATTGGACAGTCAGGAGATTTTCAGTGAACTTGACAAAAAGTGTATTGGTTGGTTCATGAGTGCACCTTTAATAACAAAGTAGGGATTTTTTTTGCCACTGTTTAAAAGCAGAAATCAATGATTGATAAAATACAAGCATTCATAACCATTCAGGCCCAGAGATAATATATACACCTGAAAAATAAAAATTCCAGGTAAATTACCTATATTGTCTCCTGGGGAAGAATAAAAAAAGAGACCATGTTGAACTGGTTAGAACTAGGAGGTGCTTGGTAGTTATTTAGTAACTCAGAAGAGTACAGATATCAGCTGGTCTACGCAGTAAAAATTTGAAAACCCCCAATTAATACAAACAAAGAAATTCCTTTAAGGCCTGATTTCCAAAGTGCAGTTTGGTATAAGGAGAGGCTGAGCCTTGAGAAAGAAAAAGGTATTAAAACTGACATTTAACACACAAGCATACAGCTGTAAACCAGAGCAGATGCAGTAAGATTTTAGCCACAGCTCATCTTTGGTGAAAAGGAAGAGTAGCAAAGAAATGTGACTAACACCTGTTTGTGCGATGGGGAAAAAGAAGCAGTGTTTCAGTTCAGTCATGCCATGGATGACCTGCAGTTAATAAACAATGAGGCTGCGCATCTCATTTGACTTGGGAGCTCAGGCAAAGCAAACACCATCAAAATTAAAGTAGCAGCCCGCAAGCTTTCCTACCATGTTAAAATTGCAAGCAGTTTAAATTCAGAAAGCTAAACTATGGTTTGTATTAAGAACATTAAATGTTTGTAAAAAGTCAGTACTTGAAATTCATTACTCTTCAGTTGTTCCTTTATTCCGGTCAGGGTCTCAGTGGATCGTAATCCAGAAGAACTGGGCATGAAACAGGACTAAGAGACCTGCTATGGGTTTGTTTTTTCACCTGCTGCTCATAATCATAGCCATGACTTTTCACTGAATGTGTATTACTCAATCAGCATTATAAAATGTTATAAAGTCCCTTAATCTGTCATCCAGTAGTTAGAAGCCAAACATTTATAATTTTAGCCATCAGTAGCTGTGTTGTACATAACTAGACAACTTGTCACAAATGTCAAAGTAGACCGAGATTTGCACTGCTGATTAAAAGTACGGCAAAAGATATGAATTTCTTTTACAAGTTAAAAACTAATAACGATCATAATTTCAACATGGCATGAATGCACTATTAGGACAAGAGGATGAGAGAGAACGCTTCAAAAGACAAAAGTTACATTTTGTCTTGAATCCACCGCTGTGTGTATGTCAGTGTAGCGTTGTACCCCTGCGTCAGAGTAAAAGCTGGACAGCTGTGGGGAAACTTGAGGTAAGGCCTGGGCCGCCTGGTGCTATATGGAGATTAAAAGCACACAGTAATCAGCAATACTGCAATTACATCCTAAGAAAGCAACACAGAATCAGTTACCTTGTTGGAAATTCAGATTTTTGTTGAAGGATCAGAAACCAGTTTGGTTTCGCTCACCGTTTGATTGGGTAACTGAGGTAAAGTCTGGATGCGCTGGGCATTCCATTTGAAGGGCATGTTGGGATTATAGACGGCCTCTACCAAAACACGGTCACCCACTTGGGGTGTTTTTCCCTTAACAGCGCTGGAGACACAAAAACATGCACCGATCATCATTCCTTAAATTAATGGTCATTTATGCAATATTTAATATACATATAAAGCAAACACAGTTGCATTGTCACTTTTTACCTTAGCTGGAAGAACACATCCTCATCCACAAACCCGAATGTATCGTGCAGCTTGTTGACAACCCCTGTGAAGACACGCTGTTTTTGCGGCTGAGTCTGCTGCTGATGGCTGGAGCGAGGGGTCGGGTACGATACTGTGATCTGTGCTGTCTGTTGCGGGTTTGACAAACTCATGCTGGTCGGCAAAGCAACAGGGGGCTGGGGAGCAAAAACCAGATCTCTCAACTGATAAAAACCCAGGCAGATATCATATTTATGTTTGGTTCCTGATTCATTAGAAAGGCAGATCAAATACCATAGCAAGTATTTCAGAACAGTGCTGCCTGACAACCTTAAAACCACACAAATAAAACCTTGAAAATACAAAACATGGCTGAAATATTAGAATAACATCATAGTTAAAACACAATTTCAGCCAAAAGATTACAAATACACAGGCTAAATTCATTAAAAAGCAGCCTGCCAGCTTGCTCACGTTCATTTGTACATTCCCATTAATGGTGTGTCTGGTGAAATTGGCTTCCCCTCTTCCTTCGATAAAATCTGCTGATGATGTGACCAAATGTTATGTAGTATTTGCTTCAAACTAATACCATTGGGAAAAATCAGCCGTTCCATTGGGAAAAATTAGCTTTATTTTGAAGGTTAAGCAAGATGCCTTTGAATATGTATGGGGACCATTTATGGACTTCATTTAAAAATATGGATACATCTGAAGAGAACAATGATAACAGTGTACACAAATATAGGAGCAGATATGTCAGAAAGTAAACCTGGGAGGGAAGTGTTTGTTGTTTCTTTGTATTTAATTTCTGTTTATTTTACTTATTATCACTGTGTACATACATATATATATATATATATATACATACACACACACACACACACACATATATA
>JAOUQZ010000039.1:12295638-12329615 GCA_028564935.1 Neosilurus hyrtlii
TATATATATATGGACTCTCTCACTGTGTCTAGTATCAACACTTAGTTTGGATTTCCTGCTATCCAATTATTATCTGAAGTAAAACTACATAATTCCCAAAATAAAGCAAAAGAAGACAAAATCCTTTTTTTAAACCCCTTCGCTGTTAACAAGCCGGTCACGGTCACGTAAGCATTTCCCCTTTTTTTGTGTCACATCGCGGTGCAGATTTCTCAAACTTAACGATGATGAAGGATATGTGTGTTTCTGTGTCTAAGTTCAGAATCCTGTTTCAAGGATGGATTTGATTCAGCCAACACGCCTTTCTAATCGGTCATGAAAAATGAAACAGTGCTTTCACTTTTGGCAGGATGAAACATATGACTATGCTGAGAACGTTCTGAATTAAATATATTCATGAACCTTTAAATAAAATAAAGATTTTAAAGAGTTAAATATTTCTTTCCAAATGTCTCATTGACAGGTTTTACAGTAATGTATGCATGACTAGAATAATTTATTTTACACTAGAGTGTTTTTCTCCGTTGTGTTTATCCTTCCACGGTGCTTATAGTCCGAACTGTATTTCTGGTTTGGTGCTGGAGGGTCACATATTGGTTTCTTCATTTATAAAAGTGTGTGTCGGTTCAGCATCAGATCCAGAGAGATCTTTATTCCTGAACATCCCTCTCACGGAACATTTTCATGAACTCAAGTCGACATTATCTACAGACTGAAGCTTGGATCAAACCAATAAAAACACCTCGAGGACAGCAATAATCCCAAAGTTGAAGGAGTGATGATGTTTCCTCTAAAAGCTCAGACCTCCAGACTAAAGCATCCTGGACTCGTGGTTTACTCAAGCAATGCGATCAAACCTTGTAACTCACAGCCGGACATTTCCAGATAAGACACATCGGCATGTTATGAGACTTCGTGTCATTATTACACTACAGAAGATGTTCCTTTAGTTTTGGATCGTCACTGATGGACCAGACAGTCGAAATGTTCAGCTGCTGAAATATCGCGAGGTCATCTTCAGCTCGCGCAGCCGTGCGAGACCGTTAGCCACCGAGCTAACGCTTCGAAACAAACATAAACATGCCGGTAGTTAAAGTTTAAATCCATTAATTAGTGAATCAGTTCGGTTAAAGACGCAGTATGGACGACATTGGAGATGACACGTGCTGAGGAAACTTTATATTTCACCACAAACAACAGTCCCATCATGAGGCCATGAAGCTAGAACTAGCTAGCCAGCCTGCGCCTCTTTCAGCATTTGTGCTAAGCTAAAATGGGACTCAGTGTTTTGAGCTACATAGCTAGCATCAAACGAGCTATTTAACGGCTACAATAACAGCAGCAGCGCCCGTACTGTCCAGCGGCTTCAAATAAAACACCGACAATTCAGTGAACACTAGCAGCAAACGGTTATATGTGTTTTTTCCCAGAAGCAGACATGTTTCTCTACTCACACCGTGGTTAGAAGTGAGAGTTCAGCGAGCCTGCAGCAGCTCCCTGACCGAGCCTCGGTTGGCCCTGGGCTGCGGGACTCTCTGTTAAGCTGCTCGTTAACTAAAGACCAGTGATTAGCATGCTTAGTTAGCTCAGGGCTGTTTGCAAGAATTCTTCACAAATCAACAAATAAATCATTTCTGCTCCCCAGTCTTATCGTGTCATAAGCACCGCAAAGATTGCATAAAATTTCCCACAGTGTATTTAAAGCGACCACTTACCGCTGATAGTGCACAGAGACAGCGCCTGTGAGAAAATTCTATGCGCATGCGCACCGCTCAGATGACGTCATACAACTTTCAACCATGCCACCACACGAATGATGCTTCAGTACAGTAACTAACACACACACACACACACACACACACACACTATATATATTTTTTATAAAATGAATGAATTAATATATATATAAAATATAATAAATATTTATTTTTTGAAAATTCAAAAACATTTATTTGTTTGTTTGTTTGTTTATTTACATATATTACATATATTCATTCATTCATTTTCTAAGCTGCTTAATACTAATTAGGGTCACAGGGAGGCTGGCGCCCATCTCTGACTCTGGGCAGTGGGGGGGTGTACCACACAACCATTCACACTCACACCTTGGGGCGATTTGGAACAGCCAATTAGCCTACTGTGCATGTTTTTGGACTATTGGAGGAAACCAGAGTACACGGAGGAAACCCACACAAGCACAGGGAGAACATGCAAACTCCACACAGAATATTTATATATTTACTTGTTTGTTTGTTTGTTTATTTATTTATTCCCGGAGCACACCCCACAACATAGCCAATGGGACACAGTCGAAATCCTTCTCCAAGTACAGAAAGCACATGTGGACAGGTTGGGAAAACTCCCATGGCCCCCTCCAGGATCCTGTAGAGTGTGTAGAGCGAAAACCATTTTGTTCCTCCTGAATCTGAGGTTCAACCATCCAGGCTTGTGCAAAATTCCAAATTTGGAATTTCAACTCTGTTCACTTGAAGAATTGGAATTTGAATTGAATTGGCCTTACCCCACAGCACGTAGAAATGGAATTTGAATTGGAATTACAGGAAGTGGAATTAAATTCACTGCAATTCAGAGAAATCCCTTATAGCAAAGTAACAGGAAAAATGTGTCATGTTTAACAAAGGATTTGGTTTAAATACTTTACAAACACTAAAACATAAATATCTAAATATATATAGATATAAATAAATACATATATTTGAATATCTCATTTAAGAGTATGCAAGCCACAAGAAGTAGGTTACAGCATCATTGTGTTGAATACTTCTCACATGTACAAAACAAGCATTTGTTTAGAATGTATTGCATAACAACCCTGCTGATACACCATATACATTATTTAGTACATAATACACTTAAATAAATGATAACAGCACATCCTGATTTGTCCATTATCTCTGGATTAAAAATCATTATTCCAAGTGAATAATGCTTAAATGATGGACACTCACAGTTTGTCCTGGTCACCTAGAGCGAAGAAAAATAAGCCATAAAAATATAGTTTTACTTTTTTCGTCTTGTGCTTCAGTGTAGTGACCAGTTATCTTAGAAGTTAGTCTCGCCCCTAGCCATATACAACGGCTTCTTCCCCAATGCCTGTTTTGTGGAGCAGGCCAATAACGTTGTGTAGGAATATAGAATGACATAAGAATGGTGGAAGATGTTTGCAGGTGGAATATGTCCTTTTTAGAAGACAACCGCAAGATCAGTGTCTGTAAGATGATGACAGGGGTTTGTGTTGGTAGACAGCATTGGATGGTAGTCTGTAAGATGACTTTGAAGTAAAGAAGAGGCGAGAGTGAGAAGTAAACCCAAGATCAGATGGTGAAAGCTAAAGGAGGAAGATTGCTGTGTGAAATTCAGGGAGGAGGTAAAACATGCACTGGGTAGCAGAAAGAAGATGCTGAATGACTGGACACCTTCAGCAGATATGGTGATTAAGAAAGCTAGGAAGGTACTGGGGTGACATCTGTCTGGCTATCTGACTATTATGACTAGCAAGGCAGAGAGATTAAGCAAAAGATGGAAAAGAGATAATGCAAGTCAGAGTAATAAAGGATGCACATGGTAATGCGCTGACAAGTGAGGAGAGTATATTGGGAAGATGAAATGAAAAACTTGAGAAGCTAATAATTGAAGAAAATGAGAGAGTAATGGCTGCGATGGCCTGGCGAGCTGTCCAGGGTGTACCCCGCCCTCGCCCAGAGTCGGCTGAGATGGGCGCCAGCCTCCTCGCGACCCTAATTAGGAATAAGCGGTTCAGAAGATGAATGAATGAATGAGAGAGTAATGGTTGAAGGATGTGAAGAAAATGATCTAGTAAGTATGAGGGATTAGTAAGGATGAAGTGAGAGCAGCTATGAAGAAGATGAGGAGTGGAAAGGCAGCTGGACTTGGAGAAACCATACAGCATGGTGCAAAAGATTGGAGCTGTGGTACTGTATGAGGAAGTCATGAGTGGCAGAGGATGTGAGGATGATTTGCTGCGGCAACCCCTAATGGGATTCCACTGTCGGCAACAAGAGACTGGAACGATTGTAGATCTGTTCCTCGGAACAGGCAGATAAAGTTGTGCTTGGAGAAAAAAATGCCAATTTTTTTGAAAATAACAAAATACATTCTTACCAATGAATAATTTATTCCAAATTTTGTTTTTTCTCCCCAGATTTTTGTGGAATAACTCTTGAATGAATGGATGAGCTTGCTGGCTAAATTTAGCCTTTGGCAGAATCAGATTAGAGCACATAGATCTCATCTAACCAAAAATATGTATTCTTTATTATATATTTAAAAAATCTATCAAAATATTGTTCCAATGTGCTTTTCTGTGCTAATTCTTATTTAATTTTTGAATTTGATAAACTGTATTAATCCCGCAAGGGAAATTATTGCCTCTGCATTTAACACTTGATGTTCCCAAAAATTATACGCCTGTGTCTGTGGATGTTGCTGATTTGAACAGACATTCCATCTCAGGGACTGTGCAGCAGCATAATTTTTTAAAACTAAGGAATTATCATTTATTAAATTTTGCATTGTTGCCATTTATATACAGTAAGAAAATAGAATATCCTCAAAAAAGTATAATGTAGGGTACGGTCATATCCAAGAAAAGTAGTACTATCCACATTGGATAAAGTTTTTGTTACCTGTGCCTGCTTTACCAGATATGCTTTGTAGGAGAGAACCTTGAATGGACCAATTTTTTTTTTTTTAATTTCCACCTTAAGTATTCACTCTGATCGAGATCCACACTGTTTGCTGCCCAATCATTGAGTTGATCTGCCTTTTCTAAAGATCGAAAAATAAAACAGAAGTTTCACCATAGCATTATGTTATGAAGTTGTTTGCAAGTTGTGTAAAAATCCATTCACAGATGTATGAGGAGTTGATGATGGCAAACCTCCCAGTGACAAAGACCATGTTTTGCTTTGGGAAACTATAAAAAAAATTAATTAATAATTTACAAAAGGGAGGGCACAATGGTATCATGTAAATAAGATTCTCTAAAAGGTCGTAATGTAATACATGTAAACCATAGATCGTTTTCATTACACTTCACTATTATGTGTCACTTTGTGTTGGTCTGTTACATAAAATGCATTTAAATTTGTGGTTGTAACGTGACAAAAACGTTAAAAGGGGTATGAATACTTGAAAGCCACATTACATTCCATGAAGCCAAAATGTTTAGCTATCAAAGAAATACAGTTTTGTTTCTTATCTGTGATGTGTCCTTTAAATAAGTGAACATTCTCCAAGGGTAGCGAGTCTTTACTTTCCATACCTCCATTTATGCGAATGGAAACTTTTGCATGACCCTGATATCATATCACTTTAAGGATTAGAGTCTCATGAGAAGTTTCATGGAACCCTTTTCTATGGGTGTAGTGTGCATTTCTTGTGATTCAATTCAGTCATCTCCACATTAGGTAGTATTTACTTCACTGTTTGATCATATCATTGTGTAATTTATATAGTACTTTTCAAAACATATCCTTCCCTCTAAAGTGTTTTCTTTCACAAATTCTAAAACTGAAATCAAGTTTTACTAAAAATTTGCTTTTTAAAATAAGTTAATGTCCCTTTACTAAATATTATAAGTCTTAAGCTTGGACTTGCACTCATTCCAAAACTTTAGTACAATACCTTCAGGTCACAATAATTATTTATGCAGTCACATTTTGAAGAAAATATTAACTCTAAATGGTGACCGGGTACTTTCCAAAAGATGGAGGTCCACAATCATTAATCAGGCTAATGCAACAGTTTGATTTTAATGGGTAAAACAACAAACTTCCAATATAATAGTAACAATATATTTAACATTAATCTCCTGTAAAATTCCTCTCAATACCAAACCCTTAACATTTTTTGGTGTATTTTATATAACCTAAAGCAAAGCCAATACTTAAACGCTGCACTCATGTTAATAATGTGGATTATTAAATGCATTTCATTTTATTAATTTATAACAACCATGTTTTCAACAGATACCCAACCTGTGTCCTGAATCCTATCATCTGGCAAAATACATACCCATTTACTCATTTGCCTTCAATAGCAGCTTTACTGTGGTCAGAGTTATGGCATAGCCTGTACCACTGAATGTGAGGTAGTAAGACACCATGGGTTAACACAGCACCATACTTCACCTTTTCAAACAAAATGAGAACATTCACAATTCCACACTGACAGTCACCTAGTTTCGTGATTGAAGCATTGGTTTCATTCGGACGATATTTACAATAGAGCAGAAAAACATTTAAAACACAAACAGGTTTTGAGGCTTGTTAGTTGAGAATTGACTGAAACACAATCCAAGCTACACCAGAATTATATTTGCCTTGTGACATTTAGTAGACAGTTCAGGCACATACATTATTAACAGTTCGATTCATCACTAAAGGATTTAGTCCTATCTAACAGATGGATACCATGGCTAGGCTAAAGTAAATAAGAACTTGCTGTATTACTTTTATATTTTATAATAGACTTATAATACATATTTTATGACCTTTATTTTTAAATTGTGACTATAATAAGTTTTAATGTGTATTATATTATTAAAGACTAGTTTGCTCATTACATATAAATTGCACCAGAAGTGTAAAGGATTAAGTGCACATGCAAAACGTGTGTGCGTATGCGTGAATGTGCGTTTCTATGAGACAGACTGGCATCCCCATTCAGAATTAATTACTGCCTCAAGCCTTGTGTTTCTGTGCCAGTCTGCAGAAGCTCCACTACCATGACCAGTATAAAGTGAAAATAAATTACTATGACTATGCATAATGGTGACTGCTTGGTGGTCTTGGCCTTCTTCTATGGATAGGCTCAAACGTATCAGGCCATCAGAACAGGCTGGTCTCGTAGCTATGAGTCTTTTAATTTGCCCTCTAGTTCTGAAAACACCTTCAAGTTGATTTCATCCACTTCGTCCTGGACCTGAACACATACAGATTGCAGCAGATACAAAGCATACAAATGCATGAGAAGTACAGATACTGTCGTAAAATAGGGTTTTTTTAAAGTTTTTGCAAAAAGAATATCTGTGACCATGTTGTGGCACCAATGATTAGAATTGTGTCCCTCACCTGTTCAACGTAATCCACCTCTGGAATATAAAACTGCAGCATGTTCTGAATGCCGCTCTTCAGAGTGACTGTGGAACTTGGACAGCCTGTGCAAGAGCCAACAAGCTTCAGCTTCACAACACCATCTTCAAATCCCTTAAAAATAATGTCACCACCATCTTCCTGTACGGTAGGCCTGAAAATCATAGAACACATCAAAATGCTTTTCCAGAATCCTTTCCTGCTATCATGTTCTCCATGAGCCACAAAAAGTGAACAGTAGCATTAAAAAATAAACCAAACTGTAGTTTAAAGCAGTTCTAATAGAGAAATAGGATTCCAAACTTTAGAAGTCCCAAAAACCTATTTAGTTTTCTTTTGTATGTTCCCATGTAGTATATACTAAAATGTTTGAGCAATAGCCACCTCAGCTTCCACAAATAATTGTTATATATACAGCATGTATGCCCAAATAAAAGAGAGAAATTTATTTGAAAGGAGGGTAGATTCTAGTCCCTTTGAATTCTGCTTATAACCATTTTTTTATTTATGAACTCAAGGACTTGGATATTCTGTTGTTCAGCAGGTTGAGTTGTCTCCACAAGAGGACACTATTTGCACCTACACCATAGGTATCTTTTCTGCTCTCAACAGAAGGGTGGAAAATGGAGGTGTCATACATCAATAACACTAAGCTGCACAACACACCTGTCGTTATGAAATCACTCTAATGAGGAAAAATACAAATCAATGCTACTGATGTTATAGATGGCAAACCTTCAATATTCAAGGCAAATCATTTTTGGTCCAATTTCCAAACAATTCATAATGAAAGAAAAGTCGGTACTTTTAAAAGAAAAGTCGGTAACATTTTTAAAGAAAAGTCGGTAACATTTTTAAAGAAAAGTCGGTAACATTTAGCTGAGAAAGCAGTACTGGTTTAGTCTACTCATAAGCAGATATGAAATAATTTAAATAGAATTATGACAGTACCAAACAGGTATACACATTATGGTTTATCTTTTAAATTTATATCCCTCCAGTTTTCTTCTTGTCTATTTAGAAATTGACTGTCCTGTAAGGGAGAATATACAGTGAGCTGATCAGGATTAAAGCACAATTCAGTATAGAATTTCCTCAATCACTCTCCCCCAAACCCTGAGGAGGCAGCTGTCATCAATATACTTTTCAAAGTACTTTATCAAGTAAAATACGTTTTATACAATAACGTGAAATATAAGATTATTAAGGCAAATTCTAGATATATTTTTATGCTGTAAAATTGTCCTTTTAAAAGGTATGTTATTTAATCCGCAGAGAAACTTGATAATTGTATGAATCCAGGTCTAGAAAGAAGGAAAATAGAAAATGTAACAGTAAACATAGCAACATACGTCTTAAAACAGGTCTAATAATATTGTATTTGGTTTACTGTTATATGATCTAGTAAAATATTCAAGTTTTTTCATGTGTGAGGGTTATATTTGCAGTATATTTAAATATAAAATATGAATTTAGTAGTTGTAACTTTTTAATCTGCTAGCATTACATTTTAGGACAAATGAATACTGGTTCAATATTTCAGTTATCAGTGTCTTTCATGTCTAATAATCGGGATCAGACCAGACACAAACCCATACTATTCTCTGAGCCTACACAACTGTGCCACTCCCTGTTTTAACCACCACTATCTGAAAAGTGGTACTGGAACATCCAAACCAGATCCACCAGACTTGAGTACAGTTTATACCCACGAGCTGATAAACTTGTTACACCAGTACCATCAATTATACCAGTAGAACTTGCCAAAGCATGTACACACAACAGACGTGATCCTCGAAGCTATACTTCACATATCGTACTATTTTGTTAACCTCACACGTGATCAGTATACCTGTGTAGGTATTCCTAACAAAGTGGATAACAGAGGCCTCATGTGCAAAGACTTGCGTTGAATTCCTACTGAAAAATGGCGTACGCTTAAATCCAGATAGCGTCGTACGCACAAAAAAAATCCAGATGTATGACTCTGTGCGTACACATGAATCCAAGCACATTTCCTTTGAACATCCGAATCAACATGGAATGGAGCACACATGGAGTACCCGACCCCTCCCTGTCCATGCCCACATTTAAATATGCAAATCATATTTAAATGAACCATGCACCCTTTTTGCAGGTTCAGAAAACCCTTACAATATGAGGAAGACGGGGAGGCGTGCAAAAATTTACTGTTTGGCACGCTGTCCTCCGGCAATAACACCAAACGCAGGAGGTCTGAATGGGAGAGAGTGTGAGGCCGTCAATGCTGTGGGGTCGAAAAGGCGAACACACACAGTTAAAAAAGAAGTGGTTAGACTTAAAGGTGGCCGTTAAGCGGAGGACGGCTGCCCACCGCCAAAGTCTGGCACATTCAGGCGGGGGGAGAGGAGAGGAGGACCTCACCCCATGTGAGCAGAGAGTCGCCGCAGTCGTAGGTGACACTCCTCTTTCAGGGGTGGTGGGAGCGCATGTGGGGTCTCTGATCACCCCCAAGCTCACAGCCCTCTAAGATAGAGGTTCATGTGGAAACGTGTGCATTTCCACATTTTTAAATTTGGTTTGGCAAATTTAAACATGCCAGTACAAGGAAGAGGATATCCAAAACTTTGACTCATGTTTAAGTGCAATTTATTTATTTTTTAAAATAGACGTGTGAGACGGAGGGCACGCAGCCACAGACTCGAGGATTCCTCCATCATCCGCGGCGGCTCTGGGTCACAGAAACGGGGGATTCCTGCTGCCTGCCTGACTGGCTGTGTCCTCCCTGCGCTGTGCAATCGGTGGCATAAATGACTCACAAATATCAGTGACTCAATAAATGCATTGGTGAATGGTTGAAATCACCATCGCGCACAGTGCCAGCTTGTAGTTCCCAACCATGCTGTTACTCAGAATGTATGATTTGTGCGTTGAACCAGGAAACCTCGCCACAATGTTAGTTCACTTCATTTGCGCGTCAAATGTGATCTGTACAGTGATCGAATGAAAATGCTTCCTGTTGATAACATGATCCTGCGATGGCGCTTTTGTAGCAATGTGTGTGCAGTCAACAGCGTCAATTACATTATGAAAACCGGCTATCGCTGCAAATTGTGCTTTAATCAACTCTGAGGACTAAAGTTCACATTATAAACAGTTTCCCAGCATCACCTCTAAGTGTCGCCTAATATACCAACAGCTGCAGAAACATGTGTACGCCAGCCATGAAGTTGGCGTGAGACACCGCACATTTCCACGGACATTTCACTCTCGATACATCTGAACTTTTCCGTGGGAAAGTGCATACGCAACGTTTTTGTGCATACGCACCCTTTGTACATGAGGCCCCAGGTGTTCACACACTGCTGTCTGCGAAAGCATCTGACAAAGCACCCGCGCCATTCTATAATAATCTGTACCAGCTCAGTGGCTTCAGTGAATTTCGGACTGCCTGTGTCGGAAAACCAGTGTTGTTTGGTTCTTTTTACACTGCCAACAGTTCCTTAGATACCGTTTAACTCTTTTTACCTTTTGCCGTATCTTGTATTTCTGTGCGAAATACATCTTGCTATGCAAACCAAAATCTAAAATAAAGAGTAAATTGAAATATAAGTTTATGAGTTCATTAAGAAATATACTTATCACTAGTACCAATTTGTTGACACTGGTACCCTCGAAAACTAATTCACAGTTTGAATAACATGCTTTTACTGTTTATCCTTCTTCGTATTTTCTGTGACGGCATTTTGTTGAGCTTCTAGAATTTCAATCTCAGCGAGCGCAAACCTTGAGTGTGTCTCTGCCATTTCCACTGAAGCATTATCCACTCAGAATAATGATTTATGATCCTAAGATAAGAGGACCAATTAGATCACACCGTTCCCATGTAGTATATTCTAATGCACACTGAAACAGAGATTACTGTAAAATAAAGCTTTTTAGGGATGATGAAGATGCCTCCTCTTCCCATCAGGACCCGGATCACTATACATTATGCCACATTATTAGCCCCATTTGAAATTTAAGTTTTCTTTAAATTTTCCCTCCAAGTACTTTTAACAGAGCAAGGAATTTTCAACACAGCATTTCTAAGCTTCCTAGTTTTATTTTGGATGCTTACATTATTTTACTTTGCGCACCGAAACAAGATTATTTCACAAAAAACAAAACCCACTAGGGTCAAAATGATTAGCTGAATGATGCTACTAGTTACTGAATTAGCTGAATGATGCCACTAGTCAGTTGTGAATCTTCTTGGAGGATAACAGCCTGTAGTCATTTCTTGTAGCTTTTAACAAGTCTCAGACAAGTCTCCTGAGGAATCCCAGCCCATTCTTTTTTAATAAATCTCTCAAGCTCCTCCAGATTTGACTGTCTTCTTGCATGGAGACCTGTATCCATCCATTTTCTCTACTGTTTAACCATCACAGTCTCAGGGAAGCTGGAGCCAATCCCAGCTGAATTTGGGTTAGAGGTGGGGTACACTCCGAACACTGAAAACCCTGAAGCATGACCAATCTATTGCAGGGTTAAGACAATCACAAACATTTACCCACACTCATATTCACAACTAATGGTAACTCAAAGTTAAACTAAGGTGCATGTTTTTGGGCTACAGAGACAATTTGGGAACGACACCTGAACATGTGCACAAAAGTCTTGATATGCGCAATTATTCACATGCCTTACCTGATTCGAGTGTCTAGAAGCTCTTTAATCATTGAGACAACCTCATCCTCCTCTTCAGACACATCTACCAAAACCAGCAAACAAACCAATAAAAATACCTCAGGATGTCACAGATGTAAATTTTATTTACATAAGTACTGACATGTAATAACTGAAGCATAACTGCTGAAGCACTAAAGCAACAAGACCAATGCGACCCGCAGTCTTCCTTACCAAAATCTATATTCTGTACAAGGCTAAAATGATAAAGGTCCTTACAAATTAAGGTTAAATGTATGATTCTTTTGACTTTTAGCTTCTGGATCAATTCAACTTGAGCCTGTCTGACAGGGAACAAAACCAAATTGCTCTGAATGATAGTGATTCAAGATGGCTGCCATCATAGCGCCATTTATCTACACGGTGAGGTTTTTGATCATACTGTATCTTTAACCTTAAATCATGTCTGTGTGACTATTACATGATGAGCCAAGCATGTTAAGATCTCTGCATTTGTTTTTACTTTAAAATTTTTTTTTTTTAAATAGGTGTCAAAGACATCAGAAAAAAAATAATGTCTTGACTGACTGATTCACTCTATTTGGACTAATCCATCATGTTGTTCTGGCATTATTTCTTTTGACAGACCTGTTTTACTAATCTCTTCAGTACTTTACTTACTATTCTCTGGAAGTGTTACTCTTGTTGTTACAGGTTCTCCACTTTCAAAGAACTCTGCAATGATTTCAATCGCATTCTTTTTAACGTCTGCCCACTCAGCATCATCCATCTAGGATCAGGAGTGATACAGCCATTAACTTTCATTGATAATTGCTGTTTCCCAAAAATCTACATAAATGCAATTAACATACGTGTGTGTTTGATACCTTTGTAAGTGTGATGAAATCAGGACCAAAAAACACACTTTTCACCCCTTCAACCTGAAAAAGTTTCCTGAAAAACCAACAAATAGAGTTTTATATTAAGAGGTATGTACCTAAACTGTGTGCCATACAACCAGTTTAAGGAAGAAGGAGGAGAACAAAAAGAACAAGGCCAAATGGAGCAGGCATAACATGACGCAATAAACACAGATAAGCGGCCCTTCACTCATGTTTATGTTGGCTATGTTCACTGTCTGACTCTAATTTCACAGCTACCCAGTAAAATTGAGAAGTATGTTAAAAAAAAGTCTTTGAAATTATTTAATTATATTTATTACATATTTTTTTTTATTTTGCAGGGAATGCAGATATTTTATTGATCAGCCTAACAAAGAATCACAAATTAATTAAAGATATTACCTGGCTAAAGAAGAACACTCTGCAGAACCTGAAGTTGGGAAATCTAAAGTTCCTGTTCCAAGCACAGGCCTCCCAGGAAGGAACTTTATGCTCCTCGGGTTTGGTGTGTCTTCTGTGAAAACTGACAGCCATCGTACTGGAAAACACCAGGGTACTAGAGCAACATTGTTGTTATACTTCAGAACCACGTTAATCTATTTCAACAACCAATTTAGGCAATTAAAAAAATAAAATATGTAATGTGATCTGGCATCATCATGGCACTGATTACCAAATTTCAGTTACAAGACATATAAAGATAGATATGGTATTTAATATTAAAGTTATAGTGGCTTAAAACAGCTCACCTGAGAATGTTTTGTTCTGTGACTGTTGAAGTATACTGTGTTTTTGGACTGACCACAGGGAGCGGCACAGATTTCCATTTTTCACTAAAAACCTATGGAGATTATTCATTGGCTATCATTGGCTCATCCAAACAAGGTAACCATTCAGAAATTATTCGTAAAATGTCATCCCTATTGTCAGCATATATGTGTGTATGTATACAAACACAAATACCGTATGTACTTTTTTAAACAGCTGTTTAACCATTTGTATACTGTCATGACGTTTTATTTTTTACAGGTATTTTAAAAAAAATTCGAGCACTAAGAACAGTGTTAAACAGTGATAAACATAATAAATAAATGTAAAAAAAAAAAAAAATTGGGAAAAAAAAAGAAAACCCTGTAAACCCACTTGTGGCCCACCCTGCAGGGCAAAGTGGTTAGCACTTTTACCTAACAACAAGAATGCCTGGGTTCGATTTCCCAGCTGAGGCGTTTCTGTGTAGAGTTTGCATGTTCTCCGCGTGCTTTCGTGGGTTTCATCCGGGTACTCCAGTTTCCTTCCACAGTCCAAAAACATGCACAGTAGGCTAACTAGCTGTTCCAAATTGCCCCTAGGTGTGAGTGTGAATGGTTGTGTGTGATGGACCTGCGATGGCCTGGCGAGCTGTCCAGGGTGTACCCTGCCCTCACCCAGAGTCGGCTGAGATGGGTGTCAGCCTCCCCACGACCCTAATTAGGATTAAACGGCTTAGAAAATTAAGGAATGAATAATATATATTCACAAATAATTACGTTAAAGTTTCATGCATGCTTTACCCTATACACTCAGTACCTCATCGATACCTTAACTCCATACTTAAATTGAATAAGCGATTTTCCAAACATCCTGAAGTTCCTTGGGGTTTGATTAATACACGTTTAAGGATGTAAATACATATGATGGTTATTGTGTTTGCATACAGAAAACAAAAACATCCCTTCATTATGAAGATTACATTTCAGACAGTACATTCACATGCAAGGGACAATAAATAAAGAAACAAACAGCAACATACTGTCTATTGTAAAATAACATCGTTCAGGGCTTGTTATTGGTGTTTTATTAAGCGTGGTGCTGTCGCTCCTGTAGCTACTGTGATATCTCAACATCTCGAGTAAACATTAAGTTTGCGTTTAGTGACGTTTATCAAAGAAAACCGTCACCCGAGTCAACAGAAATAAAACAACCGCGAGCTGTTAGTTCAGTTGGTTACTTGTAAAAAAAAAATAATAATAAAATAATAATAATAAATAAACAGTGCTATCGCTTATTAACAAAATTGTGCGTTTGGTTTCTGGAGTTACAAATTCACATGAGCAACAACAAACAAAGCTAGGCTAAGCTAAGCTAGGCTAACTCCTCAATCCTGCTAGTTAACCACGTTTGTCCAATAAACTCCCTGCTATAATTATGACGTTATTCCATACGATAAGCTTATCTTGAAACAGGAGCAAAGAGTATAAACACTTATATAAAAATATTCTGAAGACTTGTTCGTTTCTGTTACATACCTAACTGAAGGCGAGGATTTCTGTAACCGTAAGAGTTTGAGAGCTGCCTTCCTCAAAGACGACGCCATGCCGATTGTTTTGATATTTAGGACCCAACGTTGGTTATCTAACATTTCTCCTGTGAAACAATTAACTTATAAAAGATACCATATTATTGAAAATAACAACAAATAAATTAAAAAAGACACGACTCATTAAAAATTATTGAAATGAAGTCCTTAAATTTCGATAAACAGTGACTGGAAACAATACGTGTTTATCAGGCAGCTGATCAGTCAACTAATTCCGGGGTCCTCGATGAAAGGCCCGGCTGTGTTCCAGTCTGAACGCTTTATAACCTTCATGCGTATATAAAGTAGACTTGTGAACAATTTGTGGGGTGCAAATCAAAACTTGACATCAAAGTCGTAACCCGTCCATCAAATTACACCCATCAATTAACAGTAAAATATAAAACAAGCCTCTAGTGGCTACAGAGGGAACCAGAGTAGGCTGGAAACGCTGATCTAAAAATAACTGGATTAAGCAGTACACCTATCAAGCCGCTCAGAAGGGAAGCCAACCAATCCAGGCCAGCCGCCATATTACTAGTCCCAAAACATTACAACCATGTCTGTCATGTGGGCAGTTTCATAAGCATGATAACTAGAAAAGTGGTCAAGATGGATCTTTTTATAAATACTTAATAAATGATTTATGTAATATTTTACTGTCATGCGTCTTATAAGAAATTTTAAGTGGTAAGACATAATTAACTAATATATATAGACTTATATGTGTGTGTGTGTGTGTATATATATATATGTAATTAAGTGTAAAAATGATACATGTAGTATTTAAATACTTTATTAAATAAATAGATTGTTTAAATATCAGGATATTTTAAAATAATACTATCTAAATATCACATGCATGTTAACCACAATCTAAACGTTTTATATTAACACAGTCACAAAATAATAAATATAAGTACATGTGTGTATAAATTCTACAACTATAATCTATAACTTAAAACACTACTTACACATGGAATGATTTCCTGCATTCTGGTTTCTTTCTGTTTGTACAGTTTAACGCTGCGCACGTAGGCATAAAAAAAACGAAGAAGTTTTTAGGACCACAGCAGGCAATGTTTTGTGTCTAGCAATATGGCTGCACGAGCATGAAGACTGCATGTCCCACTCATCTCACAATCCGTGAAAATGTCATCTACCACTGCATTAACTCCAGAAAAGATTCAGTCACGTGATATCTATTTTTAGCTACGAAGCTCTGATGACTTTAATGGTGTAACTTCATTCCACTAATAAATACAAAACTAGAAAATTTGTGCATTTTTCCTGCACTGCCTGCAGCTTGGTGTAAGTTCACCAGGTGTTCTTGTGGCTGTCAGGCAGCAATGCATGGTAGATGCTGGAAGGGACTGGGAGATGATGTCACAGAGAGAGGTTTGAATCTGAGAAGAGAATGTTTTTGGAAGAGGAGTTATGCAGATGAATGATAACGAGAAAAAGTGATGAGGAGGGATGGTGATGAATAGATGATGTGCCAGAGAAGGGTTTGAATCTGTGAAGAGCATTGATGAAGAGGACTGATGAGGAGTGATAAAGATGAATGATGATGTTGAGGAGAGAACAAGATGGTGATGAAGAGGTGATGTGACAGAGAGGTGTTGGAATACGTCATGTCACAGAGAGGGTCTTTACAGGGGTGGGTTTTTGTCCATTGTTTTCACTCACTGTTTATTTCCCATTCATTCCTATAGATATTTTTTTTGAAGTTTTCATCAACATGGGAACTTAAACCACCACCAGAAGACATCGCACACTATTCCTGATTGAGCTGCTTTGATGTGATTTGCTATGGGTTTGTCAGTGCTGTGGGTTGCATCAATCCATGAAATTTGGTACAGAAGAATAAGGTAGCTGGTTTGATAACCAGCTGGAAATATGTGTGGTGGTGGGGGAGTGAGTTGCACCTTCCCTTCCTCCACCTTCATGGCTGAAGTGCCCTAACCCCCAACTGCTCTTTGGGCACCCCCAATGTGGGTGGCAAGCCCACTGCTCCGAGTGTGTGTGTGTGCTCACTGTTTACGTGTGTGCTCACTTTGAATGGGTTAAATGCAGAGGAAATAATTATAGACTCCTGCAGAAATTTTTTATATTTTTCCTGCAGTTTGGTGTGTGTCCAGGCAGCAATGCACTTTGTGTGGAAGATAATGAAGAATATGAGTGGTAATGAATAGGGACGATGAAGAGGAAGAGGGATGATGAAGAGGACTGTGACTTTTGGTATTAAGGAAATGATGTCTCAGAGAAATTGAAATCTGTGAAGATGCTTTAGCCACACATATCATAATATTATGTATACAGAATAACAGTATGATTGCCTGCAGGCATATATAATGATAAGTAGACTGGATAATAATATATTTCCTGCTACAGCAGGCAAGAATAATTAGCCTTGTACATGAGGCTAAATAACAGACAGACAGACAGACAGACAGATAGATAGATAGATAGATAGATAGATATAGATAGACAGATAGATAGATAGATAGTCAGACAGATAGATATAATAGTCTTCACTAAAATAAATGTTTACTTTCACATGCGAGAAACGAATTTGGCGGCACGGTGGTACATTGGCGACACAACTGCCTCACAGCAAGAAGGTCCTGGGTTTAAATCCTAGGCATATTAAGCTAATTGGCTGTTGCAAATTGCCTCTAGGTATAAGTGTGTGAATGGTGGCGAGTGTGTTGCCCTGCCATGCGTTTGCCTAGAGATAGTGACAGGCCACCCCGTGGCGCTATTAGGATTAAACTGTTCGCCAAATGAGTGAGCAATGAGTAATACACGAATCATCTGCAAAGACACTAAGGACTACAAATTGGAAAACTGGACTTTAAAATGACACTTTATTTAGACACAAGTTTCAAGTTTTTTGATGTACCCTATTTCCTGATCCCTTAAATAGTATTGACCTTTCCCAGGGAAAATTCCAAAGGGTCCTTATTTATTATTTTTTTTACTTGTTTGGCTTGTTGGTTGGTTGTTTTGCTTTAATACCTCACACTGAACCGGTGTTACTTGTCTCACAGTCGTAGATACTTTCGTAAGCCAAACCTGTATGAAGTTCAGTTTTCCACTAGTTTCATACTGGAACTCCAGTTCGGCTGGTTTTGTAAATAGGCAGTGGCAAAATAATTAATCACAGGCTATTGGATTGTGTGTTATTATTATTAATATAAAAACATGAAACCTGCATTAAACTGATTTATACATTTTAATTACAATTTAATAAAACCAAATATAGTGGTCCCACCGCCACATACGCTACTGAGGTATATCCACTGGTTGTTCCTTTAAAAAAAAATATAATGAAACAGTCATAATGAAGCGCCCTTCAAAGTATCTGCGCTTGTCACATCAGTTTGAAAAACAATAAGAGGAGGGTGGAAGCTAAATGAATAAACTGGCTAAGCAAACAGTAAGATAAAGTTGACCAAGCCCAGTGTTGTCTCATTCCTACTCTCTGACAGGAGGATGTGTTGTAAGGAGTGGTTAAAGGAGGTAGAAGGTTTTACATCAGGAAAGTCACTGAAGAATGTAGTTTGGTTGGCAGAAGGCATAACGTCGTGTTCTAGAAGGAACTATCAGTATGATTGTTGAGATACTGACAATAGGAACACGATGAGGCTGGCACAACACTTGACTGGTTAATATTTCTTCTGAAGAGAATTAACCCCAGAATTAGATCTCCTAAATCATTTGGTAGCTCATCTAAAGAGACATGGCCTTCTGGATTATTTTACCCATCAGTCTCTGTGCTGTCTCGTTCTTCGGGTGCTGGACGGTGTAAGTCAAACTGTCTTTCTTATGGAAATTACAGTATAATATGGTATTAATGTAAATACAAACAATAATGTTATCTAGTAATCTGTTCTTTGAGTAAATAACTGATTGTGTTAGAAAGACATGGTTAAGCTTCCCTTAGAAGTACAGAAGTGTTAAGGGAGGGAGGGTGGTAGCTGCCTCCTATAGAAAATGTATATTTTGATTTAGGAAAAACATTGTTCGTATTTGAGTTGTAGACTGTAACCAAATTTTAGAGAACCAAACATCAGTAAATAAAAAAAGAGTTTTGGGTTTTTAAATTATAAAATACATGACACATTACATACTCATAGCCAGTTAGACTTTACAAATAAATTAATTAAATATACTCAAAAATACTATATTATCTTTCTTAGTTAAATTCCTATTATTTATTTTTTTTAAAGTTAGCTGGATTCTCACCTGTCCTGTTTTGTAGCTCTCGGTTTAGCTCTGTGATTTAATTGATTCTTTATTACAGTAGGACTGGAGACAGATATCCCAGTAATTTTTTTCTTCCGTCTAATGTTTTGCTTCTGTGTTTGATTTGGTCTCTATGACTGAGTTCCGGGTTATTTATTAACACTTCACCCAAGCTTGCAATGAGGGCTGGGCTTATTGTAAATAAAGAATGCAATTGTATACTGGCAGAAAATACACATTCTTTATACATAATGGAGTTTAGTCGTGTTTTGTTTGTTGTTTTTTTTGTCATTTTTATACCATGTATTTGTTATTTGCAGGTATGGACTTGCACTAAAATTCCATCACATCTGCTCACTGAGTAACTGGTATGTCCTAATAATTCCATGGTATCATGTTTTTCCATTTCTATCAACTGTAGTTGATAAACCAAGCTTGTGTTTTGTGTCTGTGTAGTGATGTACCATTTCTACAAGGCTAACCTTGCTTCAGTGATTATGGTGCAATAGCTCAGAATCACTGAATCATCACACTGGTCACACTGCTGGTACTTTCGATATAGTTCTTAAGAAATGTAGTTCACTGCGACTGTGAAAACACAAAGACTTGTTGGACTACTAATTAAAAGGAGTGAATGTGAGAATGCTTGATGCCCTGTTTTTCTTTGTCCTTGTACAGAGTGTTTTCAGAGTCATTGTGACCCTGAATTGTTAATCAGCTACAATAAATGTTTCTGTTTTTACTCATCAATACATCTGTTTTCCAGGGACTACAGTGACTCATGTCTTTCAAATACCACGCAAAATTGCTGTACGGGTCTTAATGTACCCACAATAAGGTTAGCCAGACATTACTGTCATAAACATTTCGGAATCCTGCCAGTTGTTACGTCAGTCTTGACACACATTTTTTCTTCCTGCATTTTAGTGGAAGTGGAACCAACTTTCCAGAAAATTCCCTGTTTAGTGCTACAATCAGTGGCTCTTCATTTTTATGTGAGTGTAATAGTAATTATGATACAAGTTAATTCTTCATTTACACTGACAGAGATTAAAATAGGCATCATGTATTGAAAGTATATTTGTGATCCATGACATCAAATCGAGTAATAAGTCTCATTTTGGGCTATATGAGTTATGTATATTTCCATATTCTGGACTCAGTGAGCTTCATTTTAGTACCAAAATCACTTCTCTTATTGCTGGGATATGGCCAATTTTGTGCAGGAAATTTGACTGCTTTGAGGAAAAACAGGTTAGAAAAACCAAGGAACTTAAAGAAAAACCCCACTCTATATTAAAAATATATTATATTATAATATAATATATTATAATATTTATGCAGATTTCTAGTATCAAAACTATGAAAAGGTTGATGTACACAGACACAAAGCTTTTTACCAGACACAGAAAATCTACACATTTTCCAAACTGGTGAATTAATCTAAAACTGACCAAACAAGTTCGAATGGCTCATGCATGGGTGTAATAATTACATTTCTACTGTTCTCTCCAAATAACTTGCACTGATAATGAAGAAGAGTGGGCGTAGACAGAATTTATAAAGGCAAACATGACAAAATTTAGCTCCTGTTACTTTTCATTTTTGGGCTGCAGCCTTTTTCTTTCTCATAGTCCAAAACTATTCCATTGGACTTAATACCAGATTTGATTGTGATGGGCCACATATGTATTAGTATATTAAATAAGAACGTTGATGTACTGCCATCCCATAATGGTATAGATCTGTTTTATGTGTTCCTGGGATATTTTATGTTTGTACTGGGAACTTAAGCACATAAATAAATGATACAATATATTCTCTCTTTTTGTTTAGTTGTTGTTTTCAGTATTTTCCATCATGCACATATCTTGAAGAAGTGCAATGGATATGCCCTGTTCAGCAAGTGGGCCATGGTCTTGGGTTGTATTTCTGGAGTTGGTGCCTTTGTGGCTGGAAATTGCAATGTAAGTACAAATAGGAAGTGATTAAAGTAATATGTACTGGTTTATTGATTGGTCTACTGGTGTATATGCTACTAAAGGTGCATATGCCCATAGAAAACAGAAATAGCTTAATTAACACTAATCTGTGTTTTTAAACATATATTTATTAAATACTACACAGAAAAGGTACAATCTGATTGGTCCACTACCTCTTGATTAAAAATCCTTATTCCAAGTTTGAATGAAAACAACAGACACTCACAGTTTGTCACATGGAGCATCATAATCATGCATTCAAAATAAGCCATAAAAATCTTCATAAGTCTCAGCTGCTTATGAACGCTTCCTCCTCAAGGGCTTTTCCTAAAAGCAGGTAGATACAGTCACATTTGGTGGAAAAATAACCCACCTAATTCTTGAAAGTAAAAAAAGTTCTCAAGATCGAATGCTTTCATTCCAAATTTAGTTGCTTTTTGAGAAATAAGTCTAGAATGAGCAACAGAGACCACTTCACTTGGCTCGGAGCACAGAGCTCACCTGTCTGGGTCTGTTTTTTCTGTTAATGTTCCTGTGGAATATATATTAAAATAGTTACGTGGCTCAGGCTTGCTGGATGTCACTAAAATGAATAGTTTCCTTGTTCCGTCTCAGAACTATTCAATGACAAGCAACGTTGGGGCATAATCCTTCATTTTTATTAATTAATAATAAATCTGAGATATTGCACAGTGTGGACAAAAACTGGTTTGCCATCGTGACTCATCCTAGAAGTTTGACAAAATGATGTCATAATGTAAAAAAAAAAAAAGCAATATGACCTTTAGATTTTTCAAGGTAAAAAAAGGTACTTTTTTGAACTTGAAGTTTCAAAGAAGGCCATAATTGAGCACATGGGACCAATGTCCTACTTAAAAATGTATTAATGTAATAAAGTATAAAAATCTCTTATTATTATTAAGTATAAAAATTTCATTCATTTACATTTCTGGTCATTATAAGAATTCTAGAAATTTTTCCTGAAATTAGCTCAGATTAGGATCAGACTATGTTGTGAGAAATCTACATTCCTGCATGTCCTGTAATTCCAGTCCTGGTGTAATTTACCAGATTCTTACACAATGCAGTTAAAACATTTTCAAGATTAAAGCAGCGAATGCTGAACATTCAATTTTTAAGTATAAAACTAAAAAGTGTGTGTGTGTTACATGTGTTACATGGTAGGGACCTAAATCTGTGTACACAGTCACATTATGGGGACCTGTATTCCATACAAGTCTCTAGAAGGTAAATAATGAAATTTTAAGGTAAAGACATGTCTTCAGGTTAGGGTTAGAGTAAGTCTCTAGGAAATAAATGTAAGTCTATGTATTGTCCACTAAAGTTATGGAAATCAGACTGTGTGTGTGTGTGTGTGTGTGTGTGTGTGTGTGTGTGTGTGTGTGTGTGTGTGTGTGTGTGTGCACGCTGCAGTGCATTAAACAGTAAATACAGCATTCAGAACCTACATATTAATGATCACCAGTTGTATACGACTGCATAGCTAAAATACACGACCAAATCTCTTAAATAGGAATGTAATAATATGACTGTGTCCTTGTTTTGTTTCTCTTCTTGTAGCCCAAAGAGCTGATGTTTCTGCATTACCTAGGGGCTGCTTTGAGCTTTATTTGCATCTGTTTCTACACAGCGCTGCTCACATTTCTGACAAGAAAGTGTATGCTAACTGGACTAGAGTACTTCCTCCATCCAATGCGCATCCTGTTCACCATCATCCAAGCTTCACTGACTACGCTCTGTATCCTGACTATATACGTATAAACAGTAATGCTTATTTGCTACATCTGTCATGCATATACACACACACACACACACACACACACACACATTACATATGTAGCAGTGTTAAGTGCTGGTGTAAAGAAACCAGCTGACTCGATTATTAATTTATTTCTAGGACAGAGAAGACGTGGTATGAAAGTGTAGTTCCATGAACTTGCACGAGTATTGTGAAACTCAATTAATTTCAATTCTATTTGATTTCAAAGGTGCTTTTAACAATGGAAGTTGTCCAAAAAAAAGCTTTATAGAAATACCGCACACAGAATTTTAATGTATAATTTTATCCCTAATGAGCAAACCAGGGACACTAATAGCAAGGCAAAACTCCCTGAGATGACACCAAACTTGCAAGAAAACATGCAAACAAATCCTACAAACTTCCAGCAAACCACATTGTGGTGTATGACAGTGTTAGCAAAAAAATATACTCATCCAGCACATAATTCCCTAGAAACTTGTCACTGTGTGGGTGTAGGATGCGAATGAAATCTGATGCCTATTGGAAATTAATAGAGCCACAGTTACATATGCAGCTAGTGTTGTGTTTCACCACTTTTAAGAGCACACCCAATCACCCCATATCCTGGCCCATGTGTCCCTCTACCCTAATTGAGGTGCAATCACTCACTCACTCATTTTCTGAACCGCTTAATCCTATTAAGGTTGTGGGGAGGCTGGAGTCTATGTCAGTCGACACTGGATGAAGGCGGGGTACACCCTAAATCTGGGTTTACACTGAGGCAAGATAGTCACTGACAGTCAAAAATTTAGTCACAATTATCATGAATCCATCAAGTTCCCTCAAGATCATCACGATTCGATCATATGATCCCCCACACTCATCACAATTCTCCCAAATTGTGGAGATCATGGACATGATGGCTCAGTGTAGACCCAGGTTAAACAGCTAGACAGAGCATTGCAGGGCCAACACACACTCATACAACCATTCACACTTACATTCACACCTACAGGCAATTGGAAACAGCCAATTAGCCTAATGTGCATGTCTTTGGAATGTGGGAGAAAACTGGAGTACCCAGAGGAAACCCATGCAAGCACGGGAAGAACATGCAAACTCCACACAAAAATGCCTGAGCCCGGGAATCAAACCCACGACCTTCTTGATGTGAAGCAGACGTACTAACCACTATACCATCGTGCCACCCAGGTGCAAATCAGCAGGGATCCCATAATCCTATAGATTGGTTGGACAGCTCCAAAAAATGTATTAATGTATTTCTAGAGTTGGACACATTTTAAATCTTGTGCCTAACATATGAAACATGTGCAATGTGCAAACTCAATCTCCTACTGTTCCTTTAAACATTCCTTAACCTCTGCCTGTGTCAGATTGCATCTTCTTTTTTCAAAATGACTTGTACTACAGTCATATCTCTGCCATTTGTGAGTGGGCACTCAGCGTGAACCTGGAGCTCTTTGAACTCAGCTATGCTGTGGAGTTTTATTCCTTCTCTTCTGCAATGCTTTCAGTACTTCTCTCAGAAAGGGATGAAGAGAACACTATCATTTTGTCCTGACGACTGGGATCTTGCCCATTCTTTTAATGCTTTAGTCTATGAAGCAATGATTCTTTGATACTTTTAGGAGCATGTGTTCAAACTGGGAGGTTTAAAGACATTAATAGAGAAGCAAATCTGTAAAGTGGCCTAAGACATTTTTGCGACTCAAGCATGTATGCATTTATTTTGCACGGTTTCAAACCTCAGGCTTGGTTAGGATTTCATACCTGCAGTATTCTGTAAATGTTAAATATATGCAGATTGTACATGGTACACTCGTTCTCAGTAGTATGTCTATATATATATATATATTCACACACACACACCGAAAAGTTTTATAGAAATATAAAATTCATACTATATGTATTAATGGTGGGGATGTAAATTTTGTCATGATTGGATAAAGCATATTTAATGTTTTGATAAACCTAGGTATAATAGTTACATTTGAACAAGGATTAAAAAAAAAAAACCCAACAACAAAAAAAAAAACCCCAAAAAAACAAACAAAAAAACCAAAGCTGACCACATGAACCAAGAATAATTCTTCAGGAAGAAAAGCTTGGCCATACTCATCAGAGCTACTTCTGGAGGTAATAATAAGGCATTTAACTCAAAGAACACCGCACCAACATGCTTACTGGTACCACCTGGTGCACTGCATGAGGACGACATCAGAATTCTTTAACATGAGCTCAAAGTATTAAAAATTGGACAGTTAGGTGTGCAAATATTACAAAGATCCCAAGTTCATGAAAGCTGGCTGTGAAATGGACAAAGCAGGTAAATTCTTCTGGAATGGCTCTCCCAAAGTCCTGACTTCAAATCTACTGATAATATGTGGACTGTGTTTAAATGTTGGGTCCATTCCAGGAAACCCTTTAATTTAACTGAATGCTAAACTTCTAAAGGTCAAACTCACCGAGCGTTATTTAAGCAGATTTTATGCATGCTGTATGTGTATTTTTACCCTGCCTGATTTATAAGAAAGCCAAAATAAATACAACTTGTGGATCAAATTCAGTTTTGTTTTCTATGAAAAATGTGCGATACAACCATCCTGCCCTGGAAAAAGAAGAGTTCAAAGGAAGCAGCAAAACCACAATATTTCCATGATATTCATATCCATGACTAATGTGTCTGATTACTGTGATTATGTGCTTTTGGTTAAGGAGTCGCAAAGTGTATCCTCATCCGTCTGATCACTAAACATGTTGTAATGTGAGTAGATATTTAAAAGTACAAGTGTATCTAGCATATTGATTTTTGTTAATGTAAACACTCTAGTAGCTGGACTGGTTACACTAAGTTGTCTTTAGATATGGTGTGTAAATATGTCCACCACTCTCAGTGTTTCTGGAATAATCTCCAGGTACACTGCAAGCCTTTCCACAATGAAGTACTTACAGAAGATGAATGAATAAATAAAGGAACAATCAACATACAGTGTAACAGTGGCTCTTTTGACAGAACAAGTAAAGCTAAACTGAAATACATTTTTCTACTCAGTGCTTCAGTTGCTAATGTTTGCCACTGTTCAGCCGAGAGCATGGATTCTTTGCGTAATATTGTGAGGTCATTAGGTGTGGTGCAAATGCAAGGTAAAACTCACGCAAGCTGTTTGTGTCATGTTCAGCAGGTTTTACCGTACCGTCATTATGAAACGGAGTCATGAGGAAATGTGTTTGTCATGTTTTATTAGGGCATAAATATTGTGTGTCTCACCAAAACCAACAAATAGCCTCAGGTGACAAAAAAAAAATGAAAAGAAATATATAACATCTTATTATGTAGTTATTTCTCCCTAAAATGGAAACAAACATTTCAAAATGACTGGTGGCACAAACACACGTGTTCACTGACCTTTCGCGAGGCACCAGCTGGCATATATAACGTCATATCCTTGTTGTTGTATAATAGGGCCTAACGTTAGGTTACGTTACCTGAATGACGAGTTTACCCTAATACCATTACTGCTGTCATGACATTAGTAACTATGTGATTAGCGAAATAAAAGAATAAATTAGTAGCCAGGTACTATAATACATACCACATGGGAAAAGGATGGATAGAGCTTGAACCAAAAGACAAGAAAGAAGGTTTGTCATGATCACTGATCCTGAAATGCTAGAACTCCCCCTCGGTTAAAATATTAGCAAACACACACACACATATTTTATATACACATACACTGTATTATATATATATATATATATATATATATATATATATATATATATATATAAAAAATGTAATGAAGCACGCCTGACCATTATGATGGAGTGGGCGTTGTGAACAGTCAGGCTTTAATGGACAAATAAACCATTAACAAAAAAAAAATCCCACTATAGTTTACTTTTCTCGTATTTCTGTGCAGTACTAAAACTGAATGAGTTTTTAAATATGAATCTTATTTAAATACACTTATGATTTCAGAGACTTTAAGTTATTATTAGCTCTACAACAGCAGTACGTTGCTCTGTTCACACTACTGGAGGTCTAACACACTCACCCACTACAATTATTCTTAAAAATATTGTATAAAACATACGGAATATCTTCTTTACAGATAATAAAAACGATTAAATTCTTGTTTAAGTTTGCATTTCTACAGTTTACATGTAGCATTTATGAAATCAAATATGTACTAAACCTCAGGCTCAGTGGAATTTAATGAACAGTGAATGAAATTGGATCATGCAAGTGAACAATGACCCCAATCACACCAGCAAAGCAATCGGCAAAACAAATTTGAATGAACAAAGACAGAAAGAAAGACTGGTTGGGTGAACATGTGTTCACTGACCTTTCACATGTTACGTGTACACTGACCGATGCATACTCAGTCTAACTAGAAGACGAACTTGAACTTCTAATTATCTAATTAGATCCTGGCGTTAGACCTATTGGAAAGTTCCTGTCTATGTAAATGTAATAACTATCATATTACTACTTTACTTGGTACAATTTCCGTATGCTCTCAATTGCAAGTCATTACATATTCATAGAATTGTATATGTTTTTTTAAAGGGTCAGATATTCTCCAAGACAATGTGGGAGACTGATAAAGTCCCACAGAAAGCTCTTCTCTTAGTAAACATGGCATTCAGGTTACACAACTGTTTACCGACTATAAATTAGAAATTTGTGCTTTCTACAGACAGGTGCAATTTCCATTTCCCCCCTTTACTTCCTCTGTCATCTTTATTTACACACATACATTTGAACACAGACTGACAGACGCCATGGTGACTTTTTCTAAGTAGCCAATAATAGGTGGGATTTGCAGTAGAGATTATACAGTGCCTGATTTCACAAGAATGGCAAACTTAAGCTTGAATTAGGAAAAAAAACAACAGAATAACAGGTCCTTTTATATGAGTAATATACCGATGAAACAAAACAGTAAAATTGAACTCATACTGCGATGGTGTTTGTTGTAACATAACCGTTAATACTGTCTGAGAGAAGAGAAAAAGCACACATAATTCTGTTAATGCAAAGCATGTAACCTTTACTTTTTCAAAGAAGGTAATATACATCCTGGAATTACAGATAGATACATTATGAGCAAAATAAATTCACAATGAGTACTGTCTTCATTTTAATTCACCCAAAGCGGTGCAAATTAGATGTTTACAATGCTGATTGAAAGAGGAAAAGGTGAAAAGCACACCTAAAAGCATGGCTGTGTATGTATTTACTGTAGAATTCACTGTAAAAATGTTCTATATTAAGCAGTAGTCCACATTACTAACAACTTCAAAAACAAGGAAGGGAAATAATAATAAGAATAATAATGGAAAACTGGATATAGTTTTTAGCCATCCTCTCACTAAGTAGCTCAACGCCAGTGCGTGCATCATAAATAGATGTGGGCCGAACGCAAGTTGGAAGTAGGTCCACAAGCAAGACTCCACAATTCCAGCGTAGCTGAAACTATAATTAGACTCCGAAATCTTGAATCTGGGAAACAACTGAAGCTCAATAAACAGAACCCTTAATGATATTCTCTCTACAGGCGCCTCTGCACTCATGTCTCATGCCAACCACCTTGAACCAAAGCATGTTAAAATAGTTGGAGCCCATAAAATTTGCCTGAATTAAGTTGTTGGCTCCTTTATAAACGTATGTTCTTAATTTTTTTCTCTCCACCATACCAAGAATCAAGAAGCATGAGAAAAAGAAAAAGTTAAAGGAAAGAACGGCGTCTTTTCGGTCTAAGCCGTAACCTTTTCCGCTAGGGCACTTTTATTAGTTAGCAATGCCTGAATTCTAAAATATCATCTTGCATGATTCACACAGCCTCAGCTGATGCAGTCCCTCTCACAGCTAATACCCATCAGATATTCTTGGTTGATTTTGAATAGAGTACTACAATAATGCACATGTTTAACATTGTTCTATATTTTTCTTTAAAAGGAAGGACACTACAGCAGTTGACAACTTAAACATAATAATGTGATGCAAATTTGTAATTTTATAAACCTACAACTTTGAAAGTCTTCTTCAAACTGAATACATGTTCTTCGTTGTAGAGCCACTTTTGCTAGAAGTGTCATCGTGGGATTGGTATCCAAGAATATTTTTGATGGGGAGATTCAAGCGCTCTTTGTATTGTTGCCTTCATGAAAGAAAGAAATAGAAGTATACATCAACTATTGTACACCAGTCATGGAGAGGAAATCGAACTGAATGGAGAGATCTTTCAACTGGATAAATACAAGCATTCCAGGAAGCATCAAACATACAATTCTATACAAAGTATTATTCAGGTCAGAGGGATTAGTTCCTCCTGAATGTCATAAGTCCTGAATAGACAAGGTCCATGTATACAAAGGCTGAACACAGTTCAGTAAGTACTTGTACTGATGATGCAACAAGTCAGTTTAAATGCAACTACAAAATAATACAACTCACCCTATCGTCATAATCGCTTCCCTATTCTGGCAGTTGCCTGTCCAGATGGATATTTTATCTCCCTTTGGACGAACATTAACTACTGCTCCACAAACATCGTCACTGGCTTCATCAAAAGACTCACCAACTAAACACAACAGCTGTAAAACACATTGATAAAGCAACAAAAACAAGACACAATTATGATGCAGTACTTTTCCTTCAGTTGCAAAATACTTCTAGGGGAGAAAAAAAAAAAAGCAACTCACCGTCTCCATCCAGTAGCGATCGAGGTCATTGTGTCGCTGCTGTTTGTTGAGTGTCATTAACCACCTTCCTCCAAGTTTATTCCTGTCATCCTCCCACATTGGCTTGATCCCATCCTGAAACACAGAGCACACGACAAAGTGTGTTCATTACATTCAGTCATTTCCTGTGAAAATAATCACCCAGATAGATAGATAGATAGATAGACAGATAGACAGACAGAGACAGATAGATAAAAGAGAGACTTTCAGTCATACCTTAAACAAGCAGTAATCACAGCCAAATCCAAGCTTACTGGGTTGCTGTATGTGGTTATATAACCTGTACAATTAAAACAAGAGTTATCTCAGTGTAGACAAGAGTATTTGTGAGTTTTATCATTTCAATACTAAAAAGAACAGCATTACAAAGTAGCACTTACGCCCAGAAATCTTCCACTGTGTCAAACTTTGAAATCAGTCGAAGGTTTTCTGTCCAGCTTTTGCTCTTATCATTTTTAAAATACCAGAGTGCCCATCTGCAGCAAAAAGTGGAAACATAAATACCTAAATTAGTAAAAAAAAATCAAATACAGGAGGGCTATCAGATTGTTACAGAAAAATATACCTATTAAGAATCTTTCTGCAGTAGAAAAATTCAGTGTTGAGAGTATTATTCAGGTACACTGTATCCAGACAAGGCGGCACAGTGGCGTAGTGATTAGCACGTCCACCTCTCAGCAATACCTGGGTTCAAGTCCCTGTCTCGGGTGTTTCTGTGTGGAGTTTGCATGTTCCCCCCATGCTTGTGTGGGTTTCCTCTGGGTACTTCGGTTTCCTCCCACAGTCCAAAAAACATGCACAGTAGGCTAACTGGCTGTTCCAAATCACCCCAAGGTGTGAGTGTGAATGGTTGTGTGAGTGTTGTCTGGGTTCGATTTCTGGGCTCGGGTGTTTCTTTGTGGAGTTTGCATGATCTTGGAAGCTTGCGTAAGTTCCCTCCGGATACTCCGTTTTCCTCCCACACACCAAAGACATGCACAGTAGGCTGTTCCAAATCGTCAATAGCTGTAAGTGTGAATTGTTGTGTGTGTGTTGACTATGTGATGGCCTGGTGAGCTGTGTACCCCACCCTCGCCCAGAGATGGGCACCAGCCTCCCCGCGACCCTAATTATGATTAGGCGGCTTGGAAAATTAATGTATCCAAAAGAAAATGGGATAAAAGGGTTCATTATACAGGGGATCAATAAAATAAAAATCCAATGACTAGTACTAAAGTTTAAAAATACTCCAGAGTGCATTGAGTGTAACGCTCAGGATGGCCCCTCATTGGTGCAGGGCATACAGAAAGGTGAGGAGCATCTAGCAACAAGGCAGATGGCTCTAGAAGCAGACAGCTCACCATGTGCGGTCAGCATTTCCTAATGGCCCACAGGACAGTGACAGACTGTCACAGTAATCTCTTTCACACACCCACACGGAGGTGATGGGGTGCAGCATCATAGCCGAGATAACTGAAAGACTGTGATAAAAGTGATCGCAGAAGGTGGGACCTGCTGTCAGAAAGCACCGCAGCTCATTCAGGCTGCCTTTTAATATCTAGGTTAATCCCCGATTGGATAAATTTTACTGATAAACACAGCGAGTAGGTCTCGGCATGGAGTTCAGTTAGTGTGTTGTAAATTTTGTGGTTAAAAGAAAAGCTGTGTTACCTGTTTTGCAAAGGGTGTTTAATGTACTGTTCAGGACTGACGGGAACCGGTGTGGGACTATCATTCGAGCCCTCTTCACTTTCAAGTCCTCGCTGCATGAACAAGAAAAATAAAAGAAAATGAAGCAACATTAATTTCTCACACAGCTTTAAACTGAAGCACCTGTACAGACATTAACCGATGAACACTTCAAATACCAAACTAAAAAGCAGTGGTGAGGGAAGAGGGGAAATGATGATGTTATACCACAGAGAACCAGTTAGTCTTCGCTGAGACAAACCGATTTCACATTTTAGTCATGTCTGTGTAACTGGACGCAGTGAACAGGTTCAGAAAATCTTGTCAAAATGTCACACACCCTCTACTGGCGGGTCACCACCCAGCTCAGGGTTAGCATGTTAGCGACTGTTACTTCATTCAAAACTACAACATCGTAATACAAAACATTTCTCAAATATATTCTCAGTCCTAGTCTTCCCCGTCCTCGGATTATTAACTGTACTCCTGGATCGTGTGTGAATGCAGGTGTCAGCACTGTGGTGTCCTGGAAAAGAGGGCTAGCAAAAGCTGCAGCCAACACACGTGTCCAACAGCCAGAAATAACAGACAAGCCGGTCAAAACACACACACGGTGCTTTCATTTCAAACTCACACGCACGGTGACAGAGTTATGAACGAATACCACCCAAAATATCCACCATTTGCGCCGTTCTGTCTCTAACTGCCGACAAGAGTAATCGGCAACGTTCCCCAGACCAAGTCCATTTAGACGATAATTAGCTAGCATTAGCTTAGCATCTAGCCCAAGTTGAGACGCAGACCGCGCACCCACCTTCCCACACACACACACATATCAGAACTGCGGGCCCCCTTTAAGGTCACGGGAGTAACAACAACACAGAAGTGCAGAGAAACACCGCCTTTACCTTTTAGCAACACAAACACGAGCTAGCTAAACGCACCCCTTTCTCTCTTACCGGCTCTGAAGTCGCCATCTTGCCTGTAAAATTCTTCTGGCCCTTCGTTACGTCACAGAGCAAGCCGGAAACTACGGCAACTTGGTGAAGTCATGCGAACTCCCACAACGCGTAGTAATAAATGAGTCAGTTCTGCGAGCCCACGCTCAGCACCCACCCAGCAGGTCTCTACCTACCCAGCTCCAACCCCACTGCTGCTCTCATCACACTGTACCCTCTGTGTCCTCATGAAACTTACTAGCTATTGTCACCTTCTGCTGTGTTATTCCATCAGTGTTTCTTTATTTATTTTACAAATAAACACAAGAAAAAACAGACTGATTTTGTGTGTGTGTGTGTGGTGTGTGGTGGTGGTGGTGGTGGGGTTACTGGATTACTATCTCAAGGTTGGGGGTTCAAGCCACACTATCAACAGGTTGTTACTGCTGTCCCCCCAGTGCAGATAACTGGGTTAACAAATGCAGGCCATGTCTCTCACTGTGCATGGTGAGAGGCATGTAAAGGAATCATTGCTGATTTTCCACAAGAGTAGGCTGCATAGCCGTCAGCGTGTTTCTGCCCGGCGATGGCCTGGCAAGCGGTCCATGGTGTACTCTGCCCTCGCCCAGAGTTGGCTGAGATGGGCGCCAGCCTTCCCGCGACCCTAATTAGGATTAAGGTGTTGAGAAAATGAATAAATGAATGATTTTGTGTGCTACTATTCTAAAAAGTTACCAGGTGTCATCTTCAGGCCAGATTATAGCGGAACTCCCACTGTGCAAAATTCCATTGTTTCAAGAATGTGGTTATGCACCAACCTGATGTTTAATGGCTTGTGCATCCACCCGTCCATATGTGTACAGAAAAAGCTACATAACTGACTTTAAATTGTTTGTAGATGTGAGCGTGAGGGTGTGGCAGTGTCTGAATAGTCATGCCCCCGTACTATCAGTACGCTAAAAGTAGTATGTCGTACTAAACCCATAGTATGCAAAGGTTTCACACTATGCTTAGAGCACTGTATTTCATAATTCAGTTGGAGTCTCTGAAAAAGCAAAGAAGAAGGAGAGTTCCCCCATTGGAAAAAAAATGGCAATAAGAAGCATTTAATGTAATGTAACACTTTATATGTTTCAAAAATAGGTTATCTAATCGCCAGCACAATGGTGTAATGGTTAGCACCCAGCGTTAGTTGGGATTTGCTCAAGGTCACTCTCCACTTGCAATGGATAAATGATATAGAGAATGAATAATATGCTGTATTTTAGTCTTTTCACTATCCTGACATGTTTAAGTAGCATAATTCAGCAAGAAAAATGGACAATGTCCTTATCCATCCATTATGTACTATTCATACTTGTTTCTACACTCTTACTGAGTACTAATGCTTCACCATATATATATATATATATTGTATGTGGGAAAAAATAACAGTACTACAATTTCATCCCGACAAGCCTCTTTCGTGGTTACCCACTCATCCGGGGATTTAAATAAATCCCCTGATCAGTGGGCAACCACGAAACAGGCTTGTCGGGATGAAATTGTAGTACTGTTATTTTTTCCCACATACAATATATTTAGC
>JAOUQZ010000039.1:12329956-12344060 GCA_028564935.1 Neosilurus hyrtlii
ATATTTAGCTCTACTTCGACGTATCGAGCACTGTTCTACGGAAAATCGACTCAAGATCTTATATATATATATATATGTATATATATATATTTTTTATTATTATTTTTAAACACTCAGCCTCCAGAAAAAAAACCTGTTATAACCAGCTATTAAAACAAAAGCCTGTTCATGCTGGTAGACCAACTTTACCAACTATGATGTATTTTACAGAATCCTTGTTAATTGTCAAAACTTTGCAATAAATGTTTGACATTTTCATTTTACTAATATAGAGGAATTGTTTTCTTTGCTCATTAAACAGCCCTGCAAGCACTTGCTGTAACATGAAAAATTATGAAGAAATGAAAGATAAATATGTTTATTAAATATATAAACACTCGCCCTGGATTATGTAGTATGTGTTTATTTAGTGGGTTCTGTCTCATGATACTATCTTTGAGTATTTTTTGACTCATGCTTGTGAATCACTTTTTTACTGGTCTATATTGCCATGGCGCCTTGCTCAATGGGAAAATATTGCCATGGTAACTTTTTGCAAGAAAAATTAACAAGCGTAATGATCTTGTGGGGTGTTCCCAGTATGCAGTGGTTAGTACCTACCAAAAGTGATCAAAGGTTGGACAACTAGTGAGCCAGCATCAGGGCCAGAGCTACCCAAGGCTCATTGATGCATATGTGGAGATGAGACTTGCCCTTTTTGTCCTATCTCACAGTAGAGCTATTGTAGCACATATTGCTGAAGAAGTTTATGCAGGCTATGAAGAAAGGTGTCAGAACAAACAGTGCATCTTGCCAGAGTGGTCAGAGAGGATAGAGTAATGGTTGAAGGTGGTCTCATCTTTCTTTTACATCCTGTGGATGGCCAGGTGTGTCAGCTGATTTTTTGGGGAAGAGCTAAAATTAGGATGGACTACTGGGAAGAATACAAGCCAGTGGTGGCAGTTGGGTCAAGGTTTCCAAACCGTGGGTCCTGGTATTCATCTGGATGTTAATTTGATATATACCATCTACCTAAACATTGTTGCAGACCAAGTACATGGTACAGTACCAAGTACCAAGTTATGACAGTATTCCATAAGTAGTATCTTTCAGCAGGATAATGTTCTGGGCCACACTGCAAAAATTGTTCAGGAATAATTTGAGGAACATGTTGACTTAGCTTCAAAATTCCTCAAAATCTCAGTCTCATAAAGCATCTGTAGGATGCGCTGGACAAACAAGTCTGATCTATGAAGGTCTCATTTTGCAACTTACAGGACTTAAAGGGTACCTGTGGTGAATTGGTGTTACTAGCTATTTAAAACGATCATGTATAACATCAGCAGTTCCTTCCAGCAGCAGCAGTCCATGGCCGTTTTCAAAGTGCGCGCGAGTGTTACGACTCTAGGCATGCTTAGAGATATGTTGACTTTCTGATTGGCTGTTCCAGCCTTGTAGTGACATGAACTAGTTGGACTGGCTGGACTGTGTCACTGGCCCGTGAAGCACAACATTATTGTTCAGTGCTGAGAAAACAACAAAAAACAACAAACAACAAGCACAGAAATCGCAGAAAACATTTCTTTTTGTTCCTAAACCAACTGATGACAGGAAAACCAAGATGCCAAAACGTTAGCTGCATGAGCCATCTTGGATTTACTGTCACACACATCTCTGGCAGCATTCTCACCCTTAGAGTCACTAGAATGTCACGCCTCACTGTCTCCACAAGAGATGCCAACCCTGCCTAACGTGTTGATTTTAGTTGGGTTTTTTAAAACTGCTCACCCCACAGGGTGGCATGGTAGAGTAGTGTTAGCATGTCTGCCTCACAGCAAGAAGGTCCTGAGTTTGAGACCTGGTCTCAGCGAGGGCTGGCACACACTGAACAGCACTTCTTTGGGCAGAAACTAGTTGATGGAAAAGGTCAGAAGAAAATGGTCAGATAGGTTCGGGGTGAAAGGAAGTCTACAGTAACAACTGTTACAAACACACAGTAACATTTCTCCCTCTAATCTAATCAATATATGGACAAATACCCTCCGTTTTTGCACAAAGAGGAATCCAGCTGATAGAAGGCAGGTACTGTCACATATATCAGTGTGGAGGGAAATTTTTTTGTTGTTGTTGTTGTTTTTAACTAAATACTTCAGCATATTCAGAGTAATGTTAATGAATTTTAAGGCTTGTTCTGTATCAAGACTTTGGTGACTGATTCAATAATTGGTTATCGGAAGGGACTGATTTAAAATTGAAGTAATTCTAGTGATTTTTGGTGAACGGAGCCATTGTGCTGGCACCGTAGTAATTGCAGACATTGAAATGACAGTAATTTTGGACCATGAAATGTAATGGTTAACATCCATTGGAGTCTGAAAGCAATGTGGCCCTTAGAACTGATGGTGAACAGAAATGTGATATTTCTTGTGTGTTTTTTGGGATGTTCCGTGACAGTAGATGGTGTGGTGATTGATGATGCCCTGTTAAGATTAGAATGAGAACATCCCTGAGAGATATGACGGGCTTTAGTCCTACACTAAGATGTTTTCTAATGTGTTATCTGAGGGCATGTATCCCCTGCACCACTGCACCACCATCTCCGACCACGGCTGCTGATGCCCACAGCTTTGTGCTGTTGACACCAGGTTTCAACCTTACCATTCGACCTTGCCATCACATTAGAAGTCAGGATTCATCAAACCCGTCACCAACTTGACTAACTGCTGTGATTTCTTGCTGTGGTGGCTCACTCATCTTGAACTTTGATGTGTTTTTTCACTCAGAGATACTTTTTTCTGTTCCCCATGATTGTGAAAGAGTGGTTCAGTTGTTGTGGCCTTGGGCTTAGCTCAGGCTAGGCTGAAAGCTGACCTATGGACCATCAAAGTGATTGCATGTGTGACTTGACATGATTATATGTCCTGACTAGAAACAGTACAGTCAATTCAGTAGTCCAGGGATTGAAAGTGGATGATGGGCTCATGGGACAGCCCACATCACTGATCTTGTATTTTGTTTTTAAAACGAGGTTTCTAGGAAATGAAGTTCATGCTAAAAAATGGAGGTAAGGGAATATTATATTGCAGTGCTAATCACCTACAATACACCCCTACCACTCATTCTTTAACTACAACTTATTATTTAATGAAATAGCTATGTTTTTATTAAAAAAACAAAACATTAAATTCATCCCAATGGACTGGGTTTGAAATAAAAAGGGAAAAGCCTATTTACAACCTTTTGATAGTAAATGGGTTGTCCTGTGAATAAATATCATTTATATTGTATTCACTGTCATGAACATAGCCATATAAATCCAAAAGTAATGTTAACACTACAAACTGCAAACTTTTTAAATCCTCAGTAATCAGTTATATCAACTAAATTTCCCAGTTTTTTAAATATAAAATGTAAGGGATTGTTAATGAGAGAGAGATAGAGTCATGTCTCTGCCCCGCTATCAGTCATTCTGTCACGTCATTTCTGATTCGCTTAATCCTAATTAGGGTCACGGAGACTCTGGGTGAGGGCAGAGTACACCCTGGACAGCTCACCAGGCCATCGCAGGGCAGAAACACGCTAACGGTTATGCAGCCTACTCTTGACAAAAATCAGCAATGGTTCTTTTACATTAATCCATAGTCCATAGACAGTGAGAGACACGGCCGGCATTTGATAACCCACTTAGCTGCACTGTGGGGACAGCCGAGAACCCATTAATAGTGGGGCTTGAACCCCTGACCTTGGAATCAGTAATCCAGCACCTTACCACCAGGCCACCACTGCCCCACAGTCATCCTGTGTGTAAATTTAAGCTTGTGTGCCCACGAAGTGTTACCTGCATGTCTGTCTGCTAGTCTGACTAATATTTTGTTTGTTTATGCGCAAGTCTAATCTGTGGTCCGTGAGCCAGTTTGGTTCATAATAATCCTCAGTTCTGTTTTATACTTGCATGTGTGTGATCTGCTTTTTCTATGCAATAAAGCATTGTTCCTAACTAGGTGTGCTTGAGTGTTAGTGAAGAATAGATGAGGCTTGAGTGCTAGCGATTTTTAAAAATTTGGCTACTGTTTTATATGGTCTTATTTGTATACTCCTCTTAAGTAAAAGGGGCATGGTGACAAATGCAAAAAACATTATATTCACATAATAATTCAATATGAAGGAGTTTTAATGAGCAAATCCCAAATAAGCCAGTGTGTCCTGTATAAGTGCCCTCTGTAATGTACGAATGGCTGTTATACACTACCTAGTGCACTGCTCTATTATAGTAGCAGGAATTGTCATTTAGCCCACATTAACACTGTAAGGTAAAAGTAACTTCAGCTTATTGGCATACTCATCAGGACTGACTCAAACACAAAAAACAGAAACTGCATTTACTGAAGTCAATCTACATTCTACACAAGACAATGTACAAACTACAGAGTCAATCATCAAACTGCGGCCTAGGGTGTCCTGGTGCCAAGTGCACTTATGGACACCCCTATACATAGTGTTAATGGTGGACAAACCATGCCGAACACAGAAGTCCAACAATGGAGCACCATTCGGGTTCAGATAGGAGAGGCCGTACCTACCTTCACCATATCACACCCTTCCAAGTCACACAGTCATGGGCATTTAATTTCTTCCAGGATGACAACACACTCCCTAAAGATTTTAAAAAGGGTTGGTACTCTGAACTGTTATTTGGTGCATTAGCACCTGCCTCGCTGCCTCTCACCATGAACAACTTCAAAATGGAGCCCCTCTCAAGATGGGTGGTTCCAGAGCCCAAGCACTGTGTCGAAGTGAGTCCGACTACATCTAGTCGGTATCTCTCAACCTCTTACACCAGCTCAAGCTCCTTCCCCACCAGAAAGGTGTCCCAATTCCATGTCCCATTCCATGTCCCAAGCGCCAGAATCAGCAGCTGAGGGTCAGTCCAACAGAACCTATGCCTTCGGCTGCCACCCAGCTCACAATGCACCGGACCTGTCCCACAGGTGGCTAGGCCCAGCAGGGCTCCATGTGCAGAAGCCCATCCACCAGGCGCTCACCTTTGAGAGCACACCTTTGAGGGACTCTGGTAACCCGCGTCCAGGTAAGGGAAACTGTGGTCTTGCTTTATTATTCCCTACAGGAGGCTTACAAACAGCCTTTAGCCTGGATCTTCACCTAGGACCTGTTTGCCTTGGGTGACCCTTCCAGGGCACAATGCCCGACAACATAGCTCCCAGGATCATTAGAACATGCAAACCCCTCCACCATGATAAGGTGGCAATTCAAGGAAAGAAAGCTTTAAAATGATACCAATTTTCTAACATATTTCTTTACTTTTGGAGTAACTAACCAAAACCTGCCAAGAATTTTCAGCATTTTAAGCATGAAACTTGAACACATATAAAGTTCAACAAAGTGTTTAATAATATCCGACATAATACCCACTTTGCTGTGATGGGTCTCATATTTTCCATGAATACCATTAGAATCTTACGTTTTCTAACTGTTATGCAATATTATACTCCTATGCGTGTCGTATTCAAAAGAGGATCATACCTATTCTTTATTATTTGAAGAGATTTAGCAGTTTCTCTTTTCACTTATTTACTGTAATACTAAAAATCTAACTGCAGTGTCAATCCCCAACCCCTGAAGAAGTTACTGTCATAGGTTCTTTCTCATATTGCCTTTGTCACTACTTTCACATCAGTTTTGCTCATTAGAAATCCATACGTAATTCCTCATTTATTTGAAGCCACTTCTTTGACTATTGACACTCATGTCACATGCTCACTCTCAAACCTGTTTCCCATGCACTTGATTATCCTGCACTCTATATAAGGACTCTATTTGCTAGTGCTCTCTGTGACGTATTTATATAGACATGATACATGTTGCTTTATTTTTGTTATATTTTTGATAGTTTGATGATATTGACCTTGTTTCTGTATTTTACAGTATTTACATGGATGACTCATGGATGATTAATCCTTAGACCTTGATAGTGATATTCATTCATTCCTTTGCCGAACCACTTGACAACAATATTGCCTTTGTTATTCCTATTTATATTGACCTTGCCTTTGCCTATATTGCTGTCTACCCATACATATATTTTTAGCTGTTTTTGGATTGTGTATTTGAATTTGTCTGTCTTTTGTTTGCCACAGAGCGCTGCCTGATTGCTTTGATATTGCCTAATGATTGGACTTGTGTGCAATAACACTTTCATTAAACCACTTTATCTGCAGCTGCATCCCCTCACTTTCCAGGCTGTTTTATTGTGACAGCACCATAAAGTTAAATGGAACAGATTATTTTCTGATGCAATAACTTTTGCCTATTACATATTTAGGCACAAAACCTTCTTTAAAAAGCCTGCAACACCACTGCAAAAACCAATATTTCACAGAGATTAGTCTGCACAGTACACTAAATTTCCCCAAAACGATTCAACATAAACACTTTTTATAAAGTTAATGGTGATATTAATATATATCTTTATTGTTGACTGTTTATTTTGGCAGCAAACTGCAATATAGGCATTAAATGGGTCAACTAATAATTACATTATAAATGCTGACTTTGAGAAATGAGTTATTTACTGAAAACACCAATGGTTCTTTTTTTACAAAGAGTATCAGCCCCATGTTATTATAACTTGTTTAAATTTATTTGATGATGAGCATTTTGCTATTTTGTAAATCATATCTTTGCATTCAGTGCAAGATAACATTTTTGTTTGTTTGTTGTTGTTTTTTTTTTTACAAATACAACAATTTCCTTCTTCAGCAAAAGTAACTTTAATTAGAAATGAACACTAGAATAAATATAGTCACGCCACCTTGTGTCTTCAGAAGATACTAGGAACTTTTTCTGCTTTTGTTGTAAAGGAAAACATATAAAAGGTGATTTTACATGACTGACATGAAGAAATGAGAAAAAAAGGAAAAAACAGGAAAAAACAGGATTCCTGAATTACAATAAGAAATATCTATTCATTTCAGAAAATGGAGTAGCAGTCTTAACAAATATATATTGGTTTAAAAAATAATATTCAAACATTTACAAAAAATGCAAATTGTAAAACATGGCATGATTTATTTCAAATAAAACAATACACCATTACCCAATTATATACTTAAAAAAAGATCTACCATCAATTGGATGTATAGTAGGTCTTTAAAAGAGCACCATGGAGAAACATACAGTAAAACTATTGATGCATTTTAGCACGTATACAGTATGTGACAAAATATTACATGTAAGATTATAGAAAATGCTTTTTTCAAGTCTTGTTTTAAACTTTAATGGAGTTGAAAAACCTAAACAATTGGGAAACTAGTCATATTTAATTTTATGGAAATTCCAGTAATAAAATGGGTAATACTCCACACATTATCAAAATGCAGCATATACCCTTCCACAATTATTGCTTCCATAAGCATGATTTTAAAAACAAATCCTGAATGGGTTCCAAACCAACTTGCAAAGCATATATACAGATACTGGATGAAGGAGGTCGCTTATAAATTAAAACTGTGCATACAGGACATTTGAAAAACCAAAGTGCTTTTTTTCCTCTCCAAACAACGCAATGTTTAATGGGAATATTTCAGCATCTGTGTACCTTCATTACATTAAAAAAAAACAATGCTACATGTTCAAATATATCCAACAGCCAACTGTGTCACAATACTTATACATAGTCATTCATGTAATTGTGTGGTTATTCAAAGTTACTGTTACAATTGCACCATAAAACAGCAACTATTGAATATTTGACAAGAGCACCCAAGCTGAGGCAAAAAAAATTAAAATAAAAAAACAACAACAACAAAAAAACCCCAATAGAATTCACATTTTACAATGTTCATTCTAAGTGTTTACCACACACATAGTTTTCAGGCTGACACAGTAATATTGCAGTAAACAGGCTTGGACCAGAAATTAAATACAACTGTTGCCAAAAAACAAAACAAAAAAACAAAAAACATTCAGAATAAATAGTTACATCTTCTATGCACTAATTCCATCTCTTTATATAAAACCAGCTTTTAAAACATCTGTTGTGAGCACCATCATAAAAAGAAAAAAATCTAGACACCAAATCTCACAGTTAAAAACTGACAAATGCAGTCAGTATTATTTGAAAAGCTGAGATGTATAGTGAAAAAGCGTGTGTTAAAAACAGAGCGATCTGACTGAGGTAAGGCATTAGCTAAAAGTGGCATGGCCACAGTCACGTCCATCGGTTATAGGGCCCAGTGACGTGAGTAAGAGCATATGGGGATGATGTGATGACATTGTCCCGAGTATCTGTTAGTGATTGCCGTGTAGGGACCTTCAGCTCCTCCTTCTTATCTTGACACACATCTTCCTCTTCACTTTCTGAATCTCCCTGAACTGCCCTTGATGCTCTGTTGTTTACAGCCTCAGATCCCAGTCTCTCAGCTTCCTGCTCTTTCTCCCTGGCCTTTTCGGCCATCTTGGCTTCCCACTGGAGCAAGCCATGTCCTGGTGTGTTGAGGCTCTTGTGCTGATAAAAGACAAGTGAAATGCGGGTGGGGTGCCTGCGGTTAGGTCGCACGATGGGAGTGGTGGCATGAAGCTCACGCCGAGCACACTCAATGAGGATGGAACCGTGAGACGGTGCCACTGCGACCCCGCCGATATCCCCATCCAGAAAATTGTGTTCACTGTCTGACCACACCTCCTCAGCTTTAATCTCTTCTGGGGTCAGGGGTCGCAAAGTTGTGGATGGTCCATGCTGGTAGTTGTTATCCAGGCTTGGTTGTGCTTGGTTCAGTCGGCTGTGGAGACCCTCGGCCTGGGCTGGGGAGAGCAGTCTTGGAGAAGCTCCACCCTGAAAGAAGTGTTTCTCCTGGGGTTCTCTCTTTACACCAAAACCGTAGTCACTGATACCTTGAGACCTGGTTTCTAAGGAGCCAAGTGTATCCTGCTGGTTTCGGAAGGGCTTCTGTTCTGCGAACTGGGGAGGGGCAGGCAGGTGGCAGTTAGGGTAGGGAGAAAGTGCTGCAGTGTGTTCACTGGGGCCCACTTGTTGAGTGCAGTCCATGCTGCTGTAAGGGCTGGATGAATCTATTATTCTTGGAAAGCGTGTCTCTATGTCTGTAGTCACTTGGGTAGGTGGACAGTAATTCTGCGCCTCCATTTTAAAACATGGTGAAGTGTTTTTAAAACCTATGAAGAAAAATACTGCTAATTAATAAGTATTCAAAACAAATAAAAGTTATAGTAATATCCAAGTCAACCAAATATTAGGCTACAGATTTTCCATTCGAGGCAGTGGTGGCCCGGTGGCAGGGTGCTGGATTACTGATCCCAAGGTTGGGGGTTCAAGCACCACTATTAGTGGGTTGTCACTGCTGTCCCCCCAGTGGAGCTAAGTGGGTTATCAAATGCCGGCCATGTCTCTCAATTTCTATGGTGAGAGGAATGTAAAAGAACCATTGCTTCATAGCCGTCAGCGTGTTTCTGCCCTGCGATAGCCTGGCAAGCTGTCCAGGGTGTATTCTGTCCTCGCCTAGAGTCGGCTGAGATGGGTACGAGCCTCCCCACGACCCTAATTAAGATTAAGCGGTTCAGAAAGTAAATGAATGAATAAGATATTACATTCTTCAAATGTCTGTCGCAGGTACCTGCAAGAAAATCCTATCAGAAAAAAAAATCAAAATTTCCCTCACAAAAACATTAGTATATTTGGGTAGATGTTACTACTTAGTACTAACAATATAAATTATATAGACCACATATTAATAATAAGTTGCTTTGACTGCATTAACTGACTAAAGACCTTAGTGGCTTAGACAAAAATTCATAGTCAAAGTCAAAGATTAAATGTCAATGTGCCAGTGTGAACTAACATTTGCAATAAGCATTGCTTTTTGCCTTCCCTTGTCCTTTCCCCTTCAGGGATTTTGGCTTTCTATAATGTATTTGCATTCTGCCTGACCGTTGCTTTAGCTGAGAACGTAGACATTAGGTCAATTTCCTGTTTCGCTAAAAAAGGGCCAAAAGCTGTAAAGGCAAAGGCTATAATCCACTGCTATTAAGAATGTCACAACTGGCTGAGTGATCAGGGATAGAAAGTAAAAGAACTGCAATACTGAAAATACCTTTGAGAGGCTTGTTCTTCATTTTTGCTGGGGTGACCTGCTTCTTTTCCTCACTGTTCTTTTTTTCTCGCTCTCTCTTGGCCTCCAGTCTTCTCTTGTGGGCAGACTTGACGGGCTCAGCCAACATACGTACTTCTCTTGGGAAGGAAGAGAGCACCTGTAGGGCTCCAGTCGCCATCTTAGCCCTCTGACCCTCCACCTTCCCAAACTCATCAGTGTCTGAGATCTTATAGAGAGGCAGGACGTGAAGTTGCTCATCTTCTGGAATGTTTCTCACTGCACGGTTATCCTCTTTAGTTAAAGTGCATACCTGCAGGTAGTAGTCATAGAGCATGCAATTTATTGATATGGTTTCAGAGATTCCTTGCCAACAGGAAAAGGATATACAGTACTGGGCAAAGAAGTCATAGGCAGCTATATATTTTAGTCTACACTTTGCTTAGGTTTTTATTATATCCTTATCAAAAGATTAAAATCAGGATGTAGTCTGCAACTTATGGGGATAACCAAATGCTGAGTTTTCTCCCTTGAGCTACCAGGCCTTCGGTTTCTCCTCATTTGTGAATCTTTCTGCCTTCACTTCTGTCTTCAGTATGTGAAATACATGGCCAAATTGGCTGCCTGACTTGGGCATTTAAAAAATACAAATTTTTTTGCTCTTGTACAGAGCCCGTAAAAGGACACAGAAGAGAAATGAAATAAAATGAAATATTGGTTTCTTGGGACTTAATTGAGCTGTATTTTAACACCGCCTATAAAGTCATTGCAGTTTTGCTTGTCTGGCATCACTGTTATGTTAGGTGATCAGGTGACTGATCAAGGCTGGGGTATCCCCTGCGCCAAAACAGACCACAAGACTTCAAAACTCATTTTAAGTGGTGTTAGGAGATAATATCCATTTATAGACATAGCTGACTGAAATACATGCAATGGTCTATCTCTTGCGCACGTGATACTTCTTTGTGAGCATCAGAAACCAATAGTTTTTTCCATCTGTGTCCCCTTACGGGCTCCATACTCTTGGGTTTTTTTGCAGTAACTTTTGTGTCACTATCCATCTGTACTGTGAAGCTCCATCCTATTGGTTTTGCAGAACTTGACTGAATCTGAGCAGAAAGTATAGCTCTATATACTTCAGCAATAAACCTGTATCTCTAGGTCTAAGTAAAAAAGGACTTGTTGGTATTACTATACTTAGTATTACTTTAGAAATAGATTTCTTGAAAAATTATGCATGACTTCTCCTTTTGTAATCATAAGTGAACAGTCTGTATGATAGTCTACACGCTCAAAATGCAATGATGCTGTGCCAGAGAATTTGAAAAGAATTTGCCATTATCAAAGTAAACAGATACAGGTGCATCTCTGTAGGAATAATTTCCATGTTGTCACAATCACTTATAATAACCATATAAAGAATATATAATGAGTCTGTCAATGGCAAAAACAAAAATGTGGGGTTTTCTTTTTTGTTTGTTTTTTGAAAAAAATATTAATTAATTAATTATATATTTTTTTATTAAAAGGAGACTCTTGTAGTAGTTACTGCAGTGGGTACATATGTGGTCTGAATACTGATATGTAAAAGTTTGATATGAAATCCTCACTATGCCTGCTCTGTGAACTGTGCTCTGAATATATATATAAATAATGTGCAATGCTCACCACAGTACTCCCGTTGGTCATGTTGTGTGTGTCCCTGTGAGCATGAGCACAAAAGTCCACACACGCCGTCACACCAGAGAACGGACGACCCTCTTTTGTGCCCAGACGACAGTCTTGCCCCAACTCTTCTTGTCTCACCTAAAACGACACAAGTCAATTAAATTTTTTGATTTCACACAGGATATCAGCCTTCACAATGAATCAGTAGAAATGTTTAATACTGGATTCTGCCAATATGGAGAATGAGGAGAAATTAATTGGTTCTTGCAGCAATATTTAATGTGTATCTTTATTTTGCTGAGAACAGCTCATATAATAGTTTGACTGGGATTATGGTTATACCTGGTTTTGATAAGCCTCGGGTGCAAGTTTCTTATACACGGGAGCCACATCTGTTGCCAGATCCTGCAAACTGACTTCCAGCTTCTCCTCCTGTTGAAAAAAGTGGATATTAAGATTTTGCATACTATCCATAGACCCTTTTCACATCTCAGCACTGTACAGTATGTGAATGACTGTAGGGAAAATAAATTGGAATCAGTTTTATTCTAGATGAACAGTGTTTGTGCATTATCGCATTTCCACATTGGAAAAATGTGACCCATCACAGCAAAGTGGCCATTAAGTCTGAAATTATTAATTTTGAGTTACTGGTACCATTTTGTAGCTGATATCCTAAAATTTAAAATGATACCAAATTTTCTAACATATGCTACTAATTTTGGAGTAACTAACCAAAACCTGGCAGGAATTTAGAATTCAGAAAACTTAACTTGGAGGAAATCGCGTTTAAAGTTCAACAAAGTATTTAAAACTTAATATCCGCTTTGCTGTGATGGGTCACAAATGTACTGTACACAACACACTGTTTAAACTTGCACCATGTATGCATTTATAAAATCTTTTAATTTTATACATATTCAAATAAGTATCCCCAGACCCCACAGTACTAACTATTCCACCATATCAATATTAATGCATGCAACTACTAGAAGCTCCACATAATTTGAGTAGACAGTGAAACATTGTGTACATTTTAATGGAAATAGGCTTTTTATTACCCTCATTATGTGAAAATGCACTCTTTTGAAATATGATTATATAATGCTGCCATGTATAATATCAGTCATACTGTATGTCACAGCATGCACTAAAGGGTAACCCATGATGAGGTTTGCCATGTCCATGTGGGAGTGCTCCTGAGCCCATGCACTGATCTCCATGATAGAATCCTGGCTGTTTTTAAAGCAGTGCCAATGAAGGGCCGAAGATCACAGTCATCTATTATTGATTTTTGGCCTTGACCCTTATGCACAAAATTTTTTCCAGATTTTTTTTATCATTAGCTTATTTTATGTCCTGTAGATAATGAGATATTTAAAGTCTTTGCAATTTTACATTGAAACTATTCCACAATTTGTTGGATGCAGCATTTTGCAGATTGGTGAAACTCTGCCCAGATGCTCTCTTAATACCAAGTCATGCTCCTGACCCATTCCCAATTAACCACATTAGTTATAAAAAGTTCCTCCAGCTGTTTCTTTTTAGTACCACTTACTTTTCCAGCCCTTTGTTAGCCCGTCTCAACTTTTTGAGTAATTTTGAGTATTTACTACGGTGGTCGGGAAGTGCAAAACAAAAATGCATTTTATGAAGACAAAATTACATTTTACGAAAACAAAAATACATTTTCAGAAAACAAAAATACATTTTACAAAAACAAAAATACGTTTTCAGAAAACAAATTTACAAACTACTGCTTTCTTACGGAAAGGGAATTTACCAAATGCCGTGACATGAGTCACTCAGTCTGTTCTGGCCGGAAGTTTACAAAAGTAGTTATTAAACTGTGTTAGGAAATGAAAGACTTGTTTTCTAGCTGATATATTTATGTAAGACGATGAGACTGTATCGCTATTAGGAATATTTTTCTCACCAAACTGATAATATTTCATGTGAAATAATGCAGCCTTACAACTCGAAAGTGAAGGAAAGACATTCATCCTCGTTAAAGATCCACAGCGTCTGACCCAATCGCGTTAACGTGGGGTTTACTGCTGCAATCAAAGGCTACAATAATAAATGGACCTGCAAAAAATCAAATAAAAACAAACAGTCTTTATCAAGGCTTCCTGTTTGTGTTTGTTTTTGTTTAGATTTTTTGCAGGTCCATTTATTATTGTAGCCTTTGATTGCAGCAGTAAGCCCCACGTTAACGCAATTGGGTTGGAGGCTGTGGATCTTTAACGAGGATGGAGTTGTGAGGCTGCATTATTTCACATGAAATAATGCAGCCTCACAACTCGAAAGTGAAGGAAAGACATTCATCCTTCCTT
>JAOUQZ010000039.1:12344160-12356819 GCA_028564935.1 Neosilurus hyrtlii
TGTAAATTTGTTTTCTGAAAATGTATTTTTGTTTTCGTAAAATGTATTTTTGTTTTCTGAAAATGTATTTTTGTTTTGCCCTTCCCAGCCACTGTAATCTACAGAACTTTCCTGGAATTGGGGTTGTACATACACACACACACACACACACACACACACACACACACACACACACACATACACGTAGGGTTGAACATATAAACCATGGCCGATGATCAGGAATAAAATGCACCTTTAAACTAATATGTCTATGTATGTTTACTAAGTGCTCATACCTCCTCAGGGTAGTCTCCCTGCAGCCGGAACTTTCGGGGCACTTTACTCCGGGCAAACTTGCAACCATTGTAGTACATGCTCCATGAGCAACCAAAAGAAAATGAGGCTCCACAGGTCTCTGGGTCCAGACCCTGACAGGCACAGGTACGACTGAGGCAGGTTAAAAGGAGACGCATTAGTCATAGAATAACACATTAGGCTTAAAAATAACAGTCAGAAGCCCTTACTCATCGGTGTTACTTAAATTACCACTCCTGTGTGGTTCATCTATGTGTGTGCATGAATCACAAGCTTTCTGTGTCCTACATGCAGTACTTGACTCACTCTTCATTGAGGGCGCAGCGGCGGCTGGTGGGAGAGCCATATTTGTAGAGAGTGTTGGTGAGATCCTGGTACAGTCTGTCAGCCATGCAGTGTGGGATGCCCTCCCAGGCTAGGATGAGAATGACCACCACTGCATTCTGGCAGCAGTGACCCACACGCTGACGCACGAGGCACAGCAGTTTCTCCTCTTCACTTCCTCGACGGATAACCTGAGATGCATAACCAGGTTTGGTAAAACTTGCCATTGCTGACAATTCCAAGTGCCACTTGTAGCATACACACTGTTTCCACTCCTACTGGTTTATATAACAGAGTAATGCCAATTCATGCTGGGTCACCTCCATATCAGCAGAGGGCTCCCACCCCGGAGCACTGAACATGCCCTTGCTTTCTCACAAACATGGCCATTTTTATAGCATGTGGACTAAAATATGACAAAATTTCCTACACCCAAAGGCACTGCCAGTATCTTCATTAAGTAAGTTCTGATTCACTGGTTCATTGATGCAATATCTGTGTATGACCTCTGCCTTGTGTGCATGCTCTCTAGGATTTTTTCTGATTGCTGTTCTGGATTTCCTGTATTCTGTATGTGTTTGGATGATTGTTTTGGCTTTATTATAACATCAGCATATAAAGCCCCATGTCTCTGAGACTACAAAAAACTTCAAAGTTGTTTAGATCTTTGAACCATTAAATAAAAATTACTACTATCATGGCCATTGTAAGCGAGGGGATCAAGTCATTAGTTTGTAAACCCACCCCCACTTTTACCTTGTGACCTTCAAGTGCATTTACTGCATTATCAAATCCACTCCACTTGATATTTGTGAGAATGCCCAAAGCAGCAGAACCCCTTATGTTTTCATTACTACAGTCTACTCTTCACAGCATGTGCATAAAGACAAAGCTGCGTTTATCCCTGTATATGAAACAAATTATTGATGTTTTATTTAATGGTTATTTGATTTGTTTTTAATTGATTTTGCTTTATTTAATGCTATTTTTTTATCAATGTAAAAGATGCTTAGTGAACCACCTCTCTTCATAAAGGTGTGAGAGTGAGTCAGAGGCAGGGTCAGCATGCAGGGACAATGAACAGAATTCCATTACTGAGGTGAGTGATGGAAGGTATCTGTCAGTTCAGAATAAAATGCGATACAGATGGTCTTTTCAGAAGGTTATGGAGCCACATTTATTTGATCACTGTCAAATTGAAAATTAAAAAATACATACATACATACATACATACACATATATATACACAGATAAGTGCAGTTGTTTAATTAAGAGAAAAACAACTTTTTCAGCAGCTTTATTTTAAAGCTACTGAGAAAAAGGTTTTAAAAAGCTACTGGTAAAAGTTTTTTTTATAAAGCTACTTTAAAAATTGTTTTTTTCATAATAAAAACAATGGAACTTATCTCTCTCTCACACACACACATGTACCTGGGAGGACCCCCAAATCACCCCACCACACTGTCCCCCAGCATTTCAAATGCTTCCAACATCCATTCTACTAATGAGCTAAACAAGCAGGTATATGAAGGTGCTGTCACATCAAGACATTTACATATGAGCAACACCTTTTAATAAAAATTGTTTAAAAGAAGCCAGCTTCAGGTTGAGTGATGCTAAAATTGGTTCAAAATGCTTTTATATTTTAGTGCATGTAAATAATGTAGTTTTTTTGTGGCTGTAAAAAGTCAAGGTCAGTAGTCAAGGCTGCCACTTCCTTGATTTAATGCTCAGTTTGCCATTGACTTATTAATAAAAAAAGATCAGGTGTCAGGCTGATGGACCACTTTGAATGCATCAGTGTTAATAGCAGTGTAATGGCATGGTTTTTTTTTTGCTATACTGTGTTAATCCTGCAAGGGAAATTATTGCCTTTAACCCATCCAAAGTGAGCACACACACAGACAAATAAACATTGAGCACACACACACTTGGAGCCGTGGGCTGCCACACACACTGGGGGCGCCCGGAGAGCAGTTGGAGGTTTGGTGCCTTGCTCAAGGGCACTTCAGCCATGAAGGTGGAGGAAGGGAAGGTGCTGCTCAATCCCAAAAAAAAATCACCATTTTTCCTGCTGCTTCGGGAATCAAACCAGTTACCTTTTGGTCCCAAAGCCACTTCTCTAACCATCAGGCTATGGCCGCCCCAATGGTTTGGATGTGTTACTGGTGTGGAAGGAACAAAAATGTTCCTGGGACCAAAAACATCTAATCAGCAATGGAAAGAAACTGATCCCATGGTTATTTAGTACCAGACCATTGTTAGTGCTGACACAACGATGGTAATGTGTGCTGTGGTAGTATGAGGCTATCATGGAAAGGAGCTTTGGTGTACATGTTGTTCGTGTAACGAGCAAACCCAGCACAGCACAGTAATGTGCATGCAAAAGGAGCTAACAGTAACTCTTGTGAGTCAGTATGCTGGGTGATTTTGCACTGTCATCAATAGGAACTGTGTTCTGTGATTCAATGACGTGTATATGTGCATGATTTTACTGTTAAATTATTGTACAGTGGACCATAAAGCATTATAAACCTGTCACAACTGAGGAACTCATCAGTGGAGACCCTTTAAATGATTTAATATGCCTACAGCAGTGAAGCCAGATGGGAAGTTTTGAGTGGCATTTGTGCATCAAGAGGCTCTAAACATTGTCCTCCACTGACATCCTGTAACTCTTAAAGAACAAATGCCACTCAGGTTACCTTGAATGGCATACTGTTTAATTGCCTTAGGCTTGCTAATTTAGCAACAAGAATTACTGCTCACTCCTGCTATACTGCTATATTTGAAAAAGGATTTAGCCACAGCAGCTTCTAGACATAGGCATTGTATGCAAAAACAGCAACAAAAAAAAAAGAAAGAAAGAAAGAAAGAAAGAAAACAAAACAAAACAAAACAAAAAAAACCCTTATGAAACAATAATGCACACATATCTACCAACAAGAATATTTTAATCCTTACATTTAGGGAAGAAAATAATGAAATTAATTTTACATAAGTCACTTACCCACTTGGCTATTGGACAACCCTGTGAACTCCGCCCTTCTCTTCCTGTATATACCACCACTTCCATGCGCACAGCTTTGCCTTTCTGCCCATACCTAGAAGGGAAAAAATGTGGTTTTAGAGGAGAGATCCATTACACAGTGCACCTAAATGCATTACAGACATGAGCCTGCAGCAGGTCATCTGTGAACCTATAGTGTGGTGAAAATCACTCTTCTGGGCCCCTTCAGCACAGAAAAGTGGCTTCCTGTTGTAACTTCAGTAGTGCATGGGAACCAGGTTTGGTCTCCTGTTTGTACACACTAGTATCTCTATGTGCTTTATGTTTTGTTTTTTTGTTGCATGAATAAAAAGCCAGCATCAGACTATAGGAGAAAATAATGAATGAATTTATACAGGCAACTGGTGTACTATTTGAATGTGTAAGTTAAGTGTGTATTATTTAAAAAAAATTTCAAATGAACTATGTGCAAAAAATAACAAGGAAGAACTGTAGGATTAACACTCTTTTCCTTAGGTATCATACCACGTCATACTGCATCATATTATGTCATACTACATCAAAACAATTTCTTGATTTTCTTGTATGTAACATCTTTAAACCCATTCCAGAGTTTTAGTATATACTACACAAAACCATGAAAAAAAAACAAACTAAAACAACATTTTTATACTACATATTGTACATAATACATAACACATATTTTAACCTTGACAGAAGCAGGGCAGGTAAGCTCTAAGCACTCCGAGCAGAGGTAAGGCTAACGGCCTCTGTTTATAGCCTACACATTAAGAGTTTCGTATATATACAACATAGAAATATAAGTAAGGAACACTTTGTAAGGGTGTGTTTTTACACTCATTCAATGTTTTGTATATAGTATGTGGAAACACAAGAAAAATAATTATGAGTGTCTGTCATTTTAATTCAAGCATAATCTACTTGGAATAATATATTTTAATTACATGATGATGGCAGACCAATCAGATTTCCCCATTCCTGTGTAAGTATACTTTAATAAAATTTATGCCGTGAAGAGATTAAGATTAAAGTATGTCACCTGTTTTCCATCATTTCTCGTACTGCTGCTACAGTTGGCCCAGTTCCAAGGTGTGTGTAGAATGGACCCTCCTCCTTCTCAATGATTTGTTCTACAGATAAAAAAGACATATGTTTATAAAAAAGTTGTGGTGGTAATGGTGTTTTGGATCTTTTTTAAATTTACCAGTGATTTTTTTTTTTTTTTACAACTTACCCATACAGTCACATGAGGGAAGGTCCAATGTTCTTTTTGAGGGCGTGTTGATCAGATTCTTGGTTGGGGTGTCCAGAAACTTTAATGGAGATTCCAGAAAGCTGTTGAGTGTGTGCTTGGTTGGAGTGTGTTCTCTGGAACTTTCTACATCACCATTTTCCATATACTGAGCTGACATTGACAACACTGTCACAGAGCCGGATTTTTCTACCCTGCAATACCCGTTCTGATCAACAGAAGCCTGATGTGGCATAGAGTTGAGTCTGTTTACTTTATGTTGCCTCCCTGGACTCACTGATGGATCTGGCCTTTGGATATTAGGCACGGCACAGGGGGCTTGTGATTTAGCACCATGATTTTGCACACTATGGGTTTTCGATACCTGAGAAATAAAATGTTCTTCACATTCATGCCTCTGGCCTTGGGTAGCACCTATGTGACCATTTGTGAGAATATGACAATGTCCATTTTGTTGACACTGGTTGCTATGGCAGAGACCCAGGGCTGCGTGGTCTGTTTTGAAATTTTGAGTGTTCTGGCTCCCAGAGTTCAGGAAAGCCTGCAGGTCTAAGTGCTCTCTCTTGTGGGAGTTGCTGAAATGGAAAAGTCGCCTATTTTCATTATTAGCATGTTCTAGGTACTTTTTCAAGTCTATCTGCGTCTGGGGCAGAAACGGATTCCTTTTGGAGTGCAATTTTGCCTTATGCTGCAAGGTCTCCCTTTTACCCATCATCTTGAGAAGTGCTTTGCCATTTGGTGATCTCTTGGCTAGTGGTATCCTCTGATTGCCTCCTTCAAGCTCAGTGGCTCTCTTTTTTGATATCCTTGGACTTGAGGAGGTTGATTTTGTTTTTCTTTGCCTTTTAAAATGCTGCCCAGTGGAGTGATGATTATATTTTATGGTCTGAACTGGCATTCCCTTGGGTGGACTGTTTTCAGAAGATACTGGCTTGTGCTGTGATTCAATCATGAATGCAAGTTGCACCAACTGGGCAGCAACCTCCTCTTCATCCCTCCTCCTTGAGCTATGTGTTCTATCAACATGTTTGATCTTTTTAAAAGTGCCATCTATCCTCTCTGTTTTACAAAGTGCTTGATTTAATTTTCCATTCTCTTGGGTGTGCAATATTTTTTCACATTCTGAGCTAGCCTTTAAGAGATCATGTAAAGATAGTTTGTAGGGGGCGGGTATGGTGCGGTGGGTTGAATTTTCTTGCCTGTTGAACGTACTACAAATAACAGATGTTTGATGCAGTGATGAGCTAATTACTGGAACTTTATTGGAAACAACCTCTGCTATAGATTTAGCTTCTTGTAGAGATGCAGGCTTGTCTGATGCAAGGTTTGTGGAGACTGCACTTTCATTCTGAGAGCTCTGGCCCTGATGATCTACTTTGAAGGACACTGTTTCTGGTGTAGCTGCCAACTGGGTTAAGGCCTCAATAGCTATGGCCTGATCAATGCTTATGCTCCTATGCTCAACTAAAGCCTGGATATTAGGTAAAGACAGTGCAACTGAGTCTTTAGAATGAGGATTATCATTGTCTTCTACATTGTTATGAGTCTGTTCTTGATGTTTATGACTCTGATATGGTTCTTCTCTTTCACTTTTTATAGAACAGATGTCTGAGGTTTGTGGACCAAACAGCTTCTCCTTCAAAGCCTTCCTATCAGAGATGGAGGAACATACTACAGTTGCTAGTGTAGACAAAGCGTCCTCAAAGTGAGCACTACTACCTATGTGGGATGTAATTTGTTCTTCTATCAACATGCTTGGTTCCTCCATTTTAATATTTCCATTTTCCATCTTTTCAAGAAGTGCCTCAGGTTGTTGAATGCTGGTGAGCATGTTCGAAGTCCTTTGGGGCTCAGACTGTGTTTTGGTGGGATCTGTATGTTTTTCAGTGTTTGGTTTTACATGTTTAGCACCACTGAGAGAGTCATGGTGAGTAGGAAGTAGATGGTGGCTGACAACAGGCTGGAGCTTGTTCTCAGCTGGTGTTGGTGCAGGGCCATGCCGGATAGGCGTAGGCGAGTCAGGTGGAGCAGAGTGTTCTTGAGATAAATCACATGCCTCATCCTCTGGCACCTCCTCTTCCATCTGCTCTGAACTAGTGCCATTTACTGAAATGCCCTGTGACTCAACCTAGGCAAGGAAAAACAGACTAATGAATAAACTGTTTTTGGCATAGGAGTGATGTGGCGCATATAATTACTGGTCATCACAAATCCATAGCCTGATGGTGCCACAGCAGGACTACGACCAGAACTCATACAAATGTACATTCTGATAAGGGCATGTCAATAAAACCTTCAAAAGTTTTTGCTCTCTTAGTGATGAGCACAGTGGAACGGTGGTGTAGTGGTTAGCATGTTTGCCTCACAGCAAGAAAGTCCTAGGATTGAATCTCAGGCTTGACAAGGGTGTTTTTGTTTGGAGTTGCATGTTCTCCCTGTGTTCGCATGGGTTTCCTGCAGGAACTCACAAGTTCAAAGACATGCACATGAAGTGCTAATTGTTGTTTGTGTGTTTGCCCTGTGATGGAGTGCCAAGCTGTTAGGGTGTACCATGCATTAGCCCAGAGTCGGCTGAGATAGGATATAATAAAACAGTTTGGCAAATAAATGAATGAGTGATGAGTCCCCATATCTGATCGTTCACTCCTGCCTAGCCTTCTCTTGTTTTGGTTCTGGCCGGGCAACTTAAACCTCATCAACCTATTTTTTGTTATTCTTAAAGCAAGCACACTCTGAATTTAATATTGCAATAATGATGCAATTTTTTGGTAGTTGCGTATTTTCATTATTTCCATTTCAAATTAATGGTCATGTCCAATGTTACCATCAAGCAGGGCATTGCTAGCATAGTTACAATAGAATTTTTTTCTCATCATTTGTTGAACCTTTTAATCGTATTAGGGTTGTGGGGAGGCTGGAGCCTATGTCAGCCATCAATGGGCAAAGGCAAGGTACACTTTGAACATTTCATCAGACCATAGCAGGGTAACACATACACAGCTATTCACACTCACACCTAGGGGCAATTTGGAACAGGCAATTAGCCAACCATGTATGTTTTTGGACTGTGGGAAGAAACTAGAGAACTCAGAGTAAACCCACATAAGCCCGAGGAGAACATGCAAACTCACTCAGAAACGCCCTTGCCGAGCACGGGACTTGGACCCAGAACCTTCTTGCTTTGAGGTGGATGTGCTAACCACTACTCCACCATGCCACCCAGCATTTAATTGGAGGAAGAAAATATACAATCTCAATAATAAGCAATAGTGTGCAGGTTTTGCTGAAAGAAATTTAAACCAAAAGAGTTAGCCCATTTTGTTTTTGTTATTAAAAACATATTGAATGCTATTCAAATCCATATGAATTGTGTGAAGGGTATATTTTTTTAATTGCAGAACTTTCTCAGTGTTGTGCTCAGTTTTTTGCATGATTACTTAGCCATTTTGACTAGGTCTTCACACAGGAACTGAATATAGAAATAGCAATAGCTGCTGTATGAAACAGTTGTCTAGTACATACATACATACGGACATACATACACTTATACCAGTCATCTACATTTTATATGCTAAATTTCAGGACGCATTGCTTGAAAATGTAATGTATAAACCTGTCAAAATTATTGTAAATGAAAAATATTCTTTTTTCATACTGTAAAATAATCTTCATTAACAGTGACACATAAAATATATACATGCACAGGCTTTTCTGTGACAAACTCAAAACTCAGTAACACATCACTCAGGCAGTCTGGCAATAAGTGAATTCACACTGTACTTTAGGTACTTCTTACATATTATATCATATAAAATATTGAAATATTATACTGTGTATTGGAGATCTGAATTATACATAGTAGCTTTTCAATGTATTGTGTATAATACTGTATATATAAACTCCTTCACAACCTATATGCCAGGACATGCAGTGATGCAACTGACTAGCTGTAGCAAAAGCAGAGTGAGGCAATAAATTAGGCAGCACCTGCAACTGTTACAGTTGGGGGAAAAAGAACTGTATAGTCATCAACTTCTTTGGCATGTAATCCAGAATTGGAAAAACATGAAAGCAGCATCAGAAACTGTTTTTCATGACCAACCCTGGAACATGTCCAGGAACTGAAGAAACCCATGTAAATCAACATATTTGCCAGATGTCTTCATGTTCTATTTCTATCAAAGTGGAAAAATGTTTATGATACTGTACATGCTGTATATGGAATTTAAATCCAAGAGTGTTGGATATTATTTGTACTGAAGTTACTGTATCCTGTATCTTCTAACTAAATTGTTAAATTTTAATGGTTGATTTTTTTCTTAGTAATATTTTTGTCATATTTCAGCACAAAGACTACCACAACACTGCAACAAAGTGTTTAATTTATTTTATTGCCAAAGTAATGTTTTCAGAGTTGGAGACTTAACCAGCAACATATGTTCAAAGGTTACATCAATATTTCCGCTGGGAAAGCTTTCTGTATTCAAACTTGGGTTATGCAGATGCTTAAGCCTATTTTCTGGGCAGCCCACTCAAATGACCTGAGTACAGTTCGCACATATGAATTTTCTAGATTTTTATTAAGTAGAGCTCTCAGGACAGCAGTTCTCCAGTGCTCCTGAGATAGGCGCCGTATCCTCTGCAAACCTGACCAGGACAAACCAGTAACAGAAGAATTAATCAATATTTATATATGTAGACTGTAGGCTGATTGTCATGAACACTTTAAATGTCTCAGTGTACCAATATGACTTCCGATTGCATTTGAGTGTCACTATAAAATGTCAATTTAATTTATGTATAATAAAATAGATTTATTCATTCACATTTTCTAAGCCACTTATTTTGAATTAGGGTTGCGGGGAGGCTGGTGCCCATCTCAGCCGACTCTGTGTGAGGGCGGGGTACACCGTGGACAGCTTGCCAGGCCATCGCAAGGTCAACACACACAACTATTTACACTCACACCAGCCAATTAGCCTACTTTGCATATCTTTGGAGTGTGGGAGGAAACCGGAGTACCTGGAGGAAACCCGCACAAACTTCAAGGATCATGCAAACTCCACATAGAAACACCCGAGTCCAGAAATCGAACCCAGACCTTTTTGCTGTGAGGCGGACATGCTAACCACTGGCCACCGTGCGGCCCAAATAGATTTATTATTATTCATTATTATTGCAACCCCAGCATTTGCAGTCTGATTGGCTATTGAGCACTCTGTAATCCCCCAGAATAGGCTAAATGATCACCAGCACTTGACCAAAACATGAAATTATAAAGTAAATAAAGTCAATCTTTTCTCGCTATACTTGAAAAAGGGTGGAACAATGGTGTCGTGGTTAGTATGTGCGCTTCACAGCAAGAAGGTCTTGGGTTCGAGTTCCGGGCGTTTCTGTGAGGAGTTTGCATGTTCTCCCTGTGGTTGTGTGGGTTTGTCATACAAATTAGGCTAACTGAATTTTCCAAATTGCCCCTAAGTGAAGTTGTGAATGGTTGTGTGTGTGTGTGTGTGTGTGTGTGTGTGTGTGTGTGTGTGTATCTGTGTGCATTGTCCCTGCGATGGTCTGGAGAGCTGTTAACGTCTGGGCCGAGACAGGCTCAGGCTACCTATAACCCAAGTAGGATTAAGCGGTTCGCCAAATGAGTGAGATGAGAGGGATTGAGTATTAAGTTGGAAAAAGGAGAAAGAAAATCTGCGAAATGGTATTTTAAATTATTAAAATAACCAGGAGGAGTTTCAGGAGTTTATTCTAAACCAAAAAAGAGAAGAAGAAAAAAAAAAACCTGTAAAAAAGACCTCCAGTGACATGAATGCTTTGGCCGACACCTAGGTACAATTAACAAAGAGAAAGAGAACGTGGACATTCTGGACTTTGAGATCTTTTTGTGCTTGTAGCGTATACCTTCAGTGAGAAAGGACACTGGTGGGCATTTTCCACACCTTTGTGAGTTTTGTTTGCGAGTTCAGAGAGAGCTCATGCATCCATACAAACATTTAACAGCCAGCTTAATCATAATCAGTTACCTTTTGAGGCTTTCCCTTCTTGTGGAGGGTGTTAATGATGGTTTTTTGCACAACTGTCAGGTCAGCAGTCTTCCCCATGACAGCGAATTCTACTGAACCAGACTGAGAGACCATTTAAAGGCTCAGGAACCCTTTGCAAGTGTTTTTGATTAATTATCTGATTAGTGTGACACGTTGAACCTACAATATTGAACCTTTTCACAGAATTCTAATTTTCTGAGATTTTGAATTTGGGGTTTTCATAAGCTGTAAGCATTAACCACCAAAACTATGACAAATAAAGGCTTGAAATATTTCACTTTACATGTAATGAGTCTATTTAATATATTAATTTCAACTTGTAAGTTGAATTACCGAAATAAATGAACTTTTACACAATATTCAAATTTTTCGAGTTTCACCTGTATATTGGTTTTTTCCTGCACTGTTTTCATTTATATATTTATCAAACTAAATAAAAAAAAAGATAATAAATACTATGCACAACCTGTTACAATGAGATACAAAGTAGAGGTAATAAAATAATTTTGTTACACTAAATTGCCACAGAGTGCCATTAAACTGAATTGATCTCCTCACTGTTTTTCTTCCTCCTTTGCCTTTGTTTCCAGTTCAAGAAGAAGCAGTCCATGAATGTCCTGCCTCAGCAATAAAAACAGCCAGTTGCATTCTTAATAGGCCTTAGCAGGAGACACCTAGTACATCAAGACATAGATAGTATGCACTTATATAGGAGCCTTTGCTTCAGTAGTTATGAAGACACCTGCACCCACACGAGTAACACACAGTGTAAGTGAATGAAATAATACTTGACTTATGAAATAAAGCTCAAATCAACTCGAGATGTGTTCTAATGGATTCCTTGACCCAGAAAACCATAATTTAGCACTTTAAATCATTGTCAGAATATGGCAAAATGAAGTTCTGGGTGGCCATCTTGGATTTATGCAAATTAAGTGATGTTTGCCTACTTAGTTTTTTTATTATAATTAATATATGTTATTCAGACGTTTCTGATTCAAAAACTGCCGAGAAACCTTTCATTCATTCATCATTTTCTAAGCCGTTTAATCCTAATTAGGGTCTCAGGGAGGCTGGCGCCCATCTCAGTCGACTCTGGGCGAGGGAGGGGGAAACCCTGGACAGCTCGTCAGGCCATCGCAGGGCCAACACTCACACAAGCATTCACACTCACACTCACACCTAGGGGTGATTTGGAACAGCCAATTAGCCTACTGTGCTTTTTTTATTGACATTTCCTTTTCATAGAATAATTAAATTTTTTATTTTCATTCTCTTTCTAATCCTTATATGCTCTGTTTATTCCCAGACAAAAAGCACGTCTTGGGGATCCTCAGGGTGAAATTTCAAGGTCGTTGAGGGAGAGCTAAATGTTGTCCGATTGAGAAAAAAATTCACCAGAAGAGTTTTTTCAGCTATTCTAACGAGTTTCAGGGGTTGGAGCTTAGACTTTCTGACCTTTGATTTTTAAGGACCACCCTACTCCCCAGGTTAGATTTTAGTGTTCTATGAAAAAGCTAAATGCCTGGAAAAAGAATGGCCATCAGCTGAATAGTGTTTTGAAGAAGGCATTGAAGAGTTTTAACCTGCATTTTTGCATCAATTTTTTATGCTTTGTGTGTGTGTGTGTATGTATGTGTGTGTGTGTGTATGTATGTATATATATATATATATATATATATATATATATATATATATATATATATATATA
>JAOUQZ010000039.1:12356919-12368646 GCA_028564935.1 Neosilurus hyrtlii
TATATATATATTTACACACACACACACACACACACACACACACACACACACACACACACACACACATACATATAAAGTAGTATGCCCTGACATCAAAACTATAGTTAACAGTTTATTGCTAAAACATGTGCATAGTGCTGAGAGGGGACTGTTGAACAGCTGCACGAATACAATTCCTCTCAATTTTATATTTTTTTTCAAATGACAGGATTTATCTACCTCTGCGTACCAATAATTACCATCACTCACTCAGTACTAGGGTCAGATAGGGAGGAGCCTATCTCAGCTAACTCTGGGCGAAGGCAAGGTACACCTCACAAGACTATCACAGACACAGCACACACAACTATGTATATTCAAAATCTCTAGCGCACTTTATTTCTTCCACTTGAGCCGAGCCTAATGTTTGCATTTTCTAAAAAATAATAATATAAAGTGTGAGATTGTAAATGGACCCCCATAGAATATGGACCCTTTCAATTAAAAATGGAACCTCACCCCAAATCATTTAGTATTATATGATAATTATTCTAAATAGCAATCAGTACTTACTTACTTATTTAAAAGCACAGCACACCCCCACCCCCCATTTTTCTACCCTAGTTTAGTCATATCCAATTCCTCCACAAGAAGGCACACTTTTTTGCCTTCTTCTTATCACACGACCACCACCGACCAGGAAGGGCTATAAGCATGCTCATGCCCCCTCCGTGACATGCAATACTGCCACCCGACCTTTTTTCAAACTGCTGCGCATGCGTATTTGGGGACGGCCTAACACACACGGAGGGAAAGCGCTATCCGCCCCCTCGTACGAATGTGCTCACAGACGCCCATGATTGGCTGGTGATCGCTGTGAGTGGCACGCTGTGAGCATGCCATCCCTTCCTCCTGTGAGAGCTCGGCCAATTAGCTCCCATGGACTCCCAGTCATGGATGGCTGTGGCATCAATCTGGATTCGAACTTGCGATCTCCGGGTTGATAGTCGCGCACCTTGTCGATGTGCCACTCGGGAGCCCATCAGTATATATTTACGATTTACTATATACATTTTCAATATACATGTTATATACAGTCATACATACGATATTTACAGCTAAGTAGTGTAATAATACATGCAATTTTTATGTATTGTAATGTATGAAACTTTCATGTAATAACAATTTTTATCACTTGCATACACATTTACCAAGAATGAAATATTCACTTAACTGAATTTAGACTGAAACTACTGGCTAACCCTGATCCTAACCATACCTTACCTTATAACATATAACATACAATATAAATCATGTGGAGGATACCCTCTCTAAAAGATTATTATTCATACATGCTATAATTTTGTTGTGCAAATTTCCATTTCCAATAATGCTCCGGGGGGTGTTAGAATGTGAACCCGGGAGTCCTTATTCCACTATTACAGGGAGTCCATTTTCAATATCACACAAATATTTAGGAACTGCCTAAAAGCAGAGCTCCCTAAAAGGCTGGTGTTATAAGAGTAGTGAGGCTCCTCTAAGGGCTGAATCAACTTTAGCCCTGGAGGAAATAAATAAATAAACAAATATAGTAGGAAATGTTAACACTGGGGTTTCATTTCACTGCCTTTCAGTTGCTGTTTTCTACATTCATTTGTATCACCTGTTAATTATCCGTTTAATGAGTTCATGTTCTGGTTCCCATTAATATGTGCTGTTGATTGGTTTGTCTGCCTACCTAAGTTAGACTATGTGTTTATTTTATTCTGTGTGAGCCTGAGCAGTGGTGTTTCAGCCTCTATTTTTTGGGCTTATTAACATTATTAATAATTATTTAATTAATTATATATTTTTAGATAATATTAAAAAATAAAAAAAAATTACATACAACAAGTCATGTTTCATGCCAAAGGCCCTCCGCTCAGGACCTCCACTAATAATAACAAAAAAACACAGCAAATACAATTCATAATAATCAGCAGGGTCAATGTTTTATGTCTATTTTCAATAACCTGATATGTAAATAAATGAAAATCCTGAACTCTTATTGATTTGAACTCTGCTCTTCATGAATGCTGACCATTTCTGCTTCCATGCTGTCTCTTATTATGGGCATAAAACAAAACCGAAACTGAAATAACTCATTTTACGAAAAGTTATTGTTTACTGTAAACACACTTATAGTGCTTGTTCAGGTCACTTGGCATTAAGGAGATGAGTTGCTCATTCTCAGCACGTCACACATCTCTGCTTCTTTGTTTCTTGTTTGTTGTGTCTGAAGCCCTGAAAACCCAGAAAGTCACACTTGACTCCTTTTCATGGTAAAAACAACCCTGTTCACTCACACACACACACACACACACACACACACACACACACACACACACACACACACACACACCACACACATACACACACCATAGACACAACAATGCCACCCCCCACGCACACCCCTAGCAACAGAACACGTATTGCCTACAGAATTCTAAGAAGCCTCCCTAAGGAAGCGTTACCAGGGAAAGTTAGAGCAGAGTGGGCGTGTCCATCAAGAGTCTCCACATCTTAGCATCTCACTAACTATAAACACTGATCAAATCTCCCATTCAAAAAATGAAAGAAGACAATATTAATCATAAAATATAATATATTCTACTACAAACAAAGAGAAAACTAATGCAATCTAAACCACACATTGTCTTTAAGCATTCTGTTCCTTCTATTACAAAACAAAGATTCATAATTGGCATGTTGAGAATCAAAGGCACAATAAGTAGGTCACAGATTTAAACTTGTGGTCTAGATTTCAAGTTGCAATCCTGCAATCTGAAAAACCAGGAGTTGTTCCTAACTTGATATGAATAACAAGAGTCATGATGCTCGCGTAGCCCTCTCGAAACCCATCAAAGAGTCACTTACTAAAAGTGCGCCGCATGCACAATTTCAGAGTATCTGAAGCTTTACTGCAACGTGACTTCTAAAAAAGCATGCTTCCTTCCTGGTGAGTTTCTCTGAAACTGTTTGTGGTGGCTTCATTCATACAGCACTCTTTTCCTGTCTAACAACTTCACTTAACTCAATAGAGAACAGACTAAACAGAGTGCAGATAAAAATCGTATGCTCAGTCCTGCCAGCCAGAGAGCAGAAACGTAGGTACTGATTACAAATGCAGCATTCCTCAGTGAAAAGAACAGCAGGTGCCAAAACCATACTTAATAAAAAAAGAGAGAAGGAGAAAGAAAATATATAAATAGCTATAAGACACAAAAAGTGGGTGTCCATTACCTTGGAGACTTCGTTCTTCTTCTGTGGTATGGAGACATCTTTGCACCTCACCTGAAAAACAGAATCAAAACATACAACATCACACATTACTGATGCAGGAATAACAACAATACACAGTCAGCTACACAAAGCAAATGAGCAGAACCACAGTCATAGCAACTCTGTCTCCTTGAGACAATAGCTAAAAAAAAAAAAGAAAAACCCATACAAAGCCACTGGTATACCTTGTCGCTCCTTAGGGGCAAGCCCTCGATTTTAGGCAACATAATCCTAAAAGGTAGCCATCTTGCCTCCCTTGGATTTAGAAGAATAAGTGGCTGTAGTGGTCGATGAGAAGTGAGCTGCCCAGGTTTGCATGATCAGCACAGAGCGAAACAGCTACACACTGCCGCAGACGCCTGACGCATGCTTCTGACCGACGCACACACGGCACGAGCAGCCAATCGCGTGGAGACTTTAGCAGCTTGTAAATCATCGGCCATGCCTAGACCCTCCTAAACAAAGGATCCCCTATGTAGGCTCTTACTCTACAAGCACGCACGAGGGCAAGAGACAAGCTGTGGGCTGGACAACTGCAGTGCTGGACTGGAGCTCAGAGCAGCAAGAGGAGCTCTGCTTTGGAACAGGAACAGGTTGTTCTACAGAGCTAAAACACAGATGTACACCACATGCACAGACATATGTGCATTCCTTGTCCACAATCTAGCCCCCAAGCATTAATTAATAACATTTCCATGCTTTTTTGAAAAAGCGAAATACAAAATATGACTGATCAGTTCTATAATGAACTAACATTTATACATCAAAGGCAACATCCAGTTTTAGTATATACTACACAGGAACACAAGCAAAACAAGTACACCGAAACAAATTTTTTATGGTTTATTAAAAAAGAAAACTGAATCATGACAGATGGTTGAGATCTACAGGAAGTCTCTTTTGAAGCTGTAGTATATACACGTACTACACATAAACGTAAGAGAAGCAAACTAAAATAAGATCAGGTCAGGTGAGCTTTACATACTCCGACCCGTGGCAAGTGTTGAGTAGCTAACAGCATTGTTATAGCCAAGTTACTCAGTGTTTAGTACAAACTACTTAAATATGTAAGTAAACTGTGCTCTGTAAAGGTGTGATTTATACTCATTTAAAGTTTTCGTACACAGAGACATATCATAAGTAAACAGTCACCCTCATTACAGAGTTTTATCTATGAAACTCATTTAATCAAACTTGTTAAGAAATGATTATTATTTTATTTTAGATTACATTATATAAATTGTTTATAGCTACTAGCTATGCCATGAACACTAGGAGATTTGTATTGTGGGTCAGTATGAGGGTGGACTTAGCCAATCCCAGATTTCAGAAGTTATTTCCCTTATCCTCTTTTTCAGGCACCTGCACATGTCCCACTGATAGCTACACTTTCAAAACCTGCTAACTCGTGTAATAAATTGTAGCAGAAGAAGCGAAACTCTGATGATCTTGAGGGAACTTGGTGGATTTGTTAGAGCACAGTAGAGCTTAAAAGACCTTGATGCGTCATCACAGAGGATCTTGATGAACCTGACAACACGATTCCCTCAAGTTGCATTTCTTGGATGCACCCTGCCTCCTTTATAATACCCCAATCATGCTCCAAGCATGCTCACAAATCGGGGAGCTCTGTGCTTTTTTGAATCGCGGAGATAGCGGAGATCGCGGACATTGTGTGTATGATCATCAGTGTAAACCCAAGGTAACATTACAGAATGATATGCCACTGTCTCAGGTCAGAGTTTACATCTCTTCTTTTCCTCATGAGAGGTGTGCTTTGTGCTATTGTAAGACCTCTCTTTTTTCAACTGTCAACACAATGTCATTACACAAACAGGCACATTTATATGTGCACACAACCACAAGGAAACACTGATATGTTTATTTGCTGTAGCGTTATTAAAGAAAACAATGTATATGCAACTACTTTGTTACAGAACGTGATAAATGCCATGACTGTCACTAAGCAAGCCTACATACCAAGCCTTAGTGTCATGGACGAGTGTGTACAATAAAACTGCAGGTATTCCACAACAACTGAACACTAATTTATAGGCGTGATTACATTAGGAAATAGGAGCATACCTGGAATATAATGTGTAGAGACAGAGTGCCTTTCTTGTTTGAACACATGTTGAATTGATGTAACATATTAAATCAAGCTTGAGTGACAGTTTTTATCATTTGGGTCAGAGTCAGACAAGGTTAGGTCTACTGTATATATGGTGATGATACAGTTTACACAAATGTAAGTACCTACTGTTAACTTTGCTTCTAGTTTCCTAAAACTGTATTCTCTCCTGATCTGTGAGCATATGACCCCCTCACCCTCCCTCTTCCCAGGTTATTGTCATCGTGCGTTCAGCGATGATGACTGCAGTCGTTAGCAGAGCTCTGGGTCGTGCAGTGAATCAGCAACCTTCAGAAAGACATGTCTTCACGCCACAGCTGCTGAATAATAGAGCTCGTGAGATCCTCTCAGATAGGAAGACGGCAGCGTGAACCTGATGAGGTAATCTCTGACTGCAGAAAACCCAGCTGATGCTATTTGTGAGTAATAATGCTAAATTTAATAAGGTTGAATAATGGTGTTTTGTTGCATGTGCCCACTCTCAAAATTCTCTAAAACCCTATTTTATTCATTTTAGAATAAACTTTTTTTTTTAATTTTGTTTTGTTTTATACCTTTTTTTTGGCTGTACACAGTTAAAGTCCCAATGCTGAATTTAAGTCTTTCAGAGATCTTGGAGTCCAACTGTGAATTAATGTTGTCATGCCGAGATCATGTCCAGATGCCCAACATATGTCTTGTCACTGCACTCTTGTCAGTGTACTAAATACATATCAAGGGAAGGATTATATAAGTGATGATACCTGCAGATGATGATGGTGCATCCTTTCTGTTTGTCACTCGTCTGAGCTTCTCTTGTTGGCTTGCTCTTAAAATGTCCCATATGCTGAGCTTTAACAAGCTGACCAACTGTCACTAGCCATGAGCAGTGCCAGTATTACTCATGCTCTTTTCAGCATGTTGGCAAACTGTCCTTGACTAACAACTAATTAAAGAGTAAGATGGTTGGAGGTGTGTACCCCCTCCCCGCTACCACGCCCTATCACCACATATTCAGGTGCTAGTGGGATGTAGAAACAGTGGAAAGCTCCAACGTTTTGGAAAGCATGACTACATGCATTAAACCTACACAGTGAATAAAGCCCAGGACGCAAGAACAGCAATGAAGACAACATGGTGACCTAAGTAGGGAAAAAACTTCTAACAAAAGAAAGAACAAACATACTACATCACTGACACTCAAAATTAAGACAACTGTTTTTTCAGTCTGCAGTCGAATTAGTTCCTTGTTTTGCTTAAACTGAATCTTCATGGCTAATTTGCTGATACTGTCATTCTGAGAATATCATGCCTATGCATTGCTCCCTGCAAAGGCGATGGAGCTTGGATATCAATGTTACCTAGATTTACACCACCATATCATCAGGCAAGTGCTGGTTGTCAACACACTTTCTGAGGTAATACACCGCCTTAACAATTGTATTAAAAACAACATATGTGGCAAAGATCACCGATGCACAACACTCGGACCAGTATCTTACTCCTAGGGTAGTATTTTGGACTGTTCTGGACACTTGCATGTGTTTACAAGACATTACACACTCGCCCTTTCCAAAATAAACATTATTAGGAAACACGTGAAAAATTTTACAAATTAAATCTCATAGGATGATGTCTTTTACTTAAGCAGTTATAGATAGTCCTTGGTATTACAAACATGATCTATAAGCATCGAGATCTGGACCATAGGAGCTCACTCAAGCCGGTAACAGCTGCTGTAGCCGAAGCACATGTCTCGATAGCAGGGTCATTGTCCCATACCTACTAAGTCTGCAATGTAACTGCCTTGTTAAAAGTAAACTAGCAATTTATAAATGCTAAAAGGTGTAGTTTTATCGTACTACTGCCAGCATGCACATTTTCTCACTACACAAGTTGAATTTGTGCATAATCAACATCATAACAGCATCATCTTAACCGTCACAGTAACTATTCACAACCTCCGTATCTGTCCAGGAATGTGGCTGAATCTACAAGATCACATGACCAGTGACATCTCTCGCTTGACCTCTATACCCATAACGTTAGAATTTGGAAGGGTCTGTCTTAGAAAGTAATTTGGAAGACAAATGCTCAAAGCTGAACTTTTCCCTACAAGTTATGGGCAGGTATCTGAACTAGTAATATAATATGTTAAAATGTAATATAACCATATTTATAACCAACGTATAAAGCTACGTTCATCTGTTTATTCTTTATAGTTACAGTTTATTATTGCTAAATGGAATGCTAACATTTAAACTACATTTAAACTTACCAGTGAAAAAGCCACCAATAAAAACGTATTCAGTTATACCCTTCAGAAATGGTGGTTTTGAAGGACCTCATAACAGTGAATCTGCTTTTCATCACTTCGCCATAGGCGGTCTCCCTTCACTTAGGAGTTCACTGTAGCTATTGTCCCAACCAGAATGATAATGTAATTGGAAAAGCAGCAGCTCATCCAAATGTCATTTTCCTCAATCTAAAACATTTGAGAGAAACCTGATGTCCTATTACTGCCAAGACAGCAATATCATATTCATAGAAATAGGCCCATCTCATTAATCATTATTAAGTTTTAATCTCGGAAAAACTACTCTTGTTAAAGTTTGTCAAGTTTTGTTATGGATATTGCAGCTGTTATAAGGAAGTCCAGGAAGCACGTGAGTTAGCAAGTAGTGAAATTTCAGGCTTATTCAGGACTGGCCGTTTGACTTTAATACCAGTTTCATTTTCTGCTGCTCTCTTTTGGAAAATCGTTCCAACTAAACGCTCAAATCTTTGAAAAAAGCTTTGTGCACTCTGAAGCATAACAGCTTAACAGAATGCCTAGGCTAGAACTTGGTTAGCCCATGGGTAGGCTAGTAATAGGACTGACCCTAAAAAATAGAAATAAATATAAAAAATAAACAACTTCCCACAGCTTCAAATGATCATTTAAGGATCTCTGTTTGAGAGCCTGTTGCCAGTATAATTTTCTGCAACTATCCTTCAAAAATCATTAAAAATAGATGCACAAATCTTTAATAAAGCAGCCTGTGCTTCCTGACCACAGACAGCTAACCAGCATGTTGTTTATCACATTAAAGTAATATTGTTTAGTAATCCTTTGTTATTTTTTCCAACCTGAACAATTCGCTTGATGTCACCGGTACATGGGTCCATAGACTAGATCACCATGATTGACTTTCAGAACTAATTTTGGAGTACATCAATGATAGATACAATATGAAAGTGAACCAGTGTTACCTAAATAAACTTAAGATGTTAATTCATCTTATTCATGTAATCTGTCGATATTAAAATTGATAGAAGATTAAGAGAAAATTTCTGCATGTATACTTACTGGACCCTTCATTAAGAACAATATCCAATACATATTTTTTTCCTTGGGGTGGCATGGTGACGTAGTGGTTAGCATGGCTGACTTACAGCAAGAAGGCCTGCGTTCGATTCCCGGTCTTGTGGTTTCTGTGTGTAGTTTGCATGTTCCCTCCATGCTTGCGTGGGTTTTCTCGGGGTACTCCGGTTTCCTCCTACAGTCCTAAAACATGTGGAGGAGGCTATCTGGCTATTCTAAATTGCCCCTAGGTGTGAGTTTGTGTGTGAATGGTTTTATGTGTGTTGGCTCTGCAATGGCCTGGCAAGCTGTCCAGGGTGTTCCACATCCTTGCCTGAGATGGGCACTAGCCTCCCAGTGACCGTAATTAGGATTAAGCGACTTAGAAAATGAATGAATGAATGAAACATTTTCCTTGTGGAAGATTGTACTACAAATATGAGGTAAGAAATGTAGCCCGGTAAATGTCCTGGGCACAATGTCCATGATCTCGGCGATTCAAAAAAGGGTGGAGCTCCCCGATTTACGAGCACGCTTGGATCATGAACTTGCAGCTCACATCCAAGAGATGAAACCTGAAGGAGTCTGACTGATCAGCACGATCATCACAAATCTACCAATTCCCTCAAGCTCATCACGATCGGATCCCATGACCCCACACTTATCATGATTCTCTCAAATCGTGGAAATCGTGCCCCAGTGTAAACCCAGGATTACTCACTCATTTGTCGAGCCGCTTCAACCTACGAGGGTCTCAGGGAGGCTGGAGTTTATCTCAAGCAATACTGGGTAAAGACAGGGTACACCCTAAAAAGCTTGCCAGACCATCGTAGAGCCAGCACACAGACTACCATTCACACACTACCAGGGTATGACAGTGAACACTCACACTCACACCTAAGGTCAATTTGGAACTACCATTTAGGTTAATGTCTTTGGACTGTGGAAGGAAACCAGAGTACTCAGAGGAAACCTGCGCAAGCACAGGGAGAATATGTAAACTCCACAAAGAAACACCCTTACTTGGAAATTGAACAAAGGACCTTTTTGCTGTGAGGCGGAAGTGCTAACCACTACGCCACCGTGCTGCCCTCACCTTCTACTCCAGGGTGAAAATACCTCCTGGCATCATGTTAATAATATAATAATACTTTAAGGGTGTACTTACAGTATGTGATTTATACACCTTGGTCTTGTGTTTAGGCGTAGTCATTGAGTAAAGCTGCAAATTCCTCCGTCAATTACAGCTGCCTTATTATGTGTGCAGCACCATTTACTGAAAATTCTCAAGTTACATTATTCCTTAAACTGTTTGGCATGTGAGAGGACCATATCACTCAAAATGACTTCAAATAATCCACAATGTGAAAACAAGTTCCATCATACTAGATGACAAAGCTTTTTGTCATCACAGAATGTTGCATTGTGGGGAATTAAGTGTACCTGAGATCAGAATGTTAAATGTAGCGTGAGTGGGGTGGTGGGGGTGGTGTGTTGCTCATGGGCACAATACAATGTGCAATGTAAAATAGGTCATTTTGAAATGAAAACAACAATTTTTTGTGTGTGAGTGTGTGTGGGAGTGTATGTGTCAGGGTGGACTATAAGACACTACATAAATCCTTAATTTCAAACCAATTCTGCAGATCCCACCTTGTAAAAAGTCGTTCCAAATGCTCCAAGTTTATACACTGCCCTCCACGGGACTGGGGTTGCAGTTTTTATGCAAATCTGTATAGATATTCAAATGTCTGGATCACATGGACTCGGATACCTTCAGCTACAATCATTCCAGCATTCACATGGTTTGAATGATTCAGTGTTGTGATTCACTGCAAAACATGATGTAGGGGTTTTTTTGTGTGTGTGTGCGGGTATCCACTGGGTGTGGAGGTTAATAACAACACTAGTAGGCAGACAGGAGAAAAGATGTTACAGAAGTTTTGCCAGTGAGTGCTGCCTCCTCATATTTGCAGGCTTCACGATTCTCACGAATCCTTTCTGGCACCTCAGCCTCCTAGTGGCCATGCCCACATCTCGCAATCTGACACACACTCACAGAATGAACAACCCACACTATCGTTTTCAGTGCTTGTATTTCTTGTGAAATCTGTCACATTTCAGTCGGAGCATATTTAAACAATTATACTCATCTATCATGGGTGCTAAAGCAAACAAGCTGTTCTAAACACAAACACAGCATCACAGTGCTGAGTGTCAGGCGTTTTCATGCACTGTAGTGGCAGGGTGGAGGCTCACACATGCTAACTTTATACAAGATTTCCTTCCATGACTGAACTATAGTAAAGCCATAGAGGTCAATGAGTTCAACAGCAGTGTGTGTGTGTGTGTGTGTGTGTGTGTGTGTGTGTGTGTGTGTGTGTGTGTGTGTGTATGTGTTGACCATCAACAGTGCACGAGGGTATGACCCACTATTACACAAGAGCTTGAACTTAGACTGAGCGTACAGAGCGATCACTGGAAGAAACGTGGCTGATTGTGAAACCCGCAGTGAATTTTAAAATTAAAATGTACCATTTTAAAAAATCAGCTCTCATGATAATACTGAGCAAATGCAATGGAATAATTTTGTGGTTTTGACAAAGTTTTTAGTTTCCCTCATTATTTTCACTATTACTACAAGATACAGTGTGCATTTTAACTGTTTTTATTGCTGACTGGTTGACAGGTCAATTCATTCATTCATTTATTCATTCATTCATCTTCTTCCGCTTGTTCTGGAGTCGGGTCGCGGGGGCAGCAGCCTAAGCAGTGACTCCCAGACGTGCCTTTCCCCAGCCACTTCCTCCAGCTCTTCCAGGGGGATGCCAAAGCGTTCCCAGACCAGCCGAGAGATGTAGTCCCTCCAGTGTGTTCTGGGTCGGCCCGGGGTCTCCTCCCGGTCGGACACGCCCGAAACACCACACCAGGGAGGCGTTCGGGAGGCATTCTAATCAGATGCCCGAGCCACCTC